>CM077160.1:175786421-176000060 GCA_039583875.1 Platanthera guangdongensis | reverse complement strand
GGGCACAATAACTTTAATCATCAGTTCAAAAAAAACATTAACGGGCATAAAATGTCGCGATTGTGAAGGAGTAATAATTTCACTTCCAGCCACTGTCTTCTCCCTAATAATTAAGGCGATTATATGAGTAGGTGTCGGCTCTTCTTGCTTCTCCCTCCACAGTTTTTAGGTGTTGCGCCGCTTTCTTTTTGGTGGTGTGTTTGTCTGCTTCTCGTCTCCACTGTCATCCCCTTCCCGGCGGTGAAGGTACTCTTTTTGCCATCTTCCGGCGTTCTCAGTCCAGTTTGGTGTGTTGAGCAATGGCGGTGGATCCCAGACAGATTCTAGCCGCATTCCTTACCATTTCTATGTTCGCCATGCTCGGGAACATGATCAAGCGAGACCACTTCGATTATTTCCTGGTAATTACCTGTATTTGATAGTTGCATGTAGAGATTCATTAGTTCCTTTTTTGTGTGTGCGTTTTTGATGAGAAATTCGGAGCTTGAGATCTCAGCTTCTTGTCATTCTTGCTGTATTCCGCCTTGAGATGTTAAGAGAAAATTTCTATGTTTGCATGCCAAAGAAGTCGTTTTGGGAGGAGAAATGAGGGCTAACTTGAGATTTGGTGTGGTTTATAGTCTGCATTCATGTATTTGATTGTGAAAAGAAAGGGGTTCTCATTTACCTGTGAGCGTTCGTTCCTCTATTAATTAATGCTAAGTTGTTAGCCTAAGAATTTTGAAACTAGCAGTAACCGATCCGGCATGGGATAAGCTAAACTCATTTGATTTCTGTTGCATTGTTGTGTTTCCTTTTCATCAGGCGACCATTCAAGTACAATCTGCTGTTCGGTTCGAAGAGATTAAGATTTCTGCAACTTCTGCGCGCTTAATAAGGGTCCCTGGAAGCGGAGAACCAGCAGCTAAAACAATGCTGGACTAAGCCCCTTTCAAGTAATTTTAAACAGCATGCTCTAAATCAATGAATTGTGTATGTTGGTGAAGGTTTTCTTCTCAATTATGCGCATTGATCCTCTACTTATTCTCTTTCTTCCCAATTGTGTAATGCAGAAGGTATATGGCAGTCCAACGGTCTCATTTCATTCTCATTAACAAATGGTCCTGAACGCCATGTATCACAGGTATGTGTATATATACATAACTCTTTTCATCATTCTTGATATTCATCTTCCTTTGTTACTTCTCCCCTCATTTTCAATCGAATTACATCAGATTGCAGATGCAGTGGTCATTGCAAGGTATCTGGGTGCCACACTTGTCCTGCCTGACATCAGGGGAAGAGAACCAGGTCAAAAGAGGTAATTGCTTTAGATTTAGGGTCCGTTTGGCACGGTGGTGATGGTCGTGAACATGAGGGTTAAATTGTCACTCATTAACACCCACCTATGGAACTTCGTCCACTTTTATGTTCAAACGGATGAAGTTTTTTAGGTGGGTTGTTAACGAATGACAGTTTATCCCGTGCTTTTACGACCGTCACCGCAAACGAAGCCTTAGGATATTCGATCTTGTTCGGCCATTGTAGATTCATTTCAGTGACGGAAAGACGCCTCCATAGATAGACGTGTTTGGTAAATCTTCATTTTGCAGCACTCATTCTCACCTCAGGGTGGGAGCTCCATTTATTACCACGGCTCCCATTCCCGCCGCTCAAACAAACAGAGCCTGCATTTGACTTTGAACTTGATTAGTTTATAATGATTGAAATATTTTCAGGAATTTTCAAGATATGTATGATGCCGAGAAGTTCATGAGGACCTTGGATGGTGTGATTAATATAGTCAAAGAGCTGCCTCTTGAAGCCGTATCCCGAAAACCAGCTGTAGTGAGAGTCCCTAATCGCCCCACGGAAGAATTCATAGTGAAAAACATTGAACCGATATTTCGATCAAGCGGATACTTGAGGCTTGCTACCTACTTTACTTCGATCAATCGGAAATCGAGGGAGAAGAAAAATGCTGACCTGGATCTCGCATGCTTGGCTATGTTTGGAAGCCTTGAAGTGAATTTAGAGATTCAGGAAGTTGTTGGGAATATGACTCAGAGGCTTAGAACACTTAATCGGAAATCAGATAGTCGTTTTGTCGCAGTTGACCTGAGAACTGATGTTCTGGAGAAGAAAGTCTGCAACCAGAAGGGAATTGAAGGAAGAAGATTTTGCTATAATGCTCAGGAGATTGCGGAGTTCTTGAAGAAAGCGGGTTTTGATGGAAATCCACTATTTATCTGACGCAGACATGGTGGCATGAAAGTCTCAATGTGATCAGGGAGATGTATCCATATACTTTATAAAGTCAGTAGCGCTCTTCCTTTTTTCATGTGCTGCATGCCATTTGCAGGTTTTGTAAAGAAAAGTGTTTCAAGTTCTTCATAGGTTGATTTCCTGGTCTTAATTCCTTAGAAAGGAAGGCATTTTTCATGATGCCACAGCATACATGAATCAAAAACCCAGTTATGCCTTTAAATATGAAGCAAAATGTGCAACAAGAGAGTTGTACTCTTAGGGTCACTTGGAGTTGAATGGTTTCATATTCTTCAAGTCAAAGATCCGGCATCTGAGGGTGATGCAGGACCAATTGAACCATCAAAGCCTAAATTGGCTAAGCATATAGACGGTTGAGGGTACAATGATACGTTCAAAAAGTCCTAACTTTGGGGATAAGGATCCTCTCAGTTTGGGATCCCAAATGGAGGTCCATTTCTTGCCCATGATTGATTCTCAATTTATCTAAAGGTGCATATATTTTTATTTAAAAAAATAAAAAAGGATTGGATCAGCGAACCCGTCGGATCAGCCAAAAAAATATGCACCCACTGGAGAAGAACAAACTTGAAAGAACAAAGGTGTTTGATCTTCTTCTAAATCTCGAACACTAGAACCCACTGGAGAGTGAGTTTTTCTGCATGCAATCAATTGATTTTTGAGCTGAATGTCTACGTTCTAACACCGCATAAAATTTGCAAATCCTTATTCAGCGAGCTTATGCTACCTATACTGTTTAATGAAGGATGATTTGATTCCCGCGAACAAAAAAGGCGAATTTCTGAAGCCGGGAAGTGCCGAGCTACAGCGAGCGCTCGATTTCTACGTCTGCACGCAGAGTGATGCGTTCGTGCCGGCAGTCTTTGGCCTGTTTTACGGCAACGTGGCCGGAAAGAGGATAGCCTCTGGCAGGACCCAAGTGCTGGTGCCGTCGTCGCCCCCGCCGGACTTCCTCTCCAGCTTTGTGTCCAAGAGAAGCCATTTGGCATACTCATGCTATTGCTGATGCGCAGCTCAATGGAGAGATTCCTCCCGCAGGCGTTGAAGCCCGAGGCAGATCAAATACGTGTTTGTGTGTGTAGATTAGTGCTTTGTTTTATTGATGGAATAAATTAATAGTGTTTTGTGATGAGATTCCTAGGAATATTTCCCAGTTTACTCATTAATTAATAGTGCCATGTGACCTTTACTTATTATTTAATATTTATAAATGGCTTTTTTGAAGGGAAGAAAAGAGGAAAGGAACGCAAAAACAAACGGCTTCTTAGCCCACATTCGGGGGAGAGTGGGAAATAAAATAAAATTTACAATTCTTGTTAAGAACAAACCGCAGATTTTATAAATTTAGAGGGGGTTGGTTTTGATAATTTTGTTAGATAAAGTGGAGGGCCCTATAATTATGCAAATTTAGGGGGAGTTTTCATAACTATTGTCACATGCAGACAAAGGCCTTGATTGGCACGGATTATTTAGAGATGCACACCGCAACTTCTCTATAATCTGCGCCAAACAAAATTGAGGGCGCTCTACTCCCGCTGCTGGGGCGGATTATTGAGGGCGCTTTATAATCCATGGTTTATATTAAATGCGCAAATTAATCCTTAACCCAGACGCAAAATTGAAGAAAAAAACCTAAAAGAAGACGTGATGCTGCAACGCATGCACACCATGAAGTGGAATACAATACACAAGCATAAGAATAACATCACTGCCTGTCTTAGAGTTGTCATTGACATATGAATGATAATACAAGAGAATTAAGTAACGTTCATACCTGAAGACCCGCAGTTTTGGGTTCTTTTGGAGAGACTTACTTTCATTAAAGTCCGATTCATGTGATTGTAATCGCTTGACCGGTGAAAATAAGACCCCCAAACGGAGCCTTTATCTCTAAAGTTATTAATTTGTCCTCTTCTAGAGTTCATATCATCAATGGCATCCACCCAAATGCTCTTCAAGGGTGACAACTTCCAGTCATAATAGTCTTGGAGCAGCTTTCCTGATTCCCTCTGAAAAATCACCCCTCTGCGATAATTTAGCATTTACCAGAAGCAACCCAGAAGGCATAAATATTGACCATGAATTAAAAAATGGATGAAAAATGGAGGTAAATAAAGCATGTAATGCATCTGACATCTTTAATCATTCAAACAATCAACCATCTAAACAATAAGTTTTAGATGATTCAAACCTTGTTGTCAAATTTCTAATTACAATACATCCAAACAATAAACAGAAATCAATACAGTAAAATGGATCTGAGCAAATGATTACAAGTAGAACTGAGAACAATAAAAAGAGAAACATTAAGAAATAAAAGATCAAACTTGATAATACTTGGACCAAGGCAACCACGTGTCTTTGTAATCAACAATCTCTTCCATAAGCATCATGCTCGCCACAAATAACTACAAAAACAACGACCAAATTATGTAATAATTTTGATACAAAATTCACTATCAAGTATAAATTAAGAACAATAAAAGTCAATCTCGAATATAATTACCACTTGCAAGCTCTTCTATTTGATGCAAGTTTTTCTCAATTTTAAAAGACAATGGAGACGCTCGTAACCAATCTTGAGTACATACCACCCTTCCACAATCTTTGATGAGAGCGAACTACGAAATCGATCAACAATACGTCCACCTATACTGAAAGTTGACTCTGATGCAACAGTGGATACATGTATTGCTAGGTTATCTTTTGCCAGTGAAGTAATTGTGCTAGGAACATTGGTCTCATCTCAATTGTAGTATCATTTGTACAATTGTAGTGGTATCATTTGTAACAATTGTATCGCAAGCTACATGGTGGGCAGTAATGTCATTTGTCTCCCACACTAGACAGTTCAAACTAAAAACATGTGTTACCAACCAAAATGAAATGTCTTGCACATAAATACTAGGCCTTGAAAAAGACGCCCAAAAGACCAAACTACTCTCAGTTGGGGAATAACAGTAGACACGACCTTTAAACCATAATAATAGACTCGCAACTCTCTCCCTCAAGTCCGACGAAAGATGTTTGTCATTCCATGTTTTTTTGATGTTATCAAGAAACAAATCACTTCCCAAGTTTTTAGTGAACACATCCACCTGCTGATCTTTAGAAAGGACGAAAGGCGTGACCACATTTTTTTATCCAAATGATCTTTGATGAAGTATCGATCAACCTCAACATGCTTTGTCTTGTCATGTTGGACTAGGTTATGAGCTATACTAATCGTTGTCTTGTTGTCGCAAAACAAGGAAAAAGGAGAAGTCACGGAAAAACCCAAGGCATGTAGAACGGTACGTAGCCATAGACCCTCGAACACGCCTTGTGACATAGCACGGTATTCTGCCACAGCACTTGATCTGGCCATCACATCTTGTTTCTTACTACGTCATGTCACGAGATTTCCTCCAACGAAGGAATAGTATTTCGTTGTGGGAAAAAGGAATAGTAATTTATGAAATTACGATTTTATTCCTAAATTTATTTAAAAAGGAGAGTCATATGACCTGATTTTTAATCTCACAAAAATTGGCGATGGTGGGAATTGAACCCAGTTTCCTATTTGGCCCAGCAAAGATAACAACCATCACAATTCACGCCATATGGATTTTGCTGAACAATATTGAACTACGTTTCATATATACATATATAAATATGAGCCTCCCCCGCCTAATGTCGTCGCCACAGCCGAATGTCGCCGTCACCGCCGATTGTCTCCGCCCCGCTGAATGTCGTCGCTTGCAAGAAGTACATCGCACGAAGGTTTGCGAACGGGGGGAGCGTCGTCTCGCCGAGACAATGTCGTGGTCAGGGCAGTATGGCACTGTCGCGAGGGGCACTGGCGGCCCCACGTGCATTGTCACTTGTGTGCGTGTGTACAGTGGCGGACCCAGGAATTTTGGTCGACCCGGGCACCAAGTAAAAGATTCATGATTTTGATAATTTTTTAACATAAATATTATCGTAATGACAATACATTATCGATCATAACAATACATTACCAATAATAAAAATATACACATATCATTACCAAACCACTTTCCGTGGGCTCATGTTTTGGAAGCGTGAGACGATTGCCTCATTGCTAATGTCTTTTACAATATCTTTTTTGATACATGCGATTAAACAATCATTCATTCAATCATCTCTCATTCTATTGCACAAACGAGTCTTTATTATCTTCATTGTCAAGAACATCCTCTCAACAGTAGCAGTTGCAACAGGTAATAAACATGCTAGCTTCAGAAGTCGAAGTCGATAAACCAATTGAAAATGATCATGCAAGACGAATCAATTTTTGTTTATCAAATCTAGCAAATTGATCGGCTGGATCAAGACACGAAATGCAAAAAAGTAGCGCAGTGTTTAATTCGCTAAAACAGATATTCAGGGAAATGTTAATTTTGCAACTTGGATTATAATTTATAAAGTTTATATTGTACAAGAATCAACTAGAAATTCTTATTTCATGGAGCACAACACAGAATTAGGGGATAACAAACTGCAGTTGCTATTGCTAATATTACTCATTTACTCTCCAATCTCACAGAAATTGGGGATACCTGGATTCTGGAAGACTGGAACAGTGGAACTTCATGGAGCACAAGAAAGGGCAGGCCCGCTTCTTCAGTTCTTCCTTGGGCAGATTTCAGATTTCAGAAATCCGATTCTGGAACAGATTTCAGAAGTCAGAAATCAGGACTCAGGAGATGAGGAGAGGAAATGAGGAAACCAAAATATCTACCTTAGTTAGGGCAGGCCGGCGGCTTTTTTAGAATTCAGTTCTTCCTGAAGACTGTGTACACTAAACAGGACTCAAGAAATGAGGTCCATGAGACCATGAGGAGAGGAATCCAAAATGAATTGGAGATCAGTTGTTGTTTCTTCCTGAAGAGTCAAAGACTATGAATAGGGGTCAGGCCAGGGAAAAGGGAAGACTGAAGAGGGAAGCCTGCAACTTGCGATAGAGGAGGCGAAGAAGTTAGGGTAGGCCGGCGGCGGCACTCGGCGGACGGCGGACGGCAGACGGCGAGGGCGAGAGAGAGGGAGTAGCGATTTTAGGGCACTGCCTGCGGCGCAGCGGCCTCTCTCCCAGAGAACAAAATCATGAAATACAACCCGCATGTAGCAAATCACGATTATTTGGACCCGGACACGTGCCTGGGTGTGCCCAAATATGGGTCCGCCCCTGTGCGTGTATATATATACAATTAATTACGAGGACCTCCCCTGGGAGCTTGCATATTACAGGTTACACCCCTCTATCTTTTGAAATTACATTCACCTCCCCTCCAAGTTTACCCAGTTTTAAAAAAATGCCCCTTCCGTTAGAAATATGAATCGAAAATGATTAAATCAGCTAAATTATTTTATAATATTTCAAATCTATACTTTTATAATGATTCTTGATACATTACAAAGGGCAAAATGTAAAGAAAATGTAAAGGAAATGCAATGCACTCTTTTCAATGTAGAGTTATTATAAAGGGTAAAATGGAATATCATAAAATAATTTGGCTTATTTTATCACTTTCCATACATATTTTTAAGGAAAAATGTCACACCTTTCAATGTAGAGTCATTACAAAGGATAAAATTGAATATCATAAAATAATTTGACTGATTTTATCATTTCACAAACAAATTTCTAACGAAAGGGGCAATTTTGTAATCTAGAAAAACTTTAAAGGGAGGTAAATGCAATTTCGAAAGATAGAGGGGTGTAACTTGTAATTATGCAAACTCCCAGGGGAGATCAAGGCAATTAACCCTATATATATATATATATATATATATATATATATATATATATATATATATATATATATATATATATATATATATATATAGAGAGAGAGAGAGGAGAGAGAGAGAGACACGCGCGCGCGCAATCAATTGTGGTATCTGTGCATGACTTTAAAATTAACGTTGCTTAATTAATTCTATGAATGAAATTTTCACATTAGCATTAGGGTTAGAGCTTAGGTCATAGGTATCTTGTTCATTGGATTGTGTGTGCTTGCATTTCTTCTGCGTTTTTTAGAGTTATCATAGATCTCATTTCACATGCCCGTGCTTGTTTGTATTGCATCTAGGGCTAGGGCAACACGTGTCCACCACCTATAGGTTTGTTCTTCGTCGGGATGACTATTTCTAGCTCCACTCTCTTATATCGTGACAATATCAGTACCATCCAAATTGCATCTAACTCGGTTTTCCATGAACAAATAAAACATATAGAGATAAATTATCATTATGTTCGTCAGCAGTACCTTTGTAGGACAAATATGCTGCCACAAATTTCATCGCAGCTGCTTATAGTTGATTTCTTTACAAATGCCCGCACCATTCAGAGACGAGCTTTCCATTTGTGAAAAAAAAATGGACGGTTGATATTTGTGGATTTAAAGAGGTATTAGTTCTTTTATGTTTATTTATTACTCTTTTTTCTTCATTGTTCTCCTTAAAACTCATGATTATTCATTTGAGTTGATGGGGAGTTGGTGACACATTAAATAGTGATATTTTAAATGATCTCGCATTGTATAGGCTCTCTCACACAACCTTTCCATTTTCTTATACATCTGTTTTATGGGATGAATAATATACAAAACTTTATCCCTTTCTTCTAACATTTCATTGTACTAGATGAATTTTAATACAACATAGCAGAAGGTAAAGCTATTGTTCATGAAATGCATAAATTTGGTTAATAATTCAATTATGCTAAAATTATCTTGCCATTTTGAGTGTCTTTTCGAACATGTAGTGTATTATAACATTACAGCAATGTAATACCACAAGGCTGATGAAGATGCTGCTGTTTCCACAGCATCTTTGGTAAACTTAACACAACGTTACAATATACACAAGTATATTGTGTGGGCTATTAGAAATTAGAGGGACAACCCAACATTAAGTTGCTTTGAACTGATTCAGGATGCTTTATAAAGAGAAAGTAGGAGCTTTACTTATTATTTAGCTAGTTTTGATAAACCAAGATCCCTATCAAGATAAGCCTTCTTTCCACTGTTGTAGGATTAAAGAACAAGCCATCTTATGAAGAAAATAACTAGAAGGCTCTTTTATAGTTATCCTTTATCTATTTACTTTCTGTAAACAAGGAAAATTAGAAACTATCATACTTAAGATCGCCTGAATAGGACATATCATAGTCCATGCACCATACAGTTAAAGAAATCAGGGCAAAGATTTTGCTAAATAATTCAGGTAGATGTTAATGAGCCTATTACTGAAGGGGAAAAATAAATCAAAGCTACTGTGCAACAAGTGGCCAGATCATGCAATGAACATTCAATTTCATTATCAGCAAGAAAAATTCTGTAAAGACCAATCTGACATGAGCTTAACATCATGCATAAAGAAGAATATGACATTGAGAAAACTTTTTCCTATAAGGTTCTTCCAAAAGGATTGAATTAATTAAGCCCTCACCTTCTGTCCAGCTTGTTAACTGAGGACTTCAAATCACATCCACGATAACTCCTAATCATTAAAATCATCAAGATTGAGAAGGAAGAAGAAATTAACAAAATAAAAGGGTAGCAAGAATATGGATTCCATGTAAATCAATCCATAACAGGAAAATGTAAAATATTTTCATTTTATTAATTGTATAGAAAGTGGAAACAGGAATCCAATGAACTTAATAGAAACAATTAATTCCACGTTTACAGACTGTAGGAGAAAAAATAGGAGAGAGAAAATCACCCTTAATTGTATTATTATCAAAGAATAGGATTACATACACTTATATAGAGGTAGAAAGAGGGAGAGACTCCTACATATACAATGTGAGACTAAAGGAACTATATATGGGTCAATACACATGGGCCTCCCTAATGAGCTGATTTATCTTATCTTTAACACTCCCCCACAAGCTGGAGCGTACAAGTCATAAGCGCCAAGCTTGGATAAGAACTGATAGTACAAAGTCCGAGAGAGAGCCTTGGTGAAAATATCAGCAACTTGACTGGATGCCGAGACGTGTTCCAATACTATCTTCTTCGATTGAACCTTTTCCCGAATGAAGTGACAGACAACTTCGATATGTTTTGTGCGCTCAAGAAACACTGCATTGACTATCACAGAGCAGGATCGCGGGAGAGGAGAGTTTGAGACCCATATCCCTGAGGAGACCCTCTAGCCAGGTGACCTCAGGTACGACTGTTGTCATTGCACGATGTTCAGCCTCAGCAGATGAGCGAGCAATAACAGATTGTTTCTTGCTACGCCAGGTAATAAGATGTCCACCGAGCTAGGTGCAAAAACCAGTTGTGGAGTGTCTATCATCAAGAGACCCTGCGTAGTCAGCATCAGAGTATGCGACAAGAGATAATGAAGTCGATGGTTTATATAAACAAGTCCTTGTCCAGGATCCTTCATTAGATATCTGAGAATCCGCTCGACGGCCTGGAGATGAGAGTTCTGAGGAGTATGCATGAATCGGCTTACAACTTCAACAGCAAATGAGATATCAGGTCGTGTAACTGTGAGGTAAATTAGTTTCCCCACCAAACATCGATAGTACTCTGGATTGGTAAGAACAGGGTCATTCCCAGAGTCATCTGCCGACAACCTATGATTCATATCCATCGGACTGTCTGTCTGTAGGTTTGCATCCAGAATAGTCCGCACTTTGTAGAAGATCAATGCAATACTTCCGTTGAGATAAGATCAGACCATCAGGTTGTTTTGCAACCTCAAGCCCAAGAAAGTATCGCAGATTACCCAGATACTTCGTCTGGAAGACGGAGTTCAGATTTTGTTTGATGTTCTGGATCCCGATGGTGTCGTTTCTCGTGATCAGAATGTCATCCACATACACAAGAAGAAGAACTGTCCATGTTGCTTGATAACGAGTAAAAAGAGAGAAATCAGCAGAGCTCCGAGTGAATCCCATCTCGCGAACCACCTTACTGAACTTATCAAACCAGGCGCGAAGGGATTGTTTGAGACCATATATAAATTTCTTGATATGACATACATGAGACTCTCTTGTGGTCTCAAACTCAGGTGGTTGGTGCATATACACAGTCTCTTGGAGATCGGCATAGAGAAAGGCATTTTTTATAGTCATTTGATGAAGGGGCCATTGGCGATGCACATCAAGAGAGATTAGAACCCGAACAGTATTTAGTTTTGCCACTGGAAAAATAGTTTCGTCACATTCGAGGTCATGTTGTCGAGTAAAGCCTCTTACCACCAGACGAGCTTTGAGACGATCAATTGTTCCATCATGAGCATGTTTAATAGTAAAGATCTATATGCAGCTAACACAAGACTAATCAGGAAGGAGAGGAACAAGGTCCCAAGTTCGGTTAGCCCAGACAGATTTCATCTCTTCGTTCATGGCTGCACGTCAGGCTAGATGTTGTAGAGCGTCCTGTAAAGAATTAGGAATGGAAATAGTGGAGAGAGAGAAGGCAAAAGTGCGAAGAGGTGGGGAGAGGCGATGGAAGGATACATAGTTTCCCATGGGATGAGCCGTAGAGGGTGGTGCTTGATCGTCAATGCGCAGAAAATCATCAGTAGAAGGGGGATGCTGTCGGGCTGCAATCCTGGACGAGCGTCGAGTGTAGACACAGACAGGTGGAGGAGGAGGAAGAGGTGGTGAAGTTGGTACTGGAGGAGCGGAAGATGTGGGAGGCAGAGATGTGACGAGGACAGCCAGACGAGGAATAGTGAACTGAGGTGGTAGAGTGGACTGAGGTGGTAGAGTGGAGGTGTGAGAGAAAAAACTTTCATCCTCAGTAAAGGTAACATCTGCGGAGACGGGTACCTTGTTGACGGTGGGAGAGTAGCAAACATACCCTTTTTAGGTACAAGAGTCGCCAACAAATATGCATTTGGTGGCGCGTGCGGCAAGTTTGTCATTTGGTGGTCCGCCAGAGTGGGCATAGTAAGTACAACCAAATGTGCGAGGCGTAAGATAAAAAGGAGACTTGGAAGGAAAGAGTAGACCGAACAGAGAGGCAAAGTTAAGCACGGAGGAGGGCATGCGATTAATGAGATAGCAAGCAGTAGAGACAGCAAAGTTCTAATATTCGGCGAGAACCTTTATTTGAAGCATGATTGACCGAGTGACATCAAGGAGATGACGATTCTTTCGTTCGGCCACACCGTTTTGTTGGGGTGTATATGCACACGAGGTTTGATGAATTATCCCACAGTCGGTACATAAATTAGAGAAGCTGCGACCAGTGTATTCACGAGCATTGGCAGTACGAAGCGTTTGTACTGTCGTGGAAAATTGAGTACGTATTTCAACAATAAAGGCGCGGAAAACAGAAGTCAGCTCAGTACAATCATAAAGTAGATAAAGCCATCTGAAACGTGCATAGTCATCAATAAATGTGACAAAGTACCGATAACCCAAAATACTGGGAATTTTACACGGACCCCAGATATCAGAATGAACTAAAGAAAACGCAGTATTACTCCGATTACATGCAGGAGGAAAAGAAACACGATATTGTTTGCCAAAGATACATGATTCGCGAGAGAATTCCTGCAAGGAGATATCAGGAAGTGCATTCTTCAGAATTTGAAGAGTAGCATGACCAAGACGACGATGCCAATTCACGGAGGGAACAAC
This sequence comes from Platanthera guangdongensis, assembly GCA_039583875.1. NCBI lineage: Eukaryota > Viridiplantae > Streptophyta > Magnoliopsida > Asparagales > Orchidaceae > Platanthera > Platanthera guangdongensis. Next base: position 175,987,177 of record CM077160.1, on the reverse strand, counting down.
AGATAGTGAGGTGGGAAGAACATTCAGGAGATAAAGTCCGTTGGACAGCCGTCATCTACCAATGATAATCTGTGTTCGATGATCCTGCATGACAAAAGAAAAGGGATTAGACAGCAATCAAGATCTTGAGCAAGCCTACTAACAGACAGTAGTTTGAAGGGAAATCCCAGAACATGCAAAACCGATGTTAAAGAGAGAGTAGGGGTAAGTTGTATATCAGAAGCTCCAAACACCGGAGTAGTATCGCCATTTGCCACAGTGATAAACTTGGGATATTCAGTGTGCATGTACTGAGAAGGTTTCTGAGAAGTAATGTGATGGGTGACCTCAGAATCCAGGATCCATTGAAAGTTGTAGGAGAGACAGGAGATACCTTCAGTAGAGAAGGAAGCAACCGAGCCAGAGGAATGGTTAACGCCTTGCAGTTGCAGTATCTGTAGGCGGAGGTCATTGATATCTTTCTGAGCAGATGATGGGGGCTCGGTGGAAGAGGGACTCGGAGGAGTAGCAGCAGTCGTAGTAGCAGTAAGATGAGGAGGCAAACCATGTTTGCGATAGCAGGCAATTTAAAGGTGGCCATAACGACCACAGTAGGTACACTTGAGAGTAGAGCGCCCAGCACGTCCCCGACCACGAGACGTGAAACGGCCTCCCCGAGTAATAGAAGAACCTCGGCCAGAGGGAGCAGGAGTAGGGAGTAGGGGTTGCTGGAGCAAAGCCGGAGAGAAAGTGATCGGAGCCTTGGGAGGTGGTGTAACTTTGAGCACCATTGAGCAAACATCAGACAGAGAGGGTGTAGTGGAAGGAGAGACGATATGGGCTCGGACGCTGTGAAGATGACTAGGAACACGGGTCATCATCATAGCGATCCCAACAGCCTCCTTCTGTGCCCGTTAAGTAGCAAGATCTGCAGAGGGAGGTTGGTGTTGTATCCAGGCCTCTACCAGGGTTCTGGCCTTGGCAACAAAAGAAGTTAAGTCGCTTGTGGTTCCAGGATCCAGTGATTGAAGAGCGGAGATAATGTCGAAAAGGTGTTGTAGGCTATCCTTGTCAGAGTAGAGGGCGTGCAGCTCATCCCACATTTCCTTAACCGTTTCGTAATACATTGTCATTCGGTAAGGCCATGTGTCCATAGAGTTAAGCAATCAAGATTGGACCCGATCGTCATCAGAGGGGTCAGCAGGTTTGACCCGAGTAAGGTGAGCGAGCAGACTCTTTGTCTGCAGAACACGACGAGCAGAATAAGCCCATTCGACAAAGCTGGCCTTTCCACTGATAGAGAGAGTAGTGATGCGAAGTTCATCACGCACCTCGGGAGGCAGAGCAGCAGCACGAGCGGGCAGAGAAGAGGTAGCCGCGGTCGAGTCACTGGATGTCATGGCGGATAGAAAAAACAGGCCGGGCGGCTAGCAGTGGAGGACAGGCCGGGCGGCTAGCAGTGGAGGACATCGCAGAACAGACCGCGAGAATGGAACAAGCGGCGGACTGGAGCAGGAGCTCGCAAAAGAGAGGAAAGGCGAGCAACACGGATCAATCCGCAACGAGCAAGGGAAGAAAGCAGGGCGCAACGAGCTAGGGAGGGAAACAAGTCGCAGCGACTTGAATTAGACTGTAGCGAGAAAGGCCAGGAGGCGAATAGAGGTAGATCGCGGTGACTAAGAGCAGGTCGCGGCGAGAAGAAGCAGCTCGTGACAAAAAGAAAAAGGTAGGTCGCGGCGACTAAGAGCAGATTGCGGCAACTAAGAGAAGAACATACTGCGGCAACTAAGAGCAGGTCGCGGCGACTAAGAGGAGGTCGCGTCGAGAAAAAGCAGCTAACGACAACAGAGAAGAAAGAAGAAAAGGTAGGTCGCGGCGAGTAGAAGAGAACCCATGGACCCCACGAGTCAGAGAGAGGAGACTATAAGAAACCTGGGGAGGAGGGTGGAACCACGGAGAGAAGAGGAAGCGGGTTAGAAGAAGCATGCAGCAGCAGTCAAGCGGCTAGAGAGAGGAGCGGGTAGGATGAGGCAGGCCGCTGGCGAGTAGGAGGCGTATAGAATCCGGAGACCACAGGAGGGGATGAGTAGCTATGATACCATGTAGAAGGAGAAAAAAACAGGAGAGAGAAAATCACCCTTAATTGTATTATTATCAAAGAATAAGATTACATACACTTATATAGAGGTAGAAAGTGGGAGAGACTCCTACATATACAATGTGAGACTAAAGGAACTATATATGGGCCAATACACATGGGTCTCTCTAATGGACTAATTTATCTTATCTTTAACACAGACCATGAGATTCAAATCTGTTAACGTATTCATGACCTCCACTATTACGTGGTGGGGGATTCCGAGATAAGGAAGGGGAAAAGGAGAGAAGAGGAGAAGGAACAGAGTGGGAGAAGAAAAGAAAACTCATAGGATTCCAATTTCATCATACTTCCAAAACAATCGAAATGAGAGATACACATGGGCTTATATAGTGCCTAATTCCGAAGTACGAGAGGGAAAACGGTAAATAACCCACAACCCGAAGTACATGTGCGATAATGAAAAGATAAGGCTGACAGGTGCACTACACTCGTCCGCACTACTAGTGAATGTCCGTCGTAGAGTTGGGATTCGTGCCCACATCACTTTGGTCCTGACGTCGACATATATGATGTGTCCTTGTCTTCTCGTCTCTCGCCCTCTTTCATCTTCGTAACAATGTCGCCCTCTTGAAAATTCCCCTTGTCCTCAAGGTAGAAGCAACGTCCTAGATGCACCGCAGTTGGGATGGTGGAGGGGCTGTTAAGCGGATCGGCTCGTCGACGCACCACAGGTATGTAGCAAAAATCTACTATCGTTGGTTGCGAAGGAGGATGGGGAGCCACAGGCAGATGGGAAAATGACGCCTCCCCTCTAAAGAGGAAAGGGACTTTGGCTTGAGAAAAGTGCATCATTATGCGGGTCCAATTGATATACACGTCTCTGAGGGTACAAAGTCATGTGACATCGAGTATGACGTCAAGGTTACTGAGCTCAAAAGAGTAGAAATCTACACGAAAGGGGCAGGGGCCCAAAGTCCTGTGCATGTCAGTACAGAGGCCCCTAGCAGTAGTACGGTGACCATCACCCAAGCAAACAATGATAGGAGGTGAAGGTGATGGGTGAATATCGAGTTGTGTCGACAAGCACGGGAAGATGAAATTGTGGCTGGCCTCACTATCAATTAGCACTGTCAGGGGAGTACCGACCAGGAAACAGTGAACATTATAATGAGGGGGCAAAGGTGTCGCCAACCATAGAGAACAACATTCAAGACGATGCAGACATGTAGAGGGACTCTTGTCAGTAAGAGGCATCACCCTCTAGGGCTTCGAAATCTTCAAGGGTGATCTCTTGGAATTCCTCTCCAATGATGATGCGGAGCTCCTTCAGAGGACAGACATAAGTTAAGGAGTAGGGTTGCTTACAACGAAAACAAAGGCCCTAGTGCAAAGATCGTGGTACTCCTGATTGGTCATCCGGGTCAGGGAGGTGGTCCGAGACGTGGGGGAGCCACGGTATGCACATGGGCTGGTGGCTAGAAGTGTGTTGGACGGTAGGCAATCGGTGGCAGCGGAAAGGGTGTTGGAGGGGAGACAATCGATAGATATGACATTGAAATCTACTTCCACCAAGCAGGCTAGATCCATGACATCAGTAATCGTCTGAGGGTGATGGGTGAGAAGGCGGGACTGGATGTGGTGAAGGAGTCCCTGCATGAAAACGCTAAATAATGGTCGGCAATGTACTCGCCAATGTAGTCATCAAGGAGGTCTGATTGGAGGACACCACACAAACGTTCAACTGTTGTCCCAGAATAGTGAATATCATAACAGAGGATGAGGTCCTATTGAATTTCCGCCCAAGAGAGCGAAGAGTTGTTCTGTCTTAGCCAGCGGACCCAATGGAGGGCTAACACCTCCATGCCGATGAGAGACGTAACAACCTTTTGTGGCTCTGTATTCAGATGAATGTCAAAAAATTATTTTGCATGGACAATCCACCCCACATGATCGATATCATTTTACGAGGGAACGTCATACAAACGGTGAGCTAGAGGTAAGCCCGTCGACAATGGGGCGGGATCCTGTGGAAGGCCCAGAGGTGCACCAAGAAGTGATGGAGAGTCTGTGTTGGAAGTGGAGGAATTTGTTAGGCCCATGCACACTACCGGCGAGCGTCCGTCGTCGAATTGGGATTCACGTCCACGTTGCTTTGGTACTGACGTCAACATATGTGTTGTGTCCTCATCTCTTGTACTCTTTCGTCATTGTAACATGCATGCGGGGCAATTTTAAGTTAAGGACGATGACATGACTCGATCTCAAGAAATATTTTGACTGCATAGAATGAAAAGCTAATACACGACATATCCCAAGTGATTTTTTGTGTGACCGGGAAATGGATCTCATCTACAGTTGGTGGAAAATCAGATCAAATGAAATGGTTCTTATCTTCACCTTGCTTCTTTGGGGAACTTTTGCTAGTTCTTATGATGGAAAATTAGAGATCACAAAGAACTATGGGAAAAGGGGCTAAGGAGGAGAAGAAAGTGAAAGAGAGGAGGATACAGGGGAAGATGTGACGGCGCGCCACAACCCACTCGCGTGTACACCCGCAGGAGGCGGTGATCCGCTGCCCGGACGGGCGATCGGAGTCCATGATCGCGCCCGGATGCTCGATTCCGGTCACTTTCATGTTTTGTGTTTTTTGTTTGGAAGTATATTTAGCCCCCGATCGGCCCAAACATTGTGAGCCGTCCGATCGGAGTAGTTTTATTTATTTTGTATTGTGTAAAGGTGTTTGCTAGTTCTATGGGGGATGCACTGGTCCACCCCCTAGGGTTATAAAACCCGGTGGTTCTGTTGGATGGGTATGATGGTTTACCGCAAGAGTTCGGCAACCGCTCATCGAGAAGGAGCGATTCCTTCTCCCAACTGTGCCAGGTGCGACGCCGGAGAGCCCGCCTCCTCCTCTTCCCCATTTCTGGTAAGCCCTCCGCCTTCCCCTCCGCCTTCCGCATCCCTTCTCTCCCCAGCCCTTCGGCCTCATTCTGAGCCCACACCTGAAGCAGATCATCTTCCCGCCCAGTCCAGTCGTGCCTCCGCCACTCCTCCTTCCCCACTTCACTGCCAGACACAGTGACCCCCCCCCCATCCTACCCCCCCCCCCCCCGACCTTCCCGTCGGAAGCCCACTCCGCCTGCGCCTACTCCGCCCAAGCCTGCGATCTTTCCCCCATCCAGCAACCTCCTCCTTTCCCCATCCAGCAAGCCTCCGCCTTTCCCCATCCAGCAAGCCTCCGCCCCATCCTGCCCTCCCTCTTTCCCTATTGCCGCTCGTCAACCGCCGCAGCAGCCCCCCCCCCCAACAGCCCCCCCACCCCCCCCCCCCCCCCCCCCCCCCCCCCCGCCGCCACTTACACGTGTGAATCGTGGTAACAGTTATTGTTCCCTTATTAGTTGTTTATTTGGCACCTGTACTATGTATTGGATTTTGTTTTGTTGCTATTAGCATTGCTCACTATATGCCTTGTAGGGTCCCTTCTGCATATGTTTAATTATTTGTGCCCCTAGTGAATTACAGTTGATGTTTGTTCCTTGTTTAATTATTTGTAAGCGCGCGTCTCTGCTAATTTTACATAATATTAATTACTCGTAATTTGAGCGGGTCGCTCTCTGCACTAGCAATTCTCTGCATCTCATCTTAGGCTATATTTAGCAAGTCCACTGTGTTTGCCTTTACCACTGCATCAAGATGCACTAGCTCAGTACTCCACATGTGAGCCCACTGTTGAGAATGAGGGGAATCAAAATTTAGAGTTAAGCAAAATTTCCCTTCCTTTTCATTTCACCAAAGGTTAAAATAAATACAACATTACCCTTTCTTGCAAAAGGCTCCATACAAAATAGAATATTATCGAACTAACAAAATACATGAACACCTAAAGATTCCATTTACTGCTCCCCTTCTGATTTTTCAAGCATTCATTTACTATGTGAAAGTGTGCCTCCATAAAGCTTCACTAACACATTCACAACCAGTACAATGATATATGCATTTGAGATTGCCATTAAAACAGGCCATAAACTAAAGATTATGAACAAAAAAAGAAAAACTTCCTCCCGATACATCTTTGTGTTGCACGAAAACTGTAGTGTTCTGCTAATCGTTAATTACTATATCTTCATGGATTATGCAAAGGAAATAAATGTTGAAAAAAGAAACTTCCTTTAAACTGATCTCATATTTATTAAATCCAGCCATTTTTAATTAGTTGGTTAAAATTTGCACAACGCTTGATGCTCAAATCAGGTATTATATCTCTCAAACGTATAGTTAAATTAAATTCTGACATTTTGACTTTTAAATCACACACGGTGTATATTTCAAGAGAAATTGTACCCAAGGTTGTTAGGATCAGAATCCTAGGTAGGATTGTTTTCCAATTGGAACGGATCGGATCGAGTATCATAAGATTTAACAAAAGTCATAAATTAAGACTTAAAATATGTAAATAAAATTTTTTTCATCCAATTCCACACAATTAACACATAAGAAACTATAAAATTAATAAACATTTGAGTGCTCATATCAAAAATAAGCTAATGAACAACTAAACCCAAAAATAACATAAAGTTCACATCACGGTAAACCATCAAATATTAATTTATGTTAGTCGGACCGACACAAAATCACTAATATAAATCTTTAACAACTACATCAACCATGTCCTCATCATCAAGTTCTACATTCTCTGCATTGTCATCATCACCACTGTCATTATGATCATCATCTCATTCAGCTTCACTAATATACTCGTTAGTATCAAGTTTATTGCGCCTTTTGGTGAGATCATATACTCCACCTAAATAAAAATGCTTTAATTATAATACATAATATAGTTACATAATTTTGCATTTTCAAATTAAATAATATCAAACTTACATTCATGCGGATTCTTCAACACTCCTCACATTATCATCACTATAGGTTTCTTGGGCATCTCTACTTTGAAGAATCCCTAACCAATTACCCTTACGGGGAAGAACATGACCTTCATTCTTAGTGATTCATTCATCATCCGAAGGGATATCCTCAAAGTTTAAAAACTTCTCCATTAGATGCAAATCTCTTCTATTTTGTCGTTCCATCAACTTTATATTGTACATCACAAACACTAGATCATTTATTTTCTTTTGATACAATCAGTTTCTTCTTTTTGAATGCACCTATTTTAAAAAAATAAAAATTATAAGAACCTTCATACATGAATGAAAATGAAGTCAGTCAAATAATCGATGTTGTGTTAGGATATTTTTGTATAGTAGATCTCATCATCTCAAAAGCACTTCAGCTGCGTTCACATCCAGAAGAGCTACATATCAAACTTAGAACCCGAATTGTAAATCTTTTCAATTCCGGGCAGGTATCTTCGTAAGAATCACATCAGTCAGCTGTAAATAACAATACATTAAATGTTTAATAAGATTATAATTAATAACATGTTTTTTGCTTGAATAATTGAAAATAGCATTAAACAGAGGGGTCCGGATATGTTATACCCCCGGACCCAAGACCGGCCGGCCAAGGGGGCCGGCCGGCCCAATGGGGCTTTTGAACCCGGCGTGGTTCAGCCCCCCCCGAGCCATGATATTTAAGCAGAGGTCTAAACCCATTGGTTCAGCCCCAATAACGCCACATCCGTGCCGCCGCCGCTTGTAGCATGTTTGTCCAAACAACCGAGCCTCATCCATCGGGGGCGAATATCTATTCCCTGGCCCCACTCAAAAGTCAACTTGTCCTCCAAGGTGATAGTCCGGGTAAAGCTCCTGGAATTCCAGTAAATCGACCCAAGTATTGTGCTCTGCCGAGAGATCCTTCCACAAAAATAGCTCGGGATTCAGATGACGCCGTGCCACGGCGTTTCCACTTAACCAACAGAACATCCTCCGGAGAGCGGGCGAAGCTCGCCACCACTATTTGTGTTAGCCTCGGGTAACACGGGGAAGACCGGATTACAGCTAGGCCCCAACTTCCGCTTCAGCAAGGAGACATGAAAGGTAGGATGAATCCGGGAGCTCGCCGGTAAGGCTAAGGTATACGCCACCGGCCCGACACGCCGCGTGATTTGAAATGGTCCATAGTAGCGGGGTGCCAGTTTCTGATTTGTCCGCTGGGCCACCGATCAACTGGCAATAAGGACGAATGTTATTGAGGATTATAACGTCATCCCCCACCTTAAACTCCCGCTCGGTACGATGACGATCGGCCTGAATTGTTCATTTACGATCCTGTGCTGCTCGAAGGTTCTCCCGTAGGGTGGTGAGAGTCCGATCACGATCACGGAGCGCCCGATCAACTGCTGCCACGGCCGTACTCCCGGGCTCATAACTGCTCAAGGTAGGAGGTGGACGCCCATAGACGACCTCAAACGGCGTGAGTTTACTGGCCGAGTGATAAGAAGTGTTGAAACAGTACTCCGCCCAATGTAGCCAACTAGTCCAGGTCCGCGGCTCATCCATGACAAAACAGCGAAGGTAAGTCTCGACGCCCCGATTTAAGACCTCGGTCTGGCCGTCAGTCTGGGGATGATGAGCCGTGCTGAAACGTAAGGAAGTCCCCTGCAAGCGGAATAGCTCTGTCCAAAATCGGCCTACGAAGGTCGGATCACGGTCGGAAATGATCGCGCGGGGAACACCATGCAAACGAACAACCTCCCGCACAAATAAGGTTGCAACAGACTCCGCGGTGTAGGGGTGGCTCAGAGCAATTGAAGTGCCCATATTTGGACAACTTGTCCACCACTACCAAGATCACGGTTTTCCCCTGCGACTTAGGTAGCCCATCGATGAAGTCCATAGAAACCGTGTCCCAGATCTGATGTGGAATTTCCAAGGGAGTGAGGAGGCCGGCCGGAGAAGTAGTCTCATATTTTTGTCGTTGGCACACCGCACACGTCTGTACGAAACTCCTGCATGTCGCGGCGCATGCCCTTCCAAAACACGTTGGCCCGAGCCCGCTGAAGGTGCGAAGAACGCCGGCGTGGCCGCCTGTCGGCGACGAGTGAAACTCATGCATCATCACCGTGCGCCAAGCAGAATGAGCAGGAATGACCACCCGCCCTTGATAGAAGAGTCGGTCATTCTGTAAATGGTAGCCAATATGGAAGCTGTCGCATGACCTTGCTGCAAGTCCTCCGACAAGATAGCCCGTAACTCGGGGTCGCGCTGCACCGCGTCTTGAATTTCATGCATCTACTCCAACTGCGGCCCGGAAATGTGTGCTAAACCCCCTTCGGGTAAGCGAGAGAGGGCGTCAGCCACCCGATTATCCTTCCCCGGTCGATATTCAGATCGCATGATCATAGCCCAATCAGCTTGGTGACCCACTTTTGTTGCAGGGGGGAAGAGATCCATGTTGCTTCCTCGTAAGAAATGCTTCAAACTCTGGTGATCGGTCCGGATTCGTAAAATGACGCCCAAGTAGGTAGGGCCGCCAGAGATGCCACCGCAAGAATCACCGCCAGCATCTCCTTTTCATACACTGAGAGACCCAGAGTCCGGGGAGCCAAAGCCTTGCTAGTAAAAGGCGATCGGCCGCCCCTCCTGCATCAAAACCGCCCCGACACCCATGCCAGAAGCATCTGTCTCGACCACGAACCGTTTGGTAAAGTCCGGGATTGCCAACACTGGAGTCGTCGTCATAGCTCGCTTGAGCGCCTGGAAGGCGGTCTCGGCCTCAGCGTGCCACTCAAAAGCATCCTTCTGATAGCAGCTGGGTAAGTGGCCTAGCAATCTTCCCGTAGTCCCGTACAAAGCGTCGGTAGTACCCAGTGAGGCCTAAGAACCCCCGCAGTGCCCGAATGGTCAACGGTCGGGGCCACGACAGCATATTCTCGATCTTCCGTGGGTCTGCCTTCACCCCTTCAACAGAAACTAGATGCCCCAAATATTCCACCTCAGGTTGTCCGAAAGAACACTTAGACCGCTTAGCATATAACTGGTGTTGCCGAAGAGTAGAGAAGACCTGAGCCACATGAAGTACATGATCCATCCCAAGTAGCACTGTAAATCAGGATGTCGACGAAAAAAATCAGGACGAAGCGTCGCAGGAAGGAACGGTAAAATCTCATTCATATTGGCCTGAAAGGTAGACGGCCCCCCAGTCAATCCATTGGCCATCACTAAGAACTCATAGTGACCGTCATGTAGTTCTGTTAAGGCAGTCTTATGCACATCCTCCTCTTTCATCAGGATCTGATAGTAGCCGGACCGCAGATCCAGCTTGTGTGAACAGGGTCGCCCCATGACAACTCATCCAAGAGCTCCTCGATCACGGGAATCGGAAATTTGTTACATGGTTACGGTGGTGTGAACTTTGATCCGTTTCTTCTTAACCAAAATAATCGGTGCGGAAAAAGAACTGGTACTAGGCCGTATGATACCTGCATCATTTCCTTCACACTGCGTTCAATCTCGGCCTTCTGGATATAGGGATACTCAAATGTTTATTACGGGCGGATTTTATTGGGCGGTTCCGCCCCAGTCTGTAACACAATCGGATGATCACGGAATTACGTGACGGTGGAAGGGTACTCGGCTCCTGGAAGATGTCATCATACTCCTCTACAAGCGGCCGCAACTGATCTGTTTGCATATTTTAAGTTTAAATTTATGATTTCCCTCCTCGTCCGACCGCACCCCCAGCAGGATTGCCATCAAGCTACTAGACTCCTCCAGCTGCTGCAAACTGCGAAGGGAAATCTCCTTAACTGGAGACGATCTGATCCGACGTCAAACAGAACTGTCGTCCGCCTTGCATGAATTCCATCGTCATCTGATCCCAATCAAAAGTAACCCGCCTCAGGATCTGCTGTAATCACTGCACTCCCAAAACATGTCGGAGCCTCGGATCGGTAAGATAGACGTCCGTGCACCCCACATATTCCTGCATCCGAAGCTCTACCGCCTTTGCAACATCCCTTGGCACTGTAACTTGCTGCCGTCTGCAACCATGACCTGAAAGGCTGCACCCGTGTCGATCTGTTGCCCCACCTTCCTTGCTACATCAGGATGAATAAAGTTGTGGGTGCTCCCACTGTCGACCAAAATCGTCACCCTCTCACGCCGAACCCGTCCAATACCAACCGCATCGTAAGCGGCACACGGATTGCATCCCTCCATGGCATGTATGGAAATGCCCAACTCCGCCAGGTCTAGGTCTCCCCCAGACTCCAACCTCCTCTGGTAATACGTCCTCCTCGAGCTGCTCCTCCTGCAGCAACATGAAAACCTGGACCTTCTGGCATCTTGTGACCGGGGACGAACATTATCTATCACAACTTAAAGCATAAACCCATTTCTCCTTCCGAGCTGCCAACTCGCTTTTCCACAACCGTTTGGTACCCGTGGGGGGCTCCCGTCGTGCTGCCATCGTAGAGAAAGCCCAAAAGCTTGTCTACTCGTGTTACGTGCCCGTTGCCTGTTGAACCTCTCCTCCTGAGTATACGTGCCAACGTAATGGCATGGTTCAAGGAACGGGGCATGAGTGCCTGAACCTACATCCCGATATATAGGAGGCTCCTTAAGACCGAGAGATAAGACAGCTGTAAAGCGTCCTCTATGGCCACTGAACCCGATTCGCCAACTTCTCGAACTCGGTCCGATACTCCAAAACCGACCCCTTCTGAAGAGAGCTTCTGAAGGAGTGCCTCAAAAGTTCTCATACTCCAGTGGCCCAATACCATGGGTTATTCGTATCCCTCCACGAACTCCCCCGCAAGCTGAAGCGTACAAATCCCGTATGCACCAAGCTTGGATGAGCATTGATAGAACCACTGTGTCCATTGGAAGAGCATCATCCTTCAGATGGAAGGACGCTATCTGCACCCACTTGCCTTCAGGCACCTCCTGGTACTGGGACATGCTTTAGAATAATTCGAGCCTTGCTGAATCCATTCCAGGGCGTCGCCGCCCTCGAACTTTTTCTTGAATGAAGTGACATACGCGTTAACCCGGGGGTCAACCGTTGTGCTCCTGGACCTCCGTCCCTCCTTGCGTGTTCCCCATGCTCAAAACCCCCGTACCCGTGCGGCTGTCCCGCTCCCCAAGGCGGAGGCTGCGGGTTCTGCGGCTGGCCGCCCCACCCTGGGCCAATGTATAGCCGACCCCTCCTGGCTGGTCACAAACCCGCGTGGAGGAGGAAGGAGCCCCCCCCTTTGCTGTCCCACCATGACGGGTGGCCGCCGGAGCCCCAAAAGCTCCTCCCCGCCTCGGCGCCACTCTTCCGGGGCCGATCCCAGTCCTCCGAAACCTGCTGCAGTGAATCCGGGCGGAAACAGCCCCGCCGGACCCCCGTAACCCGCTCCCGAAGCCGCAGGAGCCCCGTCAATCCCGCCGATCCCGTGCCGCCGACCCCTCCGTGCCACGCCGCGCCGGCCGGAGCCCCTCCCGCAGGCCGCACGCCCCCGATGTCACCTTCCGCAGCCCGCGCAGAGATTCGGAGCTCGGCTGATGATCGAGCTCCAACGATCCGGCCGAATCCTCGTTGGCCGGGCCCTTCCCCTTCAGTAGGGTCTTCAACTCCTAACCAAACGGGTCTCCAGACGCACTTCCAACGCCGTCATGGAATCGGTGAGGCCAACAACATTCTCCACTAGGGTTTCAATCCGCGAGGATTCCTCTTGATTGCGAGTCATTCACCATTGCCGCGAGAATCGACTGCTTTGATAATCAGCATCTGAGTATGCCCCCAACTAGTTGAGAGAAACTAAAAGAAGATATAGAGGAAGCTAGTAGAACAGAGTCCTTGACCAGGAGCTGCTTTTAGGGTACCTGAGAGATACGTTCAGGCAGAACCTGAAGGTGAGATATTTTGCATGCCATCCAAAGAGAGGTGTCCGGATATTTATACCCCCGACTGACCCAAGACCGGCCGGCCAAGGGGGCAACGGCCGGCCCATATCTGGTCTGGCTGAACCCGGCGTGAGATCAGATCAATTTTCCCCCCCCGAGTCGTCGATATATATTCAGAAGAGGGGGCTGAACCCATTGGTTCAGCCCCAAGTAACGCCACATCCGAGTCAGATGCCTGAGCCGCACAACTTGTAATGTTGTCCAAACAATCCGAGCCTCATCCGGGGCGTAATCACTTGAATCTTACACCAGTCAGCTGTAAATAACCAGCATACATTAAATGTTTAATAAGATTATAAGGTTAATAACATGTTTATTGCTTCCGATAATTGAAGATAGAATAAGCCCATCCGGTAGTCTGATTTTGCAAAGTCTAAACCAAATAATCCTCTAGCATGTTTGAAATCATCCATCTGAATATCGTATTTTTGAGGTCCCAGGTCCTTACTTGTCTCCAGCGAAAGATTCCTAATGAAGATTAGAGAACAAAAATAGACATTCAGATGAGTGACTTTCAAACGATGCCAGAGGATGTATCTCCTGTGTTAGTCATCTCCTGTAATGCAAAATGATGACGTCAACATATACTAACAGAAGGACCGTCCATGTTGGTCGGTGACGAGTAAACAGCGAGAAGTCGGCCGAGCTGCGCGTAAAACCGATATCACGAAGGACCTTACTGAATTTTTCAAACCAGACCCGTGGAGATTGTTTGAGACCATACAGAGCCTTTAGAAGGCGGCAGACCTGAGACTCCCCCGTGATCTCAAACCCAGGTGGTTGTTGCATGTAGACCGTCTCCTGGAGATCCCCATTTAAGAAGACATTCTTGATATCCAGTTGAAATAGGGGCCACTGGCGATGAACAGCGGCAGAGATGAGGACACGAACGGTATTGAGCTTGGCGACCGGAGAGAAAGTTTCCCCATAGTCGAGACCCTGTTGCTGGGTGAAGCCACGAGTCACAAGACGAGCCTTCAGACGGTCAATTGTCTCATCAGCAGCATGTTTGATGACAAAGACCCACTTGCACCCAACCAGTTTCTGACCCGGAGGAAGGGATACGACGGTCCATGTCTGGTTAGCATAGAGAGCAGACATTTCTTCCTCCATGGCAGCTCGTCAGCCGGGATGTTGAAACGCCTCCTGCACAGAGTTAGGAACAGCAATCGAAGAGAGAGAAGTAGCAAATGTGTGCAGAGGGGGAGAGAGGCGATGAAGAGAGACGTAGTTGGCCAGAGGATGAGCAGTGGAAGGTGGTACCTGATCAGAAGGACGCGGAGTATCTGTGGTAGAGGTCGGCTGCAGAGGGGCAACGAAACTGGAAGGGCGACGAGTGTAGACACGGATAACGGCTGGTTTGGCGGTAGCAGGAGCCGGTGCAGGGGAAACTGGCGAAGGTGGCGTAGTAGCGGGAATAACGGGGTGTGGGATGGATGGCGGGAGAGGAGTTGGTGGTAGATCAGCGGGTAAAGGAGCAGGAAAAAACGGTTGTTCTTCCTGGAAGGTAACGTCAGCAGAAACGGAAATCTTGCGAGTAGCGGGAGAGTAACAGACATAGCCCTTATGAGTTCGTGAATAACCGACAAAGATGTGTTTAGACGCTCTGGGATCCAACTTATCCGAGGAGGGCCCCAGACGATGTACGTAGCAGGTGATGCCAAAGACACGAGGCGGGAGAGGAAAAGCCGGAGTGGAGGGAAACAATATGCTAAACGGAGTAGCATAATGGAGGACAGAGGAAGGGAGGCGGTTGATGAGAAAGCAGACAGTCGAAACCGCAAAATTCCAATACGGCTTGGGAACATGCATTTGAAGCATGAGGGAGCGGGCGACATCGAGTAAGTGGCGGTTCTTCCTTTCGGCAACACCATTTTGCTGGGGTGTGTAAGCACAGGAGGTTTGATGTAGAATCTCGTATTCAGAACACAAAGCGGTAAATTTGTGGCTGGTGTACTCACGAGTATTGTCGGTGCGGAGGATTTTGAGCGTGGTGTGAAATTGTGTACGGGTCTCGAGGACAAATGCCCGAAAAACTCGGGGAAGCTTGGAGCGTTCACGGAGTAAGTATAGCCACGTAGTTCGAGAGTGATCATCAATAAATATGATAAAATAGCGAAAACCAGAGATACTGGGAATCTTAAAAGGACCTCATACATCAGAATGTACCAAATCAAAGGGAGCAGTGCTCCGAGTACAATGCGATGGAAAAGAAGAAAGCGGTTGTTTGCCGAGGATACATGAGTCGCACTAAAAAGGAGAAAAAGGGATATCGAGAAAAGCCCACTGGAGGACCGGCAGAGGGGCATGCCCAAGTCGACGATGTCATGCAGTGGAAGAGACGAAAGACAGAATGGTGGGAGATTCATCGAGAAGGTAGAGTCCGTTCCGCAGCTGGCCTTTACCAATGGTAGTCCGCGTCCGCCGATCCTGTATAACAAAGGAAGAGGAAGTGAATATAACAAAACAATCAAGATCACTTGTAAGACGTCCAACAGATAGTAAATTAAATGGTGAACTCAGAACATGAAAAGCCGAGCGAAGGGAGATGGACTGGTTGAGAGAAAGATCTGCAGAGCCGGAGACGGGAACCAGTGCCCCATTGGCCACAGTGATAGACTTCGGATAAGGAGAATTCGAGTACTGGGCAAGCCGTCGCGAAGTAATGTGATGAGTGGCACCAGAGTCCACAATCCATCCCAGGCTGGTGGAGAGACAAGCAGTACCTGTGTTGGCGACGGAGGCAGATGGTGGGTTGAGCAGGCCCTGGAGATGTTGGAGCTGAAGACGGACGGTCTCAAGATCAGGAGGACTGGCGTCAGTAACAACAGAAGCCGTCGGACGAGGAGGATAACCAATTTTCTTGTAGCAGGTCGCCTCAAGATGACCATCTTTCCCGCAGAAGGAACACTTTGGCCGTCCCCGGCCACCACGTCCACGGCCCCGAGAGCCCGAACGTCCCCCCCCCCCCCCCGAGCAGAAGGAGGAGGGGATGGTAGGAGCGGAGGGGCCTGCTGAAGAAGAGCCGAGGAAGGAGCAGGAGTATCTGGAGGGGAGACACGGAGAATCATGGAGCATACATCAGAGAAAGATGGTGTGGTGGGAGCAGCCAGGACCTGAGCACGAAGGCTCTGAAGGTGAGATGGAAGACGGTCCATGATGATGGCAATGCAAACGGCTTCCTTCTGAGCGCGCTGAGCAGCATGATCATTAGTGGGCGGCTGATGTTGGATCCAGGCTTCAGTAAGAGTTTTAACCCGAGCGACAAACGAGGTCATATCTGAAGCCCCGCCAGTGTCGAGAGCAAAGAGGTCAGTGAGTATGTCGTAGAGATGCTGAAGGCTGTCGCGGCCTGAGTATAAGGAATGCAGTTCATCCCACATAGCCTTGGCAGTATCGTGGTACATAGACATCTGATAAGACTCACCATCCAATGAATTCAGGATCGAAGTCTGAATGCGGCCATCATTGCGGAGCCAATCATCGGTAAGAGGAGACGGAGGTGCCTGAGTAAGGTGAGGCAGAAGACCCTTGGCTTGAAGAACCCGTCGAACTGAGTGTACCCATGGAATAAAGTTTTTCTTCCCAGAAAGAGAGATGGTAGTGATCCTTAGCTCGTCACGGACTTCAGCAGAGCAAATCGGGCGGTCTGTAGGACAGGTCGGGCGGTCAATAGGTGGACTGGCCGCCGAGCTAGTAGAGTTACCTGAAGAAGCCATAGAGGCAGACCGCATAACCAGACCAACTAGGAAGACTGCCGCGAAAAAAGAAAAAAAAGGCAGGAGGTCGCACGATAAGGCCGCAGCGGGAAGGACTGGAGAACGCGACCAAGAAATGCGGAAAAAACACTTGTCCGCACGGTCGCGCCGGTCACCAGCGATTAGTCAGATCGCGACCAAAATGCGGAAAGAAAAGAGTCTGCACGGTATAGGTGAACACGGCAGCGGTCAGAGAACAGGAAGCAGTCCGCAAGAAGAGAGAGAAAGTCTGGCGGACAAGAGCAGTACGCAAGAGAGGAGAGCCCGCGCGACTAGAGCAGAGACCGCCCGGTCAAGATGGGAAAACACCAGCGGCAGGAGGAGGCCGCGACCAAAGGCGAAGCGGACTGGGAAAAGAAGTCCGCAGCGGACAGAGACAAGCCGTGCGAACAGAGAAGAGCAGGAGGAGACCGCGACCAAAATGCGGGAGAGGAACAGCCCGCACGGTCTGGCTGATCACAGCAGCGGTCTGAGGAGAAGGAAACCGCGAGTAGAAAGACTCAAACGGATAGAGAAGGCAGGTTGCGGCGAGCTGGAACATGTCGCGGATAGGACAAGGCAGAATGCGGATAGACAGCAGCGGAGAGCAGAGCAGCGGACTGAAGACAGGCCGCGGTGAGCAGGAGCAGTCCGCCAGCGACCAAGAACTGTCTGCGAGCAAGGAGCCCGCAGCGGACAGCGGAGAGCAAGGGAGAAGGTGGCCCCACGGATCAGGAAGATAAATGGCTATAAGAAGCCAGGGGGTGGAACCACGGGAGAAAGAGAGCAACTAGAGGCAGCCGAAAAGAAGCGGACAGAGACGGGCAAGCCGCAGAATGGAAGCGGACAGAGACAAACAGGCTGCGGGAGGCAGGCCGCGGGAGGCAGACCGCGGGAGGCAGACCGCGAGAGGTCAACAGAGGCGGTCAGAAAAAAAAGAGCCCCCGAGAGGCCGATTTTCCCTCTGATACCATGTAGAGAAAACTCAAAACTTGTATGTATTGATTGAGTATGTAAATACAAGGAGAGAATACAAATATATAGGAGGAAGAGAGAGAGAATAAATCTTATACAAGATGTGGGACTAAAAGAGAAGAGAGCAATAATGGGCCCAATACATGAGTTATTCTAACATCATCTAACATTTCGAAACTTTATTCACAGTTTTGGAAATTTCTGAAGTATTTATCGATGATAATAACATTGTGCCTTTGGGACAATTCACCCGAAAGTTGCATATAGATCTTTGTTTTCTATCTGACCATCCATCAGACAAAATCGTACAACCAACTTTTTGTCATTCCACCTTGTACTCTAGTAATTCTAGAGTTCTAGCAACTTCTTGTTTTAGGTATTTTACTCTAATATCATTATAGGAAGGTTGTTTCATTCTTGGGCCATGTTGACCTATTGCTTCAACTGTGCTAATGAACACTGATTCTTGACACAGTTGGAAGGAATGGCACTTATATAGAAAAAGCGAGCAATCTGTTGACATGTTTTCTCACGTGCGTCCTTTTTGAAAATCTGATTAATTGTATATTGACTTGATTTTCTAACAAATAAATCTATTGGCTCCTTCCCTTTTGATTTTTTAGTTTTTCCCACGTCAACATCACCCTCATCCTCCTCTTCCTCGATATTTTTTTTCTTTAAAGCTTCCTATTCATGTGCTTGAAGAATACTCAAAAACTGTTGTCTAATATCCTCAGGTACTTTTGTACATACTTCAACATTAAATTTAATATCTGTCAAGTGATGTTTCAATCAGTATATTCCACCAGATCGAATTACGTGACAATATTTGCATTAAACTTTTTTATTGGTGCCATCAATCTCAATCTCATGGAGCCACCACGGATCACTTCTTGAACCCAAAGCATTCTTGCGAGACTTTATGGTAGTGGGATTGAAAGTTGAACCCGAACCAGACATCTCTACAATGAACAATAGCCTTGAAAAACAATTCTACAATGACCAGAAGGTAATTAAAATTAATACTCCACCAAAACATAATATATTACACAATACATGTGTCATCTTCTGTTGAATGCAACATGTGCAATGACTAAAAATGGAATCCAAAAGGACCAAAAAATTTACCTTCTGTTGAATGCTACATGTGCAATAATTGTAAATAATATTTTAAAAAAATGAGAGAGACCATTGGGTCCTTCCTCAAGTCCAGTTTGGCTAGGTTAAGGATCACATAGGAGGGGGAGGGGGATTCTACTATCAATATGTACATCCTAATCATTTTCTTCAGTACTATATACTATATATACAGGAACCATCAACAAAGAACATAAAATTTTCTGAACAGATGTAAATCTACCAAAGTTCTGTTCCATACTTCAACTCACAAAAAAAAAAGATAAAGGTTTTATACAAATATTTCTGAATAAAGGTATGTAATTACATATAATTTAGTCAACCAACCTCAAAATCCCCTCAGGGTCAAAACAGATGGAAGGCTTGGTCAAAATGGGGATGGGAAATGTGGGTGAGTGTCTTCCTGCACAAATGGCGAAAAAGAAATCCTTACTTGCAATTCAAGAACTTGAAGAAAGGGTAGAACTCTGGAAATGTATGAAATCCTTACCTTGCAACGAAAATCGGGATGGGGAGATAGTGAGCTTGCGTAAATAGAGGAGAGGATAGAGGAAAGAACAGCAATGTCCAAGACTCCAAAACTGCCGGAGAGAGTCGAGGAGTTGCTCAAAGTTGTCGAACTGTTGACGTGCAGAGAAGAGATTAGGGGTCGACCTAGAGAGAAAATAGGGAAGAGAGAACACGAGAACTTGTCGGAGAGTGCAGGAGTTGCCAGGGAGAATGGTCAAACGGAGGCCCAGAGAGAGCAGGACGCCGCTGCAGAAGAGAAAGCCCTCGCTCCGCATTGAAGAAGAAATTAGGGCTTGTGTCGAGTCTGGACTGAGAAATAACAAAATGAAGCTGTGGTTTTTTTATGTAGGCTCACAGAAGGATCGTCGGGATCGCCAGGATCGCGATCCTACAATCCTACGACCCAAGAGCGCAATCTTGCGGGCAATACAAAGGATTTTGATCCAGAGAATGAACCGGATCGTGCGATCCTATGATCTGGATCGCAATCTTGACAACCTTGATTATACCTCGATATTTCTATTGATTTGACCACTTTTGAGTATTTTTAAATTATGCACATGACAAAATATTGCAATATTTTGGAGCCCATTTTTCTCATAAATCATTACTCAAACCAATCCGCCTTATTTTCATATTGATTGTACATATGTAATACTTGATGTAGAATAATTTCATCAGTCCCCACATTACACATTAAAAGTGTAATTTAAATTGACTACTTATTTTGGATATTTTAGGATTTATTCACTTGCATGAATACTGCAACATTTTAGAGCCCAATTAATCCAAGATCATTACTCAACCAAACCAGGTTATTTCCATATTAATTGCACCATTTTTGGTGCATGCACAAGGAAGGTGAAGTTGTGATTGACAGAAAGACATTGAGCATGGGCAGAGAACTGCTCCATTTATTTCAAGTCATAGATTGGCACAAGTCGTATTACACGGGAACATTTGGAGTGTTTGAAGGGGCAATTGAGCGGCTTCTAGATGATGAGAGAAGGTAATGATATATCACAATCGTTGTCACATAAGCACGTTGAGTAGGACATTAATCCACCTAAAAAGTACATCATACTAAGATGGTGGTGAACACCTAATGCTGTTCACTCATGACCTCCATACAAATTGTAATCTAGATTCAACTGGGTGACAATATTTGAAACTTGCGATAATATATTGGAGACCTCATTTATCTCCAAAACTATTTAGCTCACACATAACTACACTACATAACTTAAACCAAAGGCCTATTATTCAGATTAATCCTCCTAAACGTTATTGGACACCATCTTAAGCTAATGAATTAGCACTGCTGATATTAAAATTATGCATTCTTTATCATGATACTGTCTACTGCATTTTAAATGTAGATTTGGTCTCTGTGGTTCCTTAGAATTTGAATTCAGATACTTGGCATTAAGATTATCTCAAGGATTAAATCCATATATAGACAAGTAATACATGTTTATAATATAATCAGTTTAAAAAGTTAACTCAAATGTCATACATAATGAACTGATATGACTTGAAGTAGAACATTTATAACAAGAACAGAACTAGCCAAACTTGGAACTTGACTTGTTCAAACCAGTGTCAAATATATACATCTTCCAAACAAAAAAGAAAACTATATAATATGAAGTGAAATGGATTTAGTGAGTGTAATTGTACAGTAAGTAACACTAATGACTAGGTGTTACTGGAGTGTCGTAAGAATATAGAATGATGTGATGCACAACCAATTATCCAATGGTTAATTTACAATAAATGCTGAGATTGATAAAGTTCACAGTCACAATAAATATTAGAGCATTAAATAAATGAACAATCGCTAGTCGAATTAAAACAAAGAGAACTTCAATTAAATGATAAGCGAACAAGTATTGTAAGTAGAATAATAAGTTGGACAAATTTGTACGAAATAATATCACAATGAATATGTATGTTAACCAAATATATAATACCACATAATAATGACTTCAAAATTAGAACTCACAAGTAATCGGAAGTCCGAGAATGTGCAAAGAGCCGATTTGAAGTTTGACGGTGTTGTCACTGCAGTTTCCCGATGCAGACCTGACTAGTAAATGTTAATTCCTGCTATAATTTAAATATTCAGGGATTTCAGACTGGGGGTGATTGGGGCAAAGGGGTTGTGGGAGAAAGGGGTTGAAGAGGTTTGAGAAGGGTGAAAGGGGCTGAGAACATACCTGGATAGTATGGGAATGAACGTCCAAGGTTGCTGGGAGAGTCATTTGGCCCTGACTGCAAGAGGGGGTTGAGGTTTATGGTTAAGAAAGGAAATCACGGCAAGCAGGCGAAGGATGCATAACAGCAAAATTGGGGAACATGGATTTCATTTATTGTCTTGGGAGGGGATCGGCTGTTCAGTTTGTTCAGAATTGGCAGTTATTAGCAGGCAGCAGTTCTCCTATTTATAGACTTAGAACTGACTACGGATTGTCACGGTCGTCTGAAACATAAAACCACTAAATATATACATGAAATAAAATATAAAAATACACAAAAAATAGGTTGTCGTCATTCTTACGACGTCTACTGACTTAGATCATCCATTCGACGATCCTAACTCCGTATCTCATGTAAGCATACTCTGACGGGTTCCAACAAGAGTTGGCCCACACATGAAATGTGATCCCTATCATAATATATGCAATATGCTAAGCAATGTAAAATGAAGATTATTGGTGAATGAGACCATAAACAATTTGTTAGCAACTTCTATTGAATTGTTAGCAAAAAAATTTACTTCTTCAATCTTGCTGCAAAAATTGTGTGGGCCACTGAGACCACAAATTTTATGCAACAAAATTAACTAAAATGAATAAATTTGAAATTTTGCTACATAAAACCTCAATCTTAGTTTAAGCCCAACTGTAACAAATTATATTGACATCTTTCATTTACTCAAAAAAGGCATGTATCTTTTGGTGCAATTTTGGGCATTTTTGGAGGCCTCACTATTTTTCATATGGGAGTTGCAGATGCTATTTTATTTAATCACAAAACACAAAACTAGATGTGACAACATCTGGTCCGCAGTGGTCCAATGTCAATGTCTAGAAATAGACTACACCTGCCAGAAGAAAGTAACCAAATTATACTACTATGTACTTGAAATAAGCGCGCAAGATAACATATTTCAATAGAATTTAAAGGGTAAACAGAAGTTTTGGATGCACTAGGAAGTGGTGCTTTATATATGACTATATGTAACAGCTTCAGATGCACTAAATACATTTTACATAGAATTTATTACTTCCTTATACTAGCAGCTTAATAATGAATGATTAATAACTACAAAAAATGGTTTAGAGGATAAATAATACGTTTAAACAAGGCACTTGAAGGAGGGTGTTATTTCTACCAAAATTGTGTCAAGATCATCATCCATGACTATCAAACTTAAAAATATTGAGCACACTATGAAAGCATCCTGAATGCTCTTATAAAAAGAAGGAAATGTCATATCTTCTGGTGGAATGACTGGTTTTCTCCAATCATGGGATTCCATTAACCAGTTCAGTTGCTTTCATTTAAATCCAACAAATGTCATCATCATCCATGACTACCAAACTTAAAAAGATGGGATTCCTGAATGCTCTTATAAAAAGAAGGTAATGTCATATCCTATGGTGAAATGACCAGTTTTCTCCAATCATGTGATTCCATTAACCAGTTCAGTTGCTTTCATTTAAATCCAACTAATGTCATCATCAGGTTATCAGTAGAAATATGCATTTAGTTCCGCAACAACAGTGCCAGAAAACCCTCGGATTCCAATTTGGAACCAGAGTATATACAAAGAATGTATGCTTCCTCATCTTTTACTGAATCAGTGGATCAATCATACTCATACAATGTTTGAAGTAGTATGATATTGGCTTACAGTGGCAGGACTTACTTTCCCATTTGATTGTCTAGGTGTTAAACTCATGGACCTCTCAGGCTTATGCTGAAAGAGAGCGTCTAACATTTTCTCTACTCCCTCTGCAGTATACTTAACATATTTACTTGCACTAGCATCTTGCTCTACCAGAGGACCATAGTTTTGCATATAACTGCGATAGACTGGAACAATGGCTTGAAGAATTGTGTGGCATGTCTTCACCCTCAAATCATTATCAGAAATAACCCATCTGGACTGTTTTTGATACATGTCATCAAAATTCTCATTGAAAGCTCTCAACCGCCTTTTCACTAGATCCCTGGCAGTGGCCCTTCCTCCTCCAGATAACAAAATCAAACCTTCCCTGCTTAGCAATGATGGAAGCTTCCCCCAACTCTCCCTGAAGAAAAAAGCAGCATAATAATCTTTGTACTGTTCATGTTCTCTCAGCCAAGTATCACCTAGAAGCTCCCCAAGTTTGGTTCCCTTCAAGTTCTTACAGAAATACCAGTGTGTATTCATCATGAAAAGATATGACAGTGCCGCATCCTCATAAAGCTTAGACCAATTCTCAAAGTTGGCTTCAACAGCCTTCATTATATTCAGGATGGCCTCAATGAGAAGACTTTCATGGAACTTCTTTTGCTCCCAGCTTCTTTGTATGACCAGGACAAGAGTGAGAATTGGTCTGTAATCATCCCCGAGAAGGGTGTTACAGTAGTTGGTGATGAAACTCACCAGCCTTGGCACACCACCATTAGAAGGTGGAGGGTTTGTTCTCTGCAGCTCCACTTGAACCAAAAGTTCCCCGAAAATCTCACACGCACTATTGATCACCCTCTTTATGAGATCCCTTGTTTGATTCTGGATTTCGGCGCATGCTTTGCCCCCGAAAAGCCGGTTAAAATCCAACCTCAGCTTATTCAAAGAGTTGAATATGTCCAGCAGCTTAAGCAGCTTAATGGGATCCTTCTTGCTCTCAGTCACTGTCTTCCCAAACCGGAGGAAGGAGAGAATGCCTGTCCGCGCGGCAATGTCGGCGAAGCATCCTGTCCACAATTCAGAAGGCCCCGCCCGCTCGAACACATCAGCGCAGAGCTTGTACTCGGCTTCTAAGAGATGCTTCACTGCGAACTCCAGGTGCCCGGCCCATTTGTCAATGTGCACCTGGATGCTCTGCACATGGTCAAATTCGGCCAGGGTGATCTCGAGGTAGTCGAGATCGAGGGAGCGGAGACTGGCCTGGATGTTGGAGCAACGAACATCAACATAGATGGCTACACAGCGGTCAAGGCGCCTATTTGCATCCATTCGCTCTAGGATAGCCTGGATCTTGGCAATGACCTGCCCGGGGAGCGGGGAGGGAGCAATGGTGTTATCGCAGGATGAGGCCATGGGAAGTGGGGATGAGTGATCATCCAGAAGGCGGCGGAACTCTCCCTCGAGCTTGTCTAATGCGGCAACAAGAAGGCCGCCGTCCAGTGGAGCAGAGGACGACTTGAGAGACTCGAGGGATGACTTGAGGAAAGAGACGAAGCGGGAGTCAATCAGTAGGTTATCAGAGAGGTAGTCAACAATGTCGTCCAGCCACTGTATGGCAAGGCCGCAGTTGTCGGAGAGGAAGCGGAGGGCCTCCTCGAGTCTCTGGAGGAGGGAGAGGTAGGCGGGGAGGTCGGCGAGCGGATCGGCGAGGAGGGAGGGCTCAAGGCCGTGAACTGCGTCGAATACCTTGAGGACAGCAGCGGCGGGACCGACTGCACGGTCGATATGACCGGCGGAGGAGACGAGTGCCTCCCGGCGAGCGCGAATTGGACGTACGGAGGCCTCCAAGGAGGGAAGGCGCAGCTGGATCTCCGTCAGTCGTGGCCCGGCGCGATCAAGGGCAGAGACTAAGACGCGGGACCGGTCCAGGCTTGAATGCAGAGATCTTCGTGCAGCCATTAAGCTGGCCAATCCCTTTGACTTGAAACCCCCCTCCATTCAAAAAACCCTAACCCTCGATCTCAGCACCTCGGAAGACGGCGCGGCGGGAGTAAGATCGAGGGACAGTAAACCTCTAATTGGTCGATCAATGGATCGGGAAATGCCTACAGATCGAAGGGAAGGTGGAACTACGATATTGGCCGGCGATGAGTAGAAACGAAACAAGTACAACGGCCGACGGCCGGGGGAGAGAGACTGAGAGAGAGAGAGAGAGAGAGGGAGAGGACACACCAAGAGGAAAAGGAGTTATTTGTGCATGGCCACCTACTTATTCAGTATTTGCAGGGTTGATTATTTTGCATTGTGCGTAATATTGCTATTTATTGGAAATGCGGCAAAATTATGACCGTTATTCGATTATGATATTATTGACCGCTCAGCGAAAATAAAATTTTCGTATGGGGATTCGTAATATTTTGGAAAAAGACAGATGGGGAAAATTGTACTTCTTTTGATGTAAAGTGGATTAGAGCAGGTCAAAGGATTAGACAGTCCGCCAACTTTATTCTGAATTCTGATTAGCATTTTATTATTTTAAGATAATATACTTAAAATATAATTAAAAAATCATCCTTAAAATAACTAAATGACTATATGCACATCAAAAATAGCAGTTGTAACAACCCATTTTTAAAAAAAAGATTTAATTGGATTAATTTAATTTGAAGGGAGGTTTTTTTGGTAAATTTTCTAATTAGGTTCTCCTATTAACCTAAAACCCGAGCCAACCCCCCCCCCCCCCCCACTCCGAATTATTTCAACCAGTCAGCCCAGTTCACTTCTCGTCTCCCGCACATCGCAGCCGCTCTGATTCCCTGCAAGCCGCTCGTGTCCCGCCTCCTGATTTCCACCGCTTCTACTGCTCCTGCGCCCCTGCTCCCGCTCTCTTTTCTTTAAGGTCGACGACTCTCTCTTCTTTCATGGACGATAGAAGACCTCCCAAGCAACCGAGCTCCCCCCCCCCCCCCCCCCCCCGCCTAGAGTCTGATGTTCCTTTCTCTCTCCCAAGCAGCAAGTTCTCCTCCCAAAGGTGTCAATAGCAAGCCTTCCTTCTTGGGCTTCGATTTTCCACCTAGGATTTGCTCGTTTTCTTCCTGATGGGGATGGAACTCTATTTATATAAGAATGGGTGTGCACTTAGTCATCTCTCTCATGATCCCTCCAATTGTGCACTTAGTCATCTCTCCCATGATCCCTCCAATTGTGGTTAATAGGTGTGCATTTATCTTTATGGGTGTCCATGCCGCTGCCGCCTGCCGTCGCCCGCCGCCGCCGCCACCAGCCGCCAGCCGCCGCCGGCCGTCGCCGCTCGCCTCCGCCCCTCGTCACCGCCACCCGCCCGTCGCCCGCCCCCAACCACCACCGCCCGCCGCCGTCAACCGCCACCGCCACATGCAAGTCGGCCACCGTCCGATCGTTACTGGGCATCCGTTGTCGTCCGATCCGGTGGGTAACCACCCACTAACCCACTAAGTTGGTGATGGGGCCCGCCATAATCCTCTCCAGGAGGCTATAAAAGGAGCCCTGGGGCATCCTCATAATTAATCCATTGGCTCCTGGTCATCTTCTTCCTCGGGTCAGAGCTCTGTCGGACTCCTCCCTCAGGTCATCCTCCAACCACCTCAAGCCACCACGAACCACCAGAGCACCACCAGCCGGAAAACGCCCAAGTTCCAGAGCGAGCAGACGAGGAAGAAGATGATCCTTGCAAGTAGGCGTGCAGCGGACCCGCAATCCAAGCTACAGAGTACCAGTGCCGCCACTCGAATTCTAGTACCCAAAGCGCTCCCGCGACGCAGCATGTTGCCCGCGGGGAGATGTAGTCCTCTTCACTCATCTCAAGTTGTGACGGTAGCGGCATGTCTCCTCGATTCTCCAAACGCAATGTAACCGCAAGCAACTAGTGGATTTTGACCGGCACAGATCCGGTCACGTGGTTTTTTACCCAATTGAGGGGTTTTTCCACGTCATCACATCTTGAGTCGATCTTTTCTTTTCTTTGACTGTGTGCGCGCTCGACCGCCCCCCAAGCTAAGGCGGTCCAATTGAATCTGGTCCGACCTAGGCATCGAGTTAGCCCGCAACAGTTTAGCGTCGTCTGTGGGAAGCGACTTCCCAACATTCTCAAAAGACAGTACCCTCAACACAACATTTCTCATAATTAAAGACCATGGGGGGAGAAGCTGCCGACACGACAAAAGGCCCGGAAGGGGGCCAGCTCGCGCAAGCAATTCGTGCGCGCGCGCCCTACGGGCGCGCCCGGCCAGAACCACACACGACCAGGGTCGCGCACGCGCGCGCGCGGCCAGCGCGGGAGGCCGGCCTGTGCGAGCACGGCCGGCCTGCGCGGGCGCACCCCGCGGGCGCGCGCAGCCTTCACGCGTGGCCTGCGCGCGCAAGCGGCATGGACGTCCTAGCCTTCACGCATCGGTGCGTCGTCATCGTTCTTCGGGCCTCCCTCCGAATACCATGGAAGCACTGGCCGCCGTCGCAGCCTCAGACTTCTCACCGGAAACTGTCATGACATCAGGAAGCAAGGGAAATCTCTCCTCTCTCGCTCACTTCGCACTCGGATAGCAAAGATTTGGGGGGCAATTGATGGGTTTCACCATCATTTATATGAGAGAAAGCCCCTCATGATCTCCTCCCAAAGTGGATCATGGGTGGGTCATCCCCCCCCCATGAACTCTCATGATGAGAGAATTACGGGGGAGGGACCCACTCCCTCTCCCCGTCGAGGAGGGCCGCCGCCGCCGAGAAGACCCCTGTCGTCGGGCGGCTTGATCGCCACCGGCGGCCAGCCCCCTTCCGGGCCTTGCCGCTGCCGAACCGCCGGCCTCACCGGCAGGGTGGCCGCGGAATGCCGCCGGCCTGGCCACAGGCGGCCGCGGCTGGCCTGGCCGCAGCCGGGTTCGGCAGGCCTAGCCGCAGCCGACCTAACCGCGGCCGGGTTCGGCAGGCCTAGCCGCAGCCGACCTAACCGCGGCTGGCCTCGTCGCGGCCGGCCTAGTCGTAGTCGGGTGCGGCAGGCCTAGCCGCGGCCTGGCCATGGCCGGCCACCTAGCCGCCGACGGCCCGGCCTCGGCAGGCCGTCGGCCAAGCCGCGGCCGGCCCCCGGCTAGCCTCCGCTGCCGGCTACCAGGTCGGCTTCCCCCGCCACCGACCGGCCGGCCGGCCACCACCGCCGTCGTGGCTGCCTGTCGTCGTGGACGACCTCCCCACCGTCCGATCGAGGGGAGGCTCTCCACACCGTCCGATCCGGTGGGTAACCACCCACTAACCCACTAACCCACTAAGTTGGTGGTGAGGCCCGCCATAATCCTCTCCTAGAGGCTATAAAAGGAGTCTCAGGGCCTCATAATTAATCCCTTCGATCCTGGTCATCTTCTTCCTCAGGTCAGAGCTCTGTCGGAATCCTCCCTCAGGTCATCCTCCAGCCACCTCGAGCCACCGCGAGCCACCCGAGCACAACCAGCCGGAAAATGCCCAAGTCTCGGAGCAAACAGAGGAGGAAGAAGACGATCCTTGCAAGTAGGCACGCGGCGGACCCGCAATCCAAGCTATAGCGCACCAGTGCCGCCACTTGAATTCTAGTACCCAAAGCGCTCCCGCGACGCAGCCTATTGCCCGTGGGGAGCTGTAGTCCTCTTATTTCACATCAAGTTGTAACGGGAGCGGTCTGTCGCTCTGATTCTCCAAACGCACTGTAACCGTAAGCAGCTAGTGGATTTTGACCGGCACAGAGCCGGTCACGTGGTTTTTTATCAATTGAGGGGTTTTTCCACGTCATCACATCTTGAGTCGATCCTCAAAAGACAGTTTCCATTACTCATAACTAAAGACCATGGCGGGAGAAGCTGCCCGCACGACAGAAGGACAACTGGGGGCAGGTTGTCCAGTTCAGCCTCACCGGCATGTCATCATACCAGAAGGAGAACTCCCCGCGGATGTCCACGGTCGCAAGCAATTGAATTCGAAGTTCGGTCCGACGGGGCATCTGACTCGTCATTTAGCCCGCAATCCCTCACGGTTTCAAGCTTTGGCATACGATGGTACAAGTGACATGTCAGAGCATGTCAGACACTTTGCAATCATGATGCAACTTTGTAATGCCCCAGATCAACTATTGTGTCAAGCTTTCCCAGCAACTTTGAAAGGGCAAGCTCGCACATGGTTCATGTCCCTGAAGGAAGGAGAAATCAAGGATTTCGCAGAACTAACACAACAATTCACGGACCAGTTCATCGCCAGCCGCCTGATATTCAATGATCCTTCCCACATGTTCGGTATCCGTCAAAGCGAAGGGGAAACCCTTAAAGATTTCTTTCGTCGTTTCACCACTGAAGCACGACGAATCCCTGGAATAAAAGCGGAACTCCTACGCGGATTTCTTCTTGGAGGGCTCCGTCCTGGTGGCTTCCATTCCGCACTAGTACAAGAAACTATACCCGGATATTCTGATCTTGTTCAACGAATGGATGCCCAGATCGCCGCAGACGATGCAATCGAAGCACACCGCCAACAATTCAAAAGCAATTCAAAGAGATAGTGAGAGCAGGGGTTGACACCACTGTCGGTTCCCAAAAAGAGCAACTCGTGTCATGTCAACTCTCGACGGGCTGGGGGGCATCACCAACATCAAGCCTTCACTCCCCACAACTCTTCGCGAGCGGGAGTGTTGCTCGCCATATGCAACCATCTGTCTCTCCAAAGGCCAAGGGCTCTTACTCCAAATTCAGGGTACCAATCTAAGTATTGCAACTTCCACCAAGGTCACAGGCATAAGACAGAAGATTGTTCAAGACTCAAGATAGAAATCAAACGATTCGTTCGCCTTGGGTACCTCGAGAGTTCTCTCCAAAATAAAGGCTCTGAATCAACATGTCAAGAATGATCCGGCACTGAGACGATCCCCATGATGAACATCTCAAAGAAGAGTTTGTTTTCTGCCAAATGAGCATCCAGAGCTCCATCATCGTTGCTTGTATTTTGTATTTTTAACATTCGTGAGACGAACAACATGTGTGATTTCTAATCTTATTGATGACTGCATTACAGAGTGTTCAGTATTCCCAACAAGGGACTCTGACCTCTCCTTTTACAGAGTGTTCAGTATTCCCAATAAGGGACTCTGACCTCTCCTCTTACAGAGTGTTCAGTGCTCTCAACAAGGGACTCTGGCCTCTCCTCTTACAGAGTGTTCAGTGCTCCCAACAAGGGACTCTGGCCTCTCTTACAGAGTGTTCAGTGATCCCAACAAGGGACTCTGGCCTCTCCTCTTACAGAGTGTTCAGTGCTCCCAACAAGGGACTCTGGCCTCTCCTCTTACAAAGTGTTCAGTGATCCCAACAAGGGACTATGGCCTCTCCTCTAACAGAGTGTTCAATGCTCCCAACAAGGGACTCTGGCCTCTCCTCTTATAGAGTGTACAGTGCTCCCAACAAAGGACTCTGGCCTCTCCTCTTACAGAGTGTTCAGTGCTCCCAGTAAGGGACCCTGACCTGTTTTCTTACAGAATGTTCAGATCTTCGCAAAAGAGATTCTGGCCTCTTCGGCTCATAGCCAACTAAGCCGCGAGCAAATCTCATGCAAACTAAGTCGCGAGCAACCCTCGTACGAACTAAGCTGCGAGCAACACTCGTGCAAACTAAGCCGCGAGCAACTCTCGTGCAAACTAAGCTGTGATTATAACTCACGCAAAGTAACACCACAAGTCAATCTTACAACGGACTCAACACAAGCTGGCACATGAACCACGACGCTCATTACCTCTGAAGAATTAGATATCCTTGGGGCAGTAGTCTCCGGAAGAGAAGGCCCGAGCGGCAGGAGATCCCAATGCCATCACACTTCGATCAGCTGGGGCAGTAACGCTAAGAGAAGCAGTGTGCCCCCTTTTCCGACAATGTGCACAAGGTATTCCGATCGTACACTCGGGGCCCCCAGAAACTCCGCGTCTCGACAACCTCTTCCCTTCCGCAAAAGAGCACTCAATGCACCATATATTACATCTTGTGCACGCTGCACGCATCACACACCCAACAACTGTCAACTGTTACACAACTAAACAAGCTTCTGAGTAAAAGTCCCCTGAACGGGTTCGGCTGAACCGTGGGTCTAGTAAACGCAATCGCAGTAATCTTCCCCAAAGAGCGACCCCACGACACGGCTGCCGGAGCCGCTCCCTTGGGGCTTCCCGGGCAGCGATCACCCTATGCGATAGAGATCACGCATGGGAGTTCCCGCTAATCCTGCTCGGGATTACATTCCTGCACGCTCGCGGGATTACGTTCCCGCGCGTGATAGTGGTCCCGCGCGGAATTAAATTCCCACGCGCGCGGGATTAATCTCGTCTGCGTTGGATTAATTTTGATCCCACGCAGTAAGCGCAAGCAGAACGTGTGCACCTCCCAGTGTGTGCTGATGTGTGGAAATCGGCAAGCGCACCGGTCGCACAGGTAATAAAATTTGGGAATAAATCCCTGAGTGTCGGTCTCTTGAGGAATGCAATTAGCATAGAGCAGCGACAGTTCAGAAAATATCGTTATGAGGGTTATACGTAAAAAAGAGTAAAAAGGGGCTTGTGAGATTGTGGTTTTGATCTAATAAACTAATTAAGGTTGTGCGGGTCGAAGGCACCGCCTCGCAAGGTGAGGTGAGTGTATCGGCCGAGATGTCGAACTTCGGTTGGGCGAGTGGACGGAAAGCTAATGGATGCAAGTGTTCTTGTGCGGAGTGCAATCAGGTGAAACAAGGGTATGGAGTGGATGTGGAGTGGGCGAGGCGCAATCACAACACACAACTCAAAAGCAAATGAAAACTACAAACATTCACTTAGATATAGAGTAGAAAATGTAGTTCATTACAATATCAAATCATTCCATACAACAGAGGAAGGGGAAGAGGAGTAAACCACTAGAGGGTGATGGTCCACCGCAGGTCGTGGCTGGAAAAGCGAGTTGTCAATCCGCTTCCGGGCTCAGTATGAGGAGGCTTCTGGTACCAACGAGTTGTCACCTCGAAGGCATTTGAGCCCGTTCTCTAGGTCGTCTTCTTCTCCAACTCCGGTGGAAAGCTTGGAGTTGAGGTCATCAATGGCCGGGAGCTTCGTCGTAGGGTTTGGAAAGCTTTGGAATCACCGGCTACAGACTCCCGATGAAGGTGGACGTGGATGGAGCAGATGGAGAAGTAGAGCGGCACTTCCCGTGCACTCCCCGATCGTAGAAATGACCCCCCTTTCTCTAAATTGCGGAGCAAGCCCTTAAATACGAAGGCAGAATAAGCAGAGCGCACGATCAGTGGCGCACGACCATTGGTCGTGCGCACTGTCGGTCGATGATCGTGCGCAATGTCCAATTAAACCTGCAACTTGGACAGAAACATCAGCAGATATGCGCACGATCGTGCGATTGGCTAAGACAGAACTGAGGAAAAGGAGAATGTAATGCGCACGATCAGTGGCGAACGACCAATGGTCGTGCACAGTGAGTCCAGTGATCGTGCACAATGTTCCTATATCGTCGGGGTCTCCCGAGCTGTTCTGGAGCACGCATACGACCCATGCACCAGTAGAAGAGGCAGATAGGCCACCAAAAGTGCACACCACATTCTCAAGACACGGCGAGAGAACAAGTAAAACAAATAGAAATACAGAAATATTTAACGCACACAGAAAATGGGTCTAAAGTGCACTTAATCATGAAATAAGCAAGTAATCAAATATAAGCAGTTATAGCTCTCAAGTGCAGTGCTAAGACGATAAAACGGGTCAAGATGAGTCTAAAAATCAGTGTAATATTTGGACTCATCATGTGCTTCCTACCGCACGCGCCTGCTCTCATGAACTGGTGCGCGCGCGCTTGCCCAGCGCACGCGCGCCTCCTCGCGTGCCTGCTCACTGGCCGCCGCCTCGCCGTCTGTCTTTTGGGCACATTAACGCTTCCTCTTATCGTCCTCCTCTCTCTCCTTAGAAATCTTTTTAACATGTCATTATCAAGGCGCATCGGGCGCCGCTTTTTGATGTTTCTAGCATGCCACTCGCCACCGTCATAGTCAAAGATAATGAGAGGAAATCATTTCTCTCTCGCTTGTACCAACCTTCGACAGTAGAGGATTTGGGGGGCAATTGATGGGGATGGAACCCCATTTATATAAGAATGGGTGTGCACTTAGCCATCTCTCTCATGATCCCTCCAATTGTGGAGATCATGGGTTTGACTAGTCAACCCACTCCCCCCATGACCTCCATCATAATAGGAGAGATCATGGTGGCCTCCCATTCAACAACTACCGCCGCCGCGCCCGCCCGCCGCCCGCCGCCCGCCGCCGCCACCCGCCGCCCGCCCGTTACCGTCCGCTGCCGCCCGCCGCCGCCGCCTGCCCGCCGCCGCCGCCGCCGCCGCTCTCCGCCGGCCGCCCGCCGTCGGTCACCGTCGGCTGCCCGGCGCAGGCCTCCGCCGGCCGCCCGCCTCCCGCCGCCCGCCGCCGTCAATCGCCACCGCCACATGCAAGTCAGCCACCGTCTGATCGTTACTGGGCATCCGTTGTCGTCCGATCTGGTAGGTAACCACCCACTAACCCACTAAGTTGGTGGTGGGGCCCGCCATAATCCTCTCCAGGAGGCTATAAAAGGAGCCATAGGGCCTCCTCATAATTCATCTATTGGCTCCTGTTCATCTTCTTTCTCAGGTCAGAGCTCTGTCGGACTCCTCCCTCAGGTCATCCTCCAGCCACCTCGAGCCACCGCGAGCCACCGCGAGCCACCACAAACCACCAGAGCACCACCAGCCGAAAAACGCCCAAGTCCCAGAGCGAGCAGAGGAGGAAGAAGACGATCCTTGCAAGTAGGCGTGCGGCGGACCCGCAATCCAAGCTACAGAGCATCAGTGCTGCCACTCGAATTCTAGTACCCAAAGCGCTCTCGCGACACAGCCTGTTGCCCGCGAGGAGCTGTAGTCCTCTTCTCTCACCTCAAGTTGTAACGGGAGCGGTCTGTCACCCCGATTCTTCAAACGCACTGTAACCACAAGCAGTTAGTGGATTTTGACCAGCACAGATCCGGTCACGTGGTTTTTTACCCAATTGAGGGGTTTTTCCACGTCATCACATCTTGAGTCGATCTTTACTTTTCTCTAACTGTGTGCGCGCTCGACCGCCCCGCAAGCTAAGGCTGTCCAATTGAATCTGGTCCGACCGGGACATCGAGTTAGCCTGCAACACTTCCCTCATTGGATTTTTGGAGTCTGAATTTGGTCTTTTTTGGTAAGAAACTCCCTTCCTTCCCTCTATTCATATTTTATTGAAATTATGTGATAATTTTCGCACCATAATCGATGTAATTGTGACAATCCAACATGTGTTTGTCGTATAATCGACTAATCCTGAATTTATTTGTGTTTTCTGGTGCCGCCTATTGCATCTTGTGGTGGGATTTCTCCAAAAGACTCTCTGATTTAAGGTTTATGTCATCCCAGCGTCGTCAAATTCCCGATCCTTTGTGGTATCTCCTTCCCCCTCACCTCTGAGGGCAGTAAAATTTCTAACTTCTCTCTTGTGTTGTGTGATTAGCAAATGTCTATGCAAGCGTAGAAATCTTATTAAGTCAAGTGTCATATATATTGATCTTGAGCATGTTCAAATGGAGTCATTGACATTGTTTGCGTCGCTTAACTGTTGCCAACAATTCTGGCTTCACCTTAAGTCAAGTGGAGAATTTCCTCTCACTTGCAAATTAAGAATTTAAATTCCTTGTGTCTGTATCTAAAATTATTAATTGTATCTGACAACGCAAAAATCATTACTCTTTAGCATATCATATTGTGTTAGAAGTCTCTAAAGAAAATTATGAATCACATAGGTCATGAATGTCATAAGCTATCTTCAAAGGTGGGGTTTAGATGGTGCATCGTCTTGTTTGCATGGTTACGGTAAGCATGAAGTACTCTTTTTCTAATAAGACTTGCACTTGAACTTGAGTGTGAACCATGTGCACTCACTATAAACCCCTACGCATTTCAATGATTACAGCTTATGTCGTTGTCAGAATAATTATGCTAAACTTCGAATTATACTAATAATTTTAAATACTTCTACTTGATTCGGTTACTTGTATGTTTTACTAGCTTTGCTTCTGGATAAACTTGCACTCAATTACTTTTGTTTTCACTTTGCACGCATTTTTATTTATAACTTGTTCAGAGTTTATTACTATATTCTGAGGCATTTTCCTTCTTTTTTGGAATTTATCTAAGCGTTCGTGACTGTGCTGTCTGCCCCCTAAGCTCGAGTTGCATCAAGTTTCATGTGTTCCTAGAGGTTTACCTTTTGCCGTTGTGTCAGGTTCTATGTATTTGGTTTATTTTATTGTTGGATATATTTATGATGTATTAGATATGATCAGCTACTTTCAATTCAGTTATGGACAACTGTTTGGCTATTTCTAATGTAGTGAAATTTAATATTAATGACATGTTCACTTCTTTGATTTATTGCATTATATTTTTTTATCAGTACTGTGTGTGGCATGAGATTTTATTAAAGTGCATGTACATAAATTTTACATTAAACATTTCACATTAAAACAAACTAATTTTCTCAAATCAATTATTTTAAAACTAACATTATAATTTCAGTTCTGCCAAACATGCATGGAAATTTTCTTCGCACATGTCTGTGGCATCACGATCTGTCTGTAGCGCACTCTGATAATTGTTATTAGACGGGTCCTGAAATTTGGTATCAGAGGGCGGTTGAGCATCTTAAGATTAAGTATTTTATAATTTTTACATATTTTGAACCCTCTTATATAAATAAATATGCATGCATCATTTCTTCACTTACCTCGCTGTTATCTATTGTTCAAAGCTGAAGCACTCACACTACACTCATAAGCATGAGTAGTATGCACGCGAATGTTAAGAGATTATGTGCAAACTTAACATTTATATGCATATGAATTTTCACTATGATATACACCGCTTGTGAATATTAAATGGATATGTGCAGTTTAATATTTTCAAGTGCGATGACATTAGGATCATAATATACATGACATGTTAAGCGATATGAGTACTTAACTTGGCATTTGTATTCCGTTATGAACATTTTTAGGAATGCATTTTAGGCACAATTGCATTGCATGCATGACATAAAATATTGTGCAAGTGTTAAGCTGAGAACAACAGATGACCATTGTACATAGATGGATTTTACAAATCATTTTCTATCGCACGTGATTTAATTATCGCATTTGTATTTGCATTGTCAATACATATAGTTGTCCAATGAAAATACTGTAACTACTACATGATTTACGTATTCAATAGTATTGAAATGGTAGAACCTATATTCTCAATCCTTTCTGTTAGATTGACTCTTCTCTTACTCAATTATCTTGTGTCTCTTTCTAGATGCTCCAAAGCGATCACAATGCAAGCATGTTATTTCTTCAGTGGGAGGCGCTTCTTGAGACTCCACTACCCAGCTGTTGAGGCAGATTATGGATCTTCTCACTCATTTGGAAGAGAATTGTCAAACTCCTGATCTAACCCTTGGTTCCGGCAGCGCAGGGATAGCTGGAGTTGCTACCACCACCGCCCCTCCTAGAACTGCCCCTCATGCACCTGGTTCTGGAACCGACTCGCCTGTTGTCATCCCGGTGACCCTTATTGTGTCAAGTCTGGTTGCTCCTCCTGTAGCGATGACAGATGCCCTTGCATTCAAGAGGCTAAAGTCGACATCCTACAGTGGAGATCGAGATTATTTCATCATTTCAGAGTGGCTTTCTCAGATGGATCAGAGAAGCACTTTAAGTATGTTGGAGTTCTTAAAACTCATAAGGTTCTTCTTGCGGCCTACCAGCCGACCGAGGACGCGTACACCTGGTGCCTTCAGCGTCGTAGTATCCTTAATTTTGCCACCTTGAATCCGGGATAATTTAAGGATCCTCTTATGGAGAAGTTCCTCTCTTTTTAGAGCAGGACAAGTTAGCTAAGAGGTTCATGTCCCTTCCACAGACCGGCAGGACAGTGACCGAGTACAAGAAAGAGTTCTCCCGCATATCCCTCCTTATCGTGGAGTTTGTGTCGGATGCAACCAAGAAGATCAGTCGCTTCGTGAAGGGGCTTAGACATGATTTTCGTCAGTATGTGGTAGCTCATGCCGCCACCACCTACGTCGAGACTGTTAGAATCGCCTTGTAGGTGGAAGTTATTAAGCTAGATTGTACTGCTACGAAGGTCCTGCATGATGCAATCAATGTCGCCGCATCTGACCAGAAGCGCAACGGTGCTCCATCTCAGGAGCAAGATCCCAAGTCTAAGGAGGTGTGTACCTTTTGCCACAAGGTGAGTTATACTGCCCAAGTCTGCTATTTGCTCCTAAAGAAGTAGAAGATGGTTATTCTTGCTCAATAGTCATAGGTGACGCTTGCATTTACCTCCTTAGTTTGTGCTTACTGCAAGAGACCAGACCACTTGGTGTAAGACTATCGCCGCAAGCAGAACGCTTGTTTCAGGTGTTGGCAGTTGGGCACCACGTCCAAGACTGTCTTATGAAGACCCAATACCCGCCCAGCCTCTACAAGCTGTTTCTAGAGCTTAAGAGAAGAGCAAAGTTGTGGTGAATATTATCTCTCAGGGCAAGACGCTTGCATTTATCGACGTCATCTCTGGTACGTTATGCACCAAGTGTTTTAATTTTCAGCATTTTTGACTTATCTGTCTTAGTATCGAATGATCATGAATTTCGTCTATAACATCCATTTTTATGAAGATTTAGAGTCAAGAATTAGTGAATGCAGATTCTCTTTGATCGTGGTGCATCTCACTCTTTTATCACTAGTCATATTGTGGATCTTCATGGTTGGCCCACTTCCCCTCTTGAGGTCCTTATGAAATTTTTGTGCCTAATCATTTGCACATTTCGAGAAGGGGCTTTCTCAAATGTCTGATCTTACTTGGTGAACTGTGAGTCTCAGCCGATCTTATAGTTCGGGTTATGTCGGAGTTCAACATAATTTTGGGCATTAATTGGTTGGTAGCGTATAGAGCAAAGCTGGACTGCATGACAAGGAGGGTCAATCTCATTATCGTTGGCAAAAACTATAGCGTTCATGTTCAAACCTGTAGTCACCTGAAGGTAATTTTTGATGTGTGCGCCACTCATCTGCTTAGTCAAGAATGTTCTGTTTATTTTGTATATGCTTCGGTTCAGATGCTGCCTCTCCTCAACTCGAATCCTTCTTGATTTTTTCTGAGTTTCCTAACGTTTTTCCTGTCAAATTGCATGGAATGCCTCCTGATCAAGAGGTGGAGTTCTTCATTGATGTAGAGCCTGGGACGCACCCATATTTAAATCCTCGTACCATATGGCCCCGCGCGAGTTGGAAGAGCTGAGATCGCAATTGGATGAATTGCTTGAGCGTGGATACATTCGTCCTAACTCTTCATCTTCGGGAGCCCACATTTTCTTCGTTAAAAAAAAAAGGATGGTTCCATGAGGTTGTGCATCGATTATCGGGATTTGTACAAAGTTAAAATCAAGAATAAGTATCTCCTTTCGTATGTGTATGACCTATTTAATCATATCAAATGAAGTACCATCTTTTTCAAGATAGATCTCAGATTGGGTTATCATCGGCTGAAGATCAAGGAATCTGACATTTATAAGACTGTCTTTCGAACTCGGTATGAACATTTTAAATTTTTAGTGATATCCTTTGGTTTGACTAAACCTCCTTCCACCTTTATGGATGCAATGGATCGTGTCTTCCGTGAATATCTAGATAAGTTCATCATTGTGTTCATTGATGATATTCTGGTCTATTCCAAGACTTGTGAGGAGCATGCTGCACATCTTAGAGACACTCTCTCCACTTTTTGCAGACATCAACTTTATACTAAGTTGGCGAAATGTGAGTTTTGGTTGCATCGTGTTGCCTTCTTAGGCCATATTATTTCAGGAGATGGAATTTATGTTGATCCTGCCAAGATTTCCGCAGTTATGGACTAGAAGCGATCGTCTACCCCTACTGAAATTCGCAGTTTTCTTGGATTGGCTGGCTATTACCGACATTTCGTCAAATATTTTTCCTCTATTGTTGCTCCTCTAACAATGCTTACTTGAAAGCATGTTAGATTAGAGTGGTTAGATCAGTGTGAGCATGTCTTCTTGGAATTGAAGCAACATCTGTGTTCAGCGCCAGTTCTAGCTCTTCCTTCAGAGGGGGCAGATTTTTCAGTTTACACTAACGCTTTTAGAATTTGTTTGGGATGTGTCGTAATGCAGGACGATCATGTTATCGCTTATGGGTTGATGCTGTTGAAAGTTTATGAACGCAACTACCTCACTCATGACTTGGAATTCGCTTCAGTTGTGTTTGTGTTGAAGCATTGACGATATTATCTTTATGATGTGAAGTGTCACTTCTTCATCAACCATCAGAGTTTGAAGTATATTTTCATTCAGAATAATCTCAATCTTTGTCAGAGGCTTTTGCTCGAATTCGTTACAGATTATGACTTGCAACTCACGCATGTTCCCGATAAATCCAATTCAATGGCAGATGCATTGAGCCGACATGCTTCTATGGTCGCTTTTGCACCCATGTTAGTTACTCTTGCAGCCTTAATTAATGATCTCGAGTGGATGGACATATACATCTCACCTGATGGTCAAGAAGAAGTCTCTGGTCCATTATGGGTAGCACAAGTGAAGGATTTGCAATCATCTGATCACATACTCTAACACATCTGTCAAAAGGCTGAACTTGGGACTCTTCTAGATTATTCTATCTCTGACGGTGTTCTGCATTTCCTAGGTCGCCTTTGCATTTCTGATGTTCCTGAATTGCTTGATAATATTTGCTGAGAAGCTCATAAATCGCTGTCACAACCCGCATTTTCTCCGAATTTAAATAGTATATCAGAGTAAGAGAAAACACGCGTCGTGATGTCATGCCGTGCAGAGGATAACTGCAGACGCTCACGCAAGACCCCAATTCTACTTTTTGATATGAAATCCATGAGTTTAATTTGAAGAAAACAGTAAATTATGTTAAATTTTAATGGTCGTATCCCTCGGCTCAGTGCATCAACTAGTGCACAAGTGAAAGTAAAATTATATGCTACGAAAAAATACTTTGTTTACAATAATTAACATCTTACATGAGTATAAACATTCACAAAGGACAACTCATGGTATGCAAGACTCTAGATTTATTATAAGTATGGAAATAACTCTTACGTTAGTTGAAATATAGTGACTTTAGTTTTGAAATATGACATGTATGAGGTAATAGAAATAATACTTTTATACTTTAAAATATCTACATGCAACCTAACATAAAACCTTCTCAGAGAGCAAGTAAAAACCATCGAGTCATAAAGAAATAAACTTAGTAGCTAACAAGTATTTAACATCTTACAAAAATCAGAGGGCGTCAACAACCGACACGAACCCACCAAAATTAGGTATGTTTGAACTAAAAGAACACAAACAACAACTACCTCACAGAGGTGAGGAAAGATAACTGCATAAACAAGCCAACACCAACTCTAGCCGCTCAACCGGCTACTGCTACGAACCTGAGCCATTCCAAAAAAAATAACACCTAAGCAAGAAAGTATAAGTAGTGAACAATAACATTAGCAGATAATAATCAAAAGGGAAGTAAGAAGGGTTAACAATCCCAACTACAATAATGGCTGACAAACCTCAGCTAAAAAGTCAGTATACAACAATTAAAGCAGAAATTTTCAATAGTAGAGTAAGAGAATTTGTGTCAAGTGCAAAGTGAAGTCACCCTTTGATAAAATCTTCAAGAGTAAGCAATCAACAAATGATTAAACAATAAGAAGGAAAGAGCACAAGATAGCTCTAAGCACATGAATCATTAGCACTGACAAACAAAAAAAAAACAAACAGTCCTGAGTCGGTGACCACATCTCCAACACGAGCTATCATGCCAAAATGTCTCAAAAAGGCCCTGCGGTGGTGGTCACATCTCCAACACAACCCAACAGTCCATAAGAAGAGACAAAAACCCACCAAGTGCAATGATTCATGTAACAGCATGTTGGCGATCCTTTATCCACTACCAACCTAGCCGTACAAACACCTCCAAAACTCCAACAAAACCCCAAGCCTAACACCAAAACACTCTCACGACAAGAGGAGAGAACAACCCAAGAATTTACCCTAAGACCCATACTCGGCGAATTGACAAAATGGCAAAATTTTCTAAGTCCAGCTAAATTCGTCGAATATACCCGACGAACCAAGGAATACTTGATGAATTAGACTTGGCGATAAACGGCTACACCCGGTGATACTCGATAAACAGGACACGATTCGGCGTGTATACTCGACAAAAAAGACTTAGCGTCCCGATCACTCAACGCTTTCTAAGCCTAAATCATACTCGATGAATTCGTCGAGAATACTCGACGAATTTGCCTTCACTCAACGTCATAACCAACGATACTCGACGAATCTACCTTAACTCGATGCTGCATCTATCGATATTCGATGAACTCGACGCTAACCACTCGACGAATTCACTCGACGAATTCTACTCAGGTCCACTCCATTATATTCGGCGAATTTTCCTAAGTTATAATTCATACCCGACGAATTTCCTGAGACTATTCTACCTATAGTCGACCGAACAACATACTGATACTTGGCGAATTCCTGGACCGAACTCCAAACTAATTTATGGATTCTTCAAGTCTACTTCCTACACTACTCTTACATACTAAGGAGGGAAAGAAGAGGAAAGACATGAAAGAACATAGCAAAGCAAGGGGAAGATCACCGCTTGCCTCGAAACTCCCAAAATCTGACTCCTCTAAGTGCTCCGCGATAAGGCTCAACCGCAAGAAGCCCCAGGCAACGTTTCCTGAAATTTTTCGGGGAAGAAGGAGGTCAAAACTGCAAACCCTAATGCCTAAAAATCCAAGGAACGGGAAATACTTACCACGCATACGTAGATCTCGGCGAGAGCTTTTTGAATCTCTCCTCCTCCGACGATACCGACCACTGGAACCCCCACGATTGACGGTCGAAGCATGCGACACCTCTGCCTCTTTCCTTTCGCGAAAACAACCATCGGCTCGGGGAAGAAGATGTTAAAAATGGTGAAGTGAAAGTGAGTGATTGGGCGACCTGGGCGACCTGTCCGCGCGGTCTATGCGGACAGGACTGGCGGTTAGCCAGGTCGGCAGAGCTGCTGCAGACAGCTTGTTCCTTGGAGGCCTGGGCGGTCTGTTCGCGCAGTCTGTGCGGACAGAGATGGCGGCTAGCCAGGCCGGTTTATGCTTGGCAGGAAGATTGTTCCCAGAAGGTAACTGGGCGGATAGCTTCTCT
This sequence comes from Platanthera guangdongensis, assembly GCA_039583875.1. Lineage (NCBI taxonomy): Eukaryota > Viridiplantae > Streptophyta > Magnoliopsida > Asparagales > Orchidaceae > Platanthera > Platanthera guangdongensis. The sequence continues at coordinate 175,944,616 of CM077160.1, read as the reverse complement.
ATCCGCGGAGTCTAGCAAGATGCGGATTAGAGTGGAGCTCAACAGGCCGACATGGTAGATGCTTTGGTCTAGCTTTAGTGGTACGGCTATCGGAAGTCGTAGGGTTCGCCAGTTAGAGCGGACAGATGCTGGAGTTCGCCGGGTTTGGTGGACTGGTACCAGTGTCCGCGAGTAAGTGCGGGCTGGCCTTTGTGGCCAGTGGAGTGGACTTGGTTGGTTCTGAACCAAGTCCAGGTTGGCTCAGTCTGGGGTGATCGCGCGGATAAGCGCAAACTGCTTCTCAGTCAGCCAAGCTCGGCAGCAGTTGCCTTTGGCTTTGGTTGCGAGCTTGGTAAGTGCGGACTGGAGCAGTGTTCGCCTGGGATTGCAGTCTGTCTTCCTTATCCGCCAAGTTTGGCAGCTGTCTTGGTGGCGTGGCTGTGGGCTCGGGATATGCGAACTGGAGCTGTATCCGCAAGGCGCGCAGATTGGAGCTGTGTCTATTAGGGCGTGTGAACTGGAGCAGTGTTCGCTGATATGCGGACAGGCGATGTTGCTGCAGAGTTTGCGGGTTGTTGTCTAAGTCTTGGTTGGCCTTTGGCGACAAGGCGGACTGGGTCGTTGTCCGGCCTTGGTGAAGCTTAGGCGGTCTGGCTATCCTGCACAGGTCGCGATGGACTGGATGTGTATATGTGGCTTGTGGATACACGGTGCTCGTCGTAAGATGGGGCGGTTATCCTATCGGCTAGGGCGGTAACCACACTTCTCATCGTGTCTATAAATATGACTCCTATCACATCGGGAGGAGAACGAATGAACAGTAAGTGAACTCGCGAATACTTGCCGCGGACTGGATTTTGGTATCTGCGCGGTTTAAAGGAGGTTGACCGGTTTGTGTTGTGCAGGTTGTGCGGATAGCGCTGGAAACCAGGGACTTGCTTCTGACTGCGGTCAGGGACAGTGCGGACTCTGCGGATAGCAACCAACGGTTAACAACAGGTCGCGGGTTGCGGCTAGGCGGTCACTCTTCTGCAACTAGTTTCCCGGTTCAATAAGTTGTCCGCATCTGGCAGCCTGTTCAGTTCGGCAGCAGCAGATCGTGCGGTCAGGCGGCTAGGCAACCTCACGGTTAGGCGGCCTGATGATCGGCGAATAGAGCTTGCATTGGAATAACGGGTAGTCCGCGCAACCTCGCGGTCTCGGCGGACTTAGTTGTTTAGTTCGGCAAGGGCAACAGTCTCGGCGGTCTCGGCGGTCTCGAATTCTGTCCGCCCGGCTTCTTGCTTTGTTGTTTTCTGCTTATTTTGTACATCGGCAAATCATGTCTCGTCATGTATGTCTTGCAGTGTAAAGAAGTTTATTAATAGTACATGATTTTTGCTCTTCTGTTTTGCATCTGGCTTATTTTCGCTCGGATAGGTTGAGTGTTCCTGCGCCTGGTTTCCCGTCTTCCACTATATCAAATTTCAACAGAAGATGAATAGGGTATATATATATACACACGGGTGACAGGCACGGTCCTCCGGCCCGATGGCCACGCGCCACAGTACCCGGCTTGCGACGACGGGCTTCGCTCGCCCCCGGCCGAAGCACGCCTCCCGGCGGGCTGCGCCCGCCTCCCAGCACCCTTCGGTCGCAATGAGGAGAGCCTTTTTGGCGGACGAGCATGCGTACTTAGACGGAATTTAATCCTGGCCTAAACAGGCGGGATTAATCCCGCCTAAACAGGCGCGGATTAATCCCGCCTAAACAGGCGGGATTTAATCCCGCCTTAATCCCGCCTAAACAGGCGAGATTATTTCCGCCTAAACAGGCGGGATTAATTCCGCTTAAACAGGCGGGATTAATCCCGCCTAAACCTGCGGGATTAATCCCGCCTGTTTAGGCGGAATTAATTCCTCCTAATTATGCGGAATAATAAATCCCAGGCATCCGCGGGATTACTCCCACACCGCCAGTAAAATTTATTTTTTGGGGTTTATATTGCCTACACCATTTTCAATGTTTGAAATTGATCAGCTGGGCTTGTAGGCTTTGTTTATATTGTGTTTGAAATTTGTTGGACTGGCGGGCTTTTAGCGGGCTGCCATAAAGTAGAGATTTTTTTCAAAGTTAAAGGCATAAATTGGTAATTTCATACTCTAAGGTAGTAGCCTATGAAATTTATAGGTTTAGGACACATCCTAGTCCTAGGTTTAGGGTACCTACGAAAATGTGAAGAGAGGGAGTTGATTCATTGATTTAGATCGGACGACAACCGATTTATCATGCCAAAGATCGACGGTGAATATATATATATATATACACGAGTGCACGACACGGGGCTCCGCCCCTATGGCTACGCGCCACAGTACCCGGCCAGTGACGGCAGGCTTCACCCGCACCTGGTTGGCTTCGCCAGCCCACGCTGGGTCGTCGTTCGCCAGCCCACGCCGGGTCGTCGTGGGCTGCACTTGCATCAATGCGAGTCCCTGACACGGGGCTCCACCCCTACGACCAAGTGCTACAATACCGAGCAGGTGATGGCCCGGCGGGCTTCGCCCACCTCCCGACGGGCTGCGCCCGCCCATGGCGGAAGCCCGCCTCACTGCGGGTTGCGCCCGCCCCCGGCGGAAGACCGCCTCCTAACGCTTGTGCCCGCCCCCGGCGGAAGCCCACCTCCTAACGCTTGTGCCCGCCCCCGGCGGAAGCCCGCCTCCCGGTGGGCTGCGCCCGCCCCCGGTGCCCTTCGGCCACATCGAGGAGGGTCCTGCCCTCCTCCCCGCGGGCGGTGCGGCTACCCAGCGGGCGGTTCCCGCCCCTGACCTGCCTGGGAGCGAGATTTAATCCCCGCGTAAGCGGGATTAAATCCCGCACTTAGGCGAGATTAAATCCCGCCTATTTAGGCGGGATTAAATCCCGCGTAAGTGCGGGATTTAATTTTGCCTATTTTGGCAGGATTAAGATTAATCCCGCCCAAGCGGGATTAATTGGCCTGAAGAGGCGTGATTTTAAATTCTGCCTGGGACTAATCTGTGCATTAATCCCAAGCGGGATTTAGTCCCACACTGCCAGTTTCTTTTTATTCTTTGGGTATATATTAGGCAGTGTTCCTATAGAAGTTGTAATGTGATTGTGGGCTTGAAACTGGTGGGTTGTTGGGCATGCTCTCTTTCTTGGCATGTTTCTTAAGCAGTATTTGTGTTTGATTTTGCAGCCCGTAGTTTAGATTGGGCTGGCATTTTGTAAGGTACCCTACAAAAATATGTTGATTTGAGAGACCCTATATAGGTTTAGGAACCTAAGAAAAAATATGAACGTCTCTGGTTCGTTGTTGTGATCAACGGTTCCGATCAAATATTTGATTTATATTCAACGGATGTGATCGATCATGATCTGATTCTACAATTCAAAACTACTTCTTTAATGTAGTTAAAGATATATATATATATATATATATATATATATATATATTGATAATATTATATTATAATTAATTATTAAATAAACATCCAAACGACCTGAAACTCAAAGCAACTCGAAATCTTACGAAATTCGCACTGTAGCTAAATATCGATGCTACGAATCCAACGACGAAGTAAGAATCGAAATTCGACGAACCAAACTCGGATAAAAACTCCCCGAAGTCAAAACAGCAATTATCTCAAAAGGCTCCACCGAGTTCCAAAACAAACCCGGCTCACAGGGGATATCTCAAAAATACATTAGAAATTAGCCAAGCTAACCATCTAAGTCAAAATCTCAAGTACCAATTGAGCAACAACCATGCTCCAGCAATGATACCTAACAACTAAGCGTCACCGTAACGCCCTGACGTCTTAAATACACCACTAAAAAATTAAAATAAACATCGAAAAATCAGGGGTATTACAATCCCGCACATCTGGTCATCTGGAGAATAATAAGATGTATCATGACTTGAAACAGATTGTGCGGTGGTCTGGTATGAAGAATTATTGCTCGCTTCGTCTCTTGATGTTTGACGTGTAAGAAGATGAAGGCTCAACGTCAACATCCTGGTGGTTTTTTACAGCCCTTGTCTATCCCAGAATGGAAGTGGGAAGACATTTATATGAACTTCATCACGGGTTTGCCCCGTATTCCGAGAAAGCATGATGCGATTTGGGTCATATTAGATCGCATGACTAAAGTGACTCACTTTATTCCGTATAAGGAAGGTCATTCCACCGAGAAGATGACTCGGATCTATGTTGTAGAGATTGTTAGACTCCATGAGATTCCTCTGCGGATTGTATCTGATCGTGACTTGAGATTTGTATCTTGTTTCTGGAAGGGCTTCCAACAAGCTTTGGGCACCGATCTCAACCTGAGCACCGCTTATTATCCAATAATCGATGGCTAGACCGAAAGAGTTAATCAAATTCTCAAAGACTTGCTTCTGTGTTATATTTTGGACTACAAGGGAGCTTAGGATGAGCATCTACCTTTGTGCAAGTTCGCCTACAACAATAGCAATCAAGAGTGTATCAAGATGGTCCCCTTCGAAGCACTATTTGGGTGTCGTTGTAGGATATCTCTTTATTGGTCGAAGTGGGTGAAAGGTTGTTTTGGGACCCGAGTTACTTCAGGAAATAGAAGAAGCCACAAAGAAGACTCGACTTCAACTTAGTTGTGTCATTGAGAGACAGAGGAAGTATGTCAATCAGCACCGTCGTCCGTTAAAATTTGTCGTGGGTGATCAAGTGTTCTTGAAGGTTTATCCTACTCCTGGGGTGAAATGATTTGGTCGCCATCATAAGCTCAACACGAGATTTGTGGGACTATTTCCCATTTTAGAGTGTATTGAAGGATTTGCTTACCGTTTGGAACTACCTGCTTCTTTGGCCGGTGTTCACAATATCTTTCCTGTTAGCCAGCTTTGGAAGTACATTTTTGATCATACTCGCATCATTGAAGAAATTGCAGTGATTCCTGAAGCCAATTTTTCTTATCCGATCAAGCTCACTAAGATCGTAGAGTATCAAGAACACAAGCTTCAAAAGAGAACCATCCTTATGGTCAGAGTGCTTTGGATATATGACAAGTCTGAGGAGTACACCTAGGAACTCGAATCTGACAAGCGTAGCCAGTATCCACAACTCATCTCTTAATCTTGGTGAGTCTCTGAACATATTCTCCTTTCTAGTTTTTTATATTCATAGTTAGCTTCCATGTCTTGAATGATAAATCTTATTGGAATGAATGGTATCTAAATCTTCGCATTAGAAGTCCCGTTCGGAAAATCCTCCAAAGTTTCGGGACGAAACTTTCTAAGTAGTGAAGAATGTAACAACCCAATTTTTTTTAAAAAAGGGATTTAATTGGATAAATTTAATTTGAAGGGAGAACATCTTTGAAATTTTTCTAATTAGGTTCTTCAATTAAACCTAAAACCCAAGCCACCCCCCCCCCCCCTCGGCCACTCCCAATTATTTCAATCAGTCGACCTAGTGCACTTCCCGTCTCCCGCATATCGTAGGCGCTCTGATTCCTCCACAAGCCGCTCGCGTCCCGCCTCCCAATTTCTGTTGCATCCCGCCGCTTCTACTGCTCCTGTGCCTCCTACTTCCGCTGTCTGCTCCCTCTCTTCTCTTCTTTAAGGCCGACGACTCTCTCTTCTCTCATGGCAGACGGAAGACCTCCCAAGCAACTAACCACCCTCCCCCCCTCCTGGAGCCGGCTGTTATTTTTTCTCCCCGAAGCAACAAGTTATCCTCCTCCCAAAGCCGTCAACAGCCAGCCTTCCTTCTTAGGCTACGATTCTGCACCTAGGAATTGCATGTTTCCTTCCCTCCTTGAAATTTTGGGGTCTAAATTCGGTCTTCTTGGGTTTGAAACTCCTCCCATTCCCTCTATTCATATTTTATTGAAATTATGTGATAATTTTCGCACCCCAATCAATGTAATTGCGTCGATCCAACATGTGTTTGTCGTATAATCGACTAATCTCAAATTTATTTGTGTTTTTCTGTGCCGCTCGTCGGATTTTGTGGTTGGATTTCTCCAAAACTCTCTCTGATTTAGAGTTTCCGTCATCCAAGCGCCGCCAAATCCCCGATCCTTCATGGTAACTCCTTCCTCCTCACCTCTGAGGGAGGTAAAATTTCCAACCTCTCTCGTGTTGAGTTGTGCGGTTAGCAAATGTTTGTACAAGCGTAGAAACCTCGTTAAGTCAAATGTCATATATTTCAGTTAAGTCAAATGCCAGTGGCGCAAATGTTTCATTGTATCCTTCACCCGGGCACTGGGAGTAGCCTTTTGCAACCAATCGAGCTTTATATTTCAGTATTCTTCCTTCTTCATTCTGTTTTATTTTATAGACCCATTTTAACTCGAGGTCTGGAGACGAGGGTCCAGGTGTGGTTCTTTTCAATAGCGGCTAATTCTTCTTTCATTGCAATGTTCCAGTGTTCTTCTTTTGCAGCAGCTTCATAAGTGAGGGGAGTGCATGAGCAGAGAGCGCGCTCGGCTCTTTGACATATGTCTTCAATTGATCTAATTTTGAGGGGTGATGATGAGTCAGAATCATAGTCAGGCACATAGCTTTCCTGACTTGAGGAAGATGGTGCAGGGAGGGAGTTGAGACTGATACTCATCTCAACCGGCACCGTCGGAGATGATGATGATGGGAGTTTTGAGCCCCTAGACCAAGTACCTGCTTCATCAAAATTAGTGTCATGTAATATAATAATTTGGTTAATAGATGGATCAATGAGACGATAGGCTTTGCTTTGCTCGTTGTAGCCGACGAACACACATTTGAAACTGGATTCATCCAGCTTATCCTTCTTATCTCTGACTTTGTGTGCATATGCAACACAACCAAACGTGCGCAGGTGAGCTACACTCGGTTTGCATTGATGAAGTGTTTCATATTGAGTGGATTGATGCAGGGCCTTGGTCGGACATCGGTTGAGCAGGTACGCGGTTGCTGAAGCAGCCTCTGCTCAGTAAGATTTTGGGCAGGATTTATGTAGCATCATTGTTCTTGTCATCTCCACCACTGTTCGATTTCTTCTTTCGACGACAACGTTCTGTTGTGGTGTGCCAGCGGTGGTAAGTTCCCTTCTTATTCCTGCATCTAGACAGTAGTTAGAGAAAGCAGTTGAGAGGAATTCACCTCCCCTATCACTTCTGAAGGCTTTAATTTTTCTGTCTAATTGATTCTCTACAAGATTTTTGTAGAGCTGGAAGAATAAGAAAACGTCTGATTTTTGGTCAAGGTGGTAGAGCCACATAAAACGGCTATAGTCATCAACAATTAAGAGGTAGTAACTCTTGCCTCCCAAAGAGGGAACGATGGCAGGTCCCCAGATATCAATGTGGAGAAGTTCAAGAGGATTTGTTTCTCTTTTGTAGGATGAGTTGGCAAAGGGCTGTCTATGAGATTTTTCTCTTGCACAGGTATCACAATTTTGGGAGGAGAAGGTGACAGAGGGAAGCCCGGCTGCCATGTTTTTGCTTTGTAGTTGAAGTAGGTAACCATAGTTTAGGTGTATCAAACGATGGTGCCAGAGAATGGCAGAGGGTATTGATGAACTATGGCTGCAGGCAAGTGCTTTAGAGAGTAGTGGTAGTGGAAGCTGGAGAGTGTATATGTTGCTGGAGCTTATCTTAGCTGAGACTATTGTTTTATTGCTCTCTTTCTCTACTATGTGACAGTATGGATGATCAAAAACAATCAGGTAACCATTATGAGATAGTTGTTCTATGCTCATTAGATTCTGTTGAAGTGAGGGCACATAGTGGACATTGTTTACTAGTTTTGTTTCACCCTTAACTAAAACGAATATGGTTCCCTTCCCTTCAATTGGTCTTTTCTTCCCATCTCCTAGTATCACTTCTAATTTGAATGTCTCATCAATGGTGGTGAAGTAGTGTTTGTAGTGAACCATGTGGCTTGAACACGCACTATCCAGGAACCATTGTGTTTGTGAATTGGTGTCAATATTGGTTTTACAGATGTATAGTGGGAAGACATAATTTTCTCCTTCAGGTTCTTGTTCAGTGAACTTGGCTTCTTCCTTCTTTGCATGCCAGCAATTCTGTGCAGAGTGATTTGGAATTATGCAGGATTTACACCTGCAAAAGCAGTCTTTGGATTGGTGGTTGTTCTTTTTACAGATAATGCAAGCAGGGGGACTTGATGTTGATTGATTTCTCTTCCAGTGTCCCCCTTTTGAAATCGTCCTCCTTTTTCTTTATTTTTTCAGTGTGGAGATTTTATGTGTTGGCCGAGGCTTTCCTCTTCTCATTGCCTTTGTGTTTGAGATTTAATTTGGTGTGGAATGCCATTTTTAAAGGCAAAGTGATATCTTTGTGGATAAGTCTTCATGAGATTGTAGAGAGCCGAGGAGGTCTGTGACAGTAAGGGTGTCACGATCTCTGGCCTCCATAATCGATGAGCCGATGTGGTTATGAGATTTTGAAAGGGATCTAAGTATCTACTCTACAATAGATACCTCATCCAAGGTTCCTCCAAGATTTCTTATTTGGTTTACAATACTTGTTTTGGCAAAATAGTCGACGGAGGTTTCTCCTTCTTTCATAACTAAGGAATCAATCTGTCTTCTTAATGACTGTAATTTGATTTTAATCACCCTTTTTGTACCTTTGTATTCGTTCGTCAGGCGCTTCCAGGCTTCTATGGAGGATTTGGAGCCCATGATTCTTGGGTAAATGTTTGTTGAGACATCCTGTTGTATGAGATGGAGTGCCTTGACATCCCTCATTGCTTCTTCTTTTGAGCATTTCACAGCTTCCCCTGCTGCTCCTTTGTCGGTGGTCGTTACACTTTTGTCGGTGGTTGGGATTCCTTCTTCAACAAGGCACCATAGATCCTGGGAACGGAGAAGGGTCTCCATTTTATCACACCAAAATTCATATAGTTCGCCAGAGAAGATTGGTATCGAGGAATGGGTATATGACGCATGTATGTTGATAGATGATGAGGTCATGGATGGGCTGCTGGAGCTAGCTTCGATGATAGGAACAACCAACCTGGCTCTGATACCACTGATAGAAAACGTAATACATGTTTTAGTTTTTAATGGAGTTTTTCTCTACTTTTTCATTCATGTTAGAACAGTGATACAAAGCTCTTTAAATAGGACGGATTACATTAACTGCTAAGCTATAATTAAAATAGTTGACAGGAGAGGAGATGGATTGGTAATAGCTTAACATTAAATAGCACTTCTGATTACTAGACTTGACGGTTGATGATTCTTCTATCTGGATTCGACTAATCTCCCTTAGTTCGACGAATCTTTTTGAGCTCGACGAATCGTGTTGAGTTCGACGAAACTTGTTGAGCTGAGTTCGACAAATCTTGTTGAGCTTGACGAATAGTGATGAGTTTGACGAAACTCCCAAATCTTCAGACGGTGCTGATTTTATCTCTTTTAGAGGTTTCATGTTTCAATTTAATAGAGCTACAGGGATCTCAATAAAATGTATCGTGAAGCATTCATTCATGTTTCAATTTAATAGAGCTACAGGGTTCTCAATAAAATGTATCGTGAAGCATTCATTCATTCATTCTCTTATTTATTTCTCTTTTAATCAAAAATATCTCGTGATAAAATATTCATCCTTTTTAATAAAGCTTTTCAAACTTTTTATCATCCCCGCAAATTTTGCATCGTGCACCACCTCGCCAGCCCTGGCTGTATTGGCTGACGCTGCTGTCAACCTCCCCCACCACCACAACTTGCTTTAATTTAAAATTATAAAAAATGAAGAAAAAAAAGGAAATGGCCAAGGAATAATACGTCACCTTTAGATTGGGATCCCATTATTAATTGCAGGCTGGTGGACTAATCCCGATATTATTCCGCATATATTTATTTCCACCGCGCCCTCCTAGTCAACTGTCAATACCCCTTTTTTAAAAAAAAGGGTCTCAAAAATACACCCTTAGGCGGCCAGATCAGAATATAAACTTCCACTTTAAAATGGCAAAAAGTGCGTTGAATGTGTGCTCAGCGCACATATATCAAAGCAGAGATTAGGCACGTGCAGTACATTTACTGCACATCAGAATATAAACACGGATGAGGGGGCCACCACCACTCCCGCGGTTTTATTGAGCCGTTAGTCAAGTCCTCGGTTCATTGACTATTTTTGATTGCCCCAAAACCAGCAGAAAATTTAAGTTGAGATCGATATCAACTTAATTTGTAGTCAACACAGACTCCGTTAGGCGTGGCCGCAGCAGTCACAACTGTTCTAAAAAAACTTCATCTGTTTTTTATGTTTAAACTTTAAAACCAATTTTCTTTTCTTGACGTTTGTCATAACCATTGCCGTGCCACATTACATTTAAATCATGGCAGTGCTTTTGGCCAAACAAAATAGAGCCCTGAGCTCATATATAAAAGAAAATTTAGCCCCACATTTGATTAGGAAGGGAAAAAAATCAAATTGGGCATACTATATTATATCAAAGCCACGTTCATATGTAAAAGAAAACAATATGAATTTATCTGTCAATATATTTTCACCGGTCAAGCGATGACGACCGCATGTATCGGACCTTAATTATGATCCCCACAAACGGAGCCTAAATTACATCAGTTCTATTATGCTCATAATATTAATTAATTATTAAAAGGAAGGCGGATCATTGATATAACATTAATTATGTGAAGGCATAAATGAATTGAAAACTTAACTTCGCCGGCAAGGGAGTGGCAGTTTGGTAATTGAGGAGTGCCATTTTGACTTTTGCGTTTGGGATTTAACGATTGCTAAAGTCACCGGCACGCAAACGCGACACAGGTCAACGAAGCGGGACCCATGGTGCCAAACATTTTGACTCGCCCATTTGCGGACCCCAAAGGCTATTAAATCAAGCTCATACCGGATGCAAACGGGACATTGCGCAATTTCTGGTCCCTTTACCATGCTTTGGTATTTTTACAGATGCCCCCTCGGAATAATGAAAGAGATTTTTTAAAAAAGGGGGGGGGGGGGAGCCGAAAAAGGGTGCAGAACCACAGACGTAACCGTCTACAGAGTAGCAGAGAGGACGAGGGGAGAAAAAAAGGGAAAATATTTGCGGCTCAGATGTCGTGATGGGTGTCGAAGACAAGGGGATCGGACGGCTGGGAGTGGCGATGTTCTCCCTCGTAGGTGACGATGAGCATAGAGGGATCGTCCGGCGCGCGCTCCACATGCTTTCTCGCCGGGCATCCCCGGAGACTGCTGCACTTGTAGTAGCCTCTGCGAAGAGGAGGGAAAGCAAGAAATTAGGGTTAGGGTTCCCAGGGGGACAGATCTGTGGAATTGGAGACGTCTAATTAGGATCCGACGGGTGAGAAGGTACCTTGGGTAGGGCGAGCCTTTGATCGGCTTCTGTCCGTACTTGCGCCACGAGTACTCATCCGGCGGAATATCCGACATCTTCGCGCTTATAGCCGGCACTCGGATCGTCGTCTTCACACGATTTTTCCTGCGCGCACACAAAACGGTGCTTGTTAATTAGCAGGGAAGGGTGGTTTCTTCTATGCTGAGGTGCGTTTGGATTTGGAATTGGGATGTATTACCGGCGCTTGGAGCAGTGACAGCGGCCCCCGTCGGCAGAGAATTTCCCGGCGATAACATCGGAGTGAGCGTGGCCGTGGCAGCGCTTCTTGTAGGCGGATGATAGTGGGGGCTTGCCGGGAACTATGCCTCCTGCCGAAATGGCAGGGGCTGGAGTTAGGTGAACGGAGGAGGAGCCGACCTGTCGGCCGTTGGAAACACTCACATCGCCGGTTACCGACGACATAAAGGATGTGCTCGCTGAAGAGATCGTCGTCGAGATACTAAATCTATCCTTGATGTATTGCCCGTGTCCGGCAGCGGCCACGGCTAAGTCGGTCGATGGTACCCCGAGGGAGCTAGGTTTGGTGAAATCCAGCGTTAGGCTCTGCAGCTGAACAACAGGGGCCGTCACCGCCGGCCCCAGTTGTAGCGGCGAGGAAGGCTGCTGCACCGCTCTCGCGGAGGTTGGAGGGAAGAGGGCAGCAGCAGGACCACGGCGGAATCGGGCGTGTCCAGTGCGATTGAGGATAGATATCACCTTCCTGAACTTTGAGACAGTGTGGTCGGCGATCTCCCGGCAGTCCACGGTCGCGGCCGACGAAGATGACTTCTGCTGGTGGTGGTGGTTGAGATGGAAGATGAGGTTCTCCATGCTCCGAATACCCGCTGCCGCCGCATCCTGGATCGAAAGTTGATCGTCCATCTTCGCATAGCCGATCAGATCAACGGCCATCCCGACCTCCTCAATCGTCTCCGACTAGAGAAAACCTGCCTCACCTCGCTGACATGAACAAGAAAAAAAAGCTCTAGAAAGAGGAAACTAGAGGGGAGCAGAGCAGGTGAGGCCGCCGGAATTTATACATAATAAATAAAGAAAAAGGGGAGGAGGCCGGAGGGTGATAAAAAACAATAAAGGCCAATAGGTGCGATACAAGCAAAAGTCGGGGTTCCTAAATCAACGGTCGTGATCCGCTCTATTTTTCTAGTCCACGGAGTTGGTGGCGCCAAAGCTTAATTTATTAAGTTGGACTTTTCAGGATTTATCACTTTTTTACTCATAAATTTAGTAATAATAACAATAATATAGAATAAATTAATAATGGTCTCAAAATCTCCAGTGATTCACACCGTCGTTTTGTAATTTTGTTTGATCTCAAATCCCGATTAATAAATGTAGTCAGCCTGTTTGGGGTCGCCTTGCCTGCATCCAGCCCAGCGTGTCTTCTTATTTTTCAATTAATAGTTAAGTATTCTCTGTTAATTATTTCTGTTAATTTAATATTTAAGTATTTTCTACAATTAAATGAAAATTAAATGTTAAGTATTTTAGTTCTGTTAAGTTGTCTTAAGTACTTAAGTTGCTGCTGGTAAATTGATGTTAATTTTGTTAAATTGCTGTTAAGTACTTTAGACACTTTAGTTGTTATAGTTCTGTTAAATTGTTATTAGTTCTGTTAAATTACTATTAAATACTTTAGTTGCTTTATTTCTGTTAAATTTTACTTTATTTCTGTTAAATGATACGTACTTTAGTTCTGTTAAATTGCTGTCAAGTACTTTAGTTGCTCCTAGTAACGTAGTTGTACAACCTCGGGCTCGTAGGAACAGTTCGGGCTTGAAAAGAGGGGAAGGTAAGGCAAGATGCACCCTTTTACAGAAGCCTACTCACTGGTGAGCGGGTCCCAGAAAAGGGCTACTCGCCGGGTTAAGGCCGGCTCGCTAGGCAAGAGGCCCCGAGCTATTCGGGCGAGAAAGGCCCAGTGGCTCAGGCGAGAGCCTTCCCAAGCGAGACGGACCAAGCGAGATGACCCAGTGGCTCAGGCGAGAGCCTTCCCAGGCGAGACGGACCCAGCGAGAGGGCCCAGCGGCTTAGGCAAGAGCCTCGCCAGGCGAGACGAGTCCCATAGGTAGGAGCTCTCGCCCGTGAGACGGTGCTCTCGCCAAGCGTCGGTTCAGTTGGAAGGCGGTTCACCTTTTTTGCCCAAGGTGATTTTACGCTTTTGCTCTCGGTGGTCTGCATATAACCCTTCAGAACAGCAGAGTTTGGCTGTTGGCAGACTCAACCAATGGTATTTTGGTAATTTCAGGTCGGTTCAGTTTGGTTATTGACAATTCAAACTCAGAAAACTATAAATAGGCTCATAGGGGTTCCTCAGAAGCACTTTTTTCCCGGGATTTTAAGAGTTTTCCTGTGCTTTCTGAGAAGCTCCTAGCCCAGCTTTTGGCTTTGAAGGGGAAGCTCTCAAAGATCTTCCGGGTAAGCGGTGGGACCTCCCTGCTGAGGCTTTAGGGTCGGTTTCTGGTCCTTCACAAGCAGTCGGAGGTCTGAGCTCGGTGTACAACCCCGTGTCCGGCGAGCAAGTTCAACAAGGGCCAAACAGGCGAGCTCAGCGAGCTCGGCAGCAGCAGGCGAGCTCGGCAGCAGCAGGAGCGTGCCAGAGCTCGGCATCCGTCGACCAGAGATCGACGATCGACGACCCAGAGCTCGGCATTCGCCGAGCGAGCTGCAACTCGCGGCCCCGTAGTGGAGCTCGGCGGCAGCTGGCGAGCAAAGCCCGCCGAAGTGGCCAGGGGTCCCAGCTCGCCTGGGGATCAGAGGTATTTTTTACTATTCTATCCCTGCTGGCCTGCCCATAGCCCTTCGAAACAGCGGAGTTTGGCTGTTGGCAGGCCCAGCCAAGGGTTCCCCGGTAATTTCAGGTCAGCTATTTTGGTTATGGGCAGTCCGGGTTTCAAAAACTATAAATAGGACCCAAGGGGTACCCCAGAAGGCAAGTTTTTTCCCTGAGCTCCTCTCCCCAAATTCTCTAAGTGCTTTCTGAGGGTACCTTAGCTCGGCTTCAGGCTAAGGAGGGGAAGCGCTCTGAGATCTTCCGGGTTTGTGGTGGGACCTCCCCGCCGAGCCCTTGGGTCTGTTTCTCCTTGTCTTGTTGTTTTTTTCTTGCAGGAGCGAAGTAGGCGCGAGACCACCCCTTTCCCCAAGGGCGAGCTCCACAGGAAGCCGGGTACCGGTTTCAACATTTTGGTGCGGTGAGCGTGGATCGTGGTCAGCACAGAAAAGTTCCCGCGAGTTCAATGACGGGACAAGGATCCGACAGGCCGAGCTCGCCGCCCCCCCCCCCCCCCCCCCGCCTCTCGCAACGGTGGGAATGTTCGAAGACTTCAGAAGCGAGGTGCTGAATTTGGTCAAGTTCGCACTCGGCACGCGGGCCGAGTGCTCGACTCCGGCGAACCAGATCGCGGCCGCCCCCTCATTGGGCGAGGACGCTCCCGGCAGGCGAGCTGGGAAGGAAGTGGCCGAGGAAGGCCGAGGGTGCGAGCTCCCCGGGCGCAAGCTCTTCCCAGGCTCGGCAGGCCGAGGTCGCTTCGGCGAGCTGGGCTCGCGAGACTCGCCAGCTCGCCCAGTGGGAGGAGGGAGTCCCTTCAGCGAGCTGGTCTCTTCAGCTCCAGTTCCAGATGGGTTCAGGGAGCCCGAGATGTCCTATTACACTGGGAAGGGAGACCCGGTACAACACGTCCAATGGTTCGAGGACGTGGTCTCGATCCGTCAGATGTCGGACGGATTCAAATGTCGGCTCTTCGCCATCACCCTCCGAGAGAAAGCGAGAGAATGGTTCCACCAGCTACCGGCCAGCTCTATTTATTGCTTCGAGGACTTGCGCCGAGGATTCATGCTGAGATTCACCACTTCGAAGAAGAGGAAGAAGGAGTCTGAGTCTCTGTTTCACATCAAGCAGGGGGTGAACGAGACGTTGGGAAGCTATGTGGACCGATTCCAGGAGGAAGTTACTCAGGTTCAGGAGATGCCAGACCATAGTCTGATGATGGCCTTCACCCTAGGCCTGCAGCAGGGCTTCTTCCGGATGGAGCTGAAGAGAGTTCCCCCCTTCTCCTATGAGGAGTTGATGGAAAGGGCGGCGAGAGAGGTTGACGGGGAGGCGTCAAACCCGGAGTTTGCAAGGAAATTGGCCAGGTGGGCCACAGAGGAGGAGAGGGAGTCGAAGGGAGGAAGAGGTCAGGAGGAAAGAAGAGGGGAGCCCAGGCAGAGGGAGCAGAGGCAGCTCCAAGGGCAGCAGCAGCCGGGGTGGGGGCGTCAGGAGCCCGACCGTCGGCTAGGCTGGAGGCCAGAGTGGCAGGGGCAGGGGCCACAGAGGGGAAACTTCGGAAGAGGTCACTTCCAGGGGAGGCAAGACCAGTTCCACCCCCCAGGCTGGAGGCAGGGCCAGAGGCCCCGGCTCCCCGATCAAGAGGAGGCCATGGCCATAGCCTTGGGGGCCAGGAGAGGAGCGTGGAGGAGAAGAAGGAGGGAGGTTAAGGTGGAGCTGCCCTACTGCGACTTCCATCAGGAAGAAGGGCACGCAACAGCCACGTGCCCGGAATTCTTGGAGATGAGGGGGAACAGGGAGCAGCAGCAGCAGCAGGGGGCGCGACAGGAAGTAAGGATCGAGGAGGTCCTGCCTCGGGCAGAGGAGGATCGGTGCGAAGACCGGGTGGATGTGGGAACCCGAGGAGGGATCGGGATGATCCACGGGGGAGCAGAGATCGAGGCCTCCCGCAAGGCTAGCCTCCACACCATGTACCGGCGAAGCGTCGCCTCTACATCCCAAACCCCGCCACCAGAGGAGAGGATCACCTTTTCCAGGAGTGATCTACCAGACCACGAGGACCCGTTCTGTGATGCGCTGGTCATCAAGACGGCCATCAAGAACTTCACCATCTCACGGATCCTCGTGGACAACGGGAGTTCCGTCAACGTCGTCTTCAAAAAGGCGTTTGACGCAATGAAGGTGGAGGCGAGAAGAGTGCTGGCCTCGGATGGCCCCCTGTTCGGGTTTTCAGGAGAAAGGAAGGAGGTAGAAGGAGGAGTCGGACTCCATGTCACCTTGGGGGGGCAGTCCCGAAACTGCAAGTTCGTCATTGTGGACGCCCCCAGCAGCTACAGCGCCATCTTTGGAAGGCCCCTGATCAGCGCCTTCCGCTGCGTCCCCTCATCTTTTCATCAATGCTTGAAGTTCAACACCGAGGGGGTCCAAGTCAGGGTTAGGGGAGACCCAAAGGTGGCGCGGGAGTGTTATGTCACTGCGGTGAACACCATCTCTTGGCAGGAGGGAGCCGAGGAGATGGGGCGAAGGATGGAGGAGGTCGAAGAGGAAGCTGAGGAGGAAGAGCTCGGAGAGAAGGGCTGCGCAGAGGAAGCGGCCGGAGGAAGTTTGGAGGTGACCGAGGTGAGGGTCGAGGAGGAAGCGATGGAGGTAGAGGTCCCCGCCCCGGAGAAAAGGGCCGCCGAGGGATGGGCAGAGCAATCCAGGCTGGAGGCAGCTGAGGAGGTGGTGGAGCTGGAGGTGCTCACCCGAGGAGGAAGGGTGGAAAATATCCGCGTCAGCGGGGGGCTGACCCCGGAAGACCAGGGCAGGATGCTGGAGTGCATCCAGAAGAACGTGGACATCTTCGCCTGGAACGCCGCGAAGATGCCGGGGGTTGACGCGGATGTGGCCTGCCACCGCCTCAACTTGGACCCGGGAACACGCCCCGTTCAGCAGAAAAAGAGATCCACGACGGACAAGCTGGCAGAACCCATCAGGGAGGAGGTGGCGAAACTTCTCAAAGCGGGCTTCGTGTCCGAAATTCAATACCCTGGCTGGGTCTCGAACGTTGTGATGGTCAAAAAGGGAGACGGCCGCTGGCGGTTGTGTATCGATTTTTCCCTTCTTAATAAAGCTTGTCCTAAGGATTGTTACCCCTTGCCTCGGATCGACGCGCTGGTTGACTCAGCCGTCGGCTTTTCTGTAATGAGTTTTTTAGATGCATTTTCAGGTTACCATCAGATCAGGATGCACCCCCCGGACATAAAGGATGTCTCATTCATCACAGGGGACGGCTGCTACTGCTATAAGATGATGCCGTTCGGGCTGAAGAACGCTGAGGCCACCTACCAAAAAATGATGGATAGGGTCTTCAAGGAGCAGAGAGGGAGGAATTTGGAGGTGTATGTAGATGACCTCATGATCAAGAGCCGGGATGTGGACTCCCACCTCCGGGACCTGGAGGAGACCTTCGCCACCCTGCGCAAGTACAAGATGCGATTGAATCCGCTAAAATGTGTCTTTGGGGCCAGCAGGGGAAAGTTCTTGGGGGCATCTCCTCACCCCCGCAGGGGTCGAGCCGAACCCAGACAAGGTCAAAGCTATCCTTGAGCTGGGGTCCCCGCGGAATGCAAAGGAGATCCAACGGTTGACAGGGAAGCTAGCAGGGCTGAGTCGCTTCCTTTCTCAGGCAGGGGAGAAGTGCTCCCCCTTCTTCAAGGCGCTAAGGGGGGGGGGGTCAGAGGTTTGAATGGAGCAGGGAATGTGAAGAGGCCTTCCAGGCCCTCAAGGTGCAGTTGACACAGGCTCCGCTGCTCCAAGGACCGAAGGAGGGGGAGGACCTGTTCTTGTATCTGGGGGTCGGGACGGAGGCCTTGAGCTCGGTCCTGGTTCGAGAAGAGGGGAAGAGACAGCTCCCAGTCTATTATGTGAGCCGGGTCTTGAGGAAGGCCGAGCTCCGGTATCCGATCTTGGAGAAGCTTGCGTTCGCCCTAATCATCTCGGCTCGGAGGCTACGACCCTACTTCCAGGCACACTCAATCCGAGTGGTGACCGACCATCCCCTCCGCAACATCTTTGAGGGGGTGGAGCATTCAGGCAGGTTGGCTAAGTGGTCGGTGGAGATGAGCGAGTTCGACGTCTCCTTCGTTCCGCGGCTCTCGATCAAAGCCCAGGCGATGGCCGACTTTCTTGCTGACTATGTGGTTGAAGTGGCGGAAGGAGAACTCACTCGCCCGGCTCCTTGGAAGGTGAGGGTGGATGGAGCATCAGGAAGGCATTCCTTAGGAGTGGGAGTGATCCTAGAAAGCCCTCAAGGGACCCGGATCGAGCAAACGGTGGTGGTGCACTTTCCCATTACCAACAACCAGGCCGAGTACGAGGCCGTGATAGCAGGGCTTCGCCTGGCCAGGGAGCTTGGAGTGTCAGATGTGGAGGTCCTCACAGATTCCATGGTGGTAGCCTCCCAAATCAACGGAGAGTTCGAGGCAAGGGAGCCCACCCTACGATCGTACTTGGCCAAAGTAAAGGGGATCATTGGGACTTTCCAAACTTTCGCCATCCAACATGTGCCCAGGGAAGAGAATGAACAGGCCGATCAGTTGGCTAAGCATGGTCCCCAGGTGGGGGGCACCATCACCGACCTGTTCCGCCCCTCCATCGAAGAAGGAGAACTCATGGAAATCGATCAACAAGCTTCATGGATGGATCCTGTGGTGGTTTTTCTCTCCACGGGAGAGTATCCGGAGGGGGTAGACAAGAAGAAGCTGAGGCACAAGTCAGCATACTACCTCCTCCAGGACGGGCAGCTATACAGAAAGACCCTCTCAGGGATGCTGGCCCGCTGCGTAACCGAGGGAAAAGCGCGAAGGATCTTGGAGGAGGTCCACTCCGGGGAATGTGGGAGTCACTCCGGGAGTCGGACCCTGAAAGGAAGGATAGTCAGGCAAGGTTATTTTTGGCCCACCCTGGGCCGGGACGCTGCAGAATTCGCAAGGAGATGTCACAAGTGCCAACTGTTTGCCCCTCTCCAGCTACAGCCGGCCCAACGGCTCCGTAGTATCACGGCCCCATGGCCCTTCGCGATCTGGGGAATGGATCTGGTTGGGCCGTTTCCCCAAGCCAGCGGTCAGAGAAGGTTCCTCCTAGTGATGATTGACTACTTCTCAAAGTGGATGGAGGTGAAAGCGTTGGCTAAGGTGACCTCCCAGGTGATCAGGAATTTTGTATGGGGGGAGATCATCTGTCGCCATGGGCTGCCCCAGGCCATCGTCACAGACAATGGGCCCCAGTTCGCCAGTGCCGAGTTCACCAGCTTTTGCGAACAACTTGGGATCGATCTCAGGTTCGCCTCGGTCCATCACCCCAGGAGTAACGGGCAAGTGGAGGCTACAAACAAGATCATCGTCAACCTTCTCAAGAAAAAGGTGGAGAACCTGAGAGGGAGTTGGGTGGAGCAGCTTCCCGCTGTCCTTTGGGCCCTAAGGACCACTCCCAACACAGCTACAGGAGAGACCCCCTTCAAACTCTCCCACGGGTGTGAGGCAGTGCTCCCCATTGAATTTGAAGTCCAAACGCCGCGAGTCGTGGCGGCAAAAGAAGACCGCGAGGAATGGCAGGCAGAGAATGAGGAGGAACTGAGGCTCTCCCTCGACATGGTAGAGGAAGTAAGGGACCTTTCTGCCATCCGACAGGAGGAGGTAAAAAGAAGAATGGCCAAATACTTTGACAAGCATGTCAGGATCAAGCAGTTCGTGGAGGGGGACTTGGTGTTGAAGAAAGTAGATGCAGCAGGGAGGTCAGCATCCGTGGGAAAACTCAATCCCAGCTGGGAGAGACCGTTCATTGTAAAGGTGGCCTTGGGGTCGGGGGGCTATCGACTCCAAAATGTAGAAGGCGAGACCCTGAGTCTCACCTGGAGTGGTGACGAACTCAAACGCTTTTTTCCCTGAAACATGTAAGCGACACCTTGATTATAATAAATTCCTTCAAGCTCTCTGATATCATTGTAATTGGCCTGCATGGTGGAATGTGATGTATTTTGGACCCCGAGCAGATCCCGCTGTCAGGCTCTCACCTAGCTGACAGGGCTGGAAGTCACTCGGTGTCATCCTTGGCCTCGAGCAGATCCCGCTGTCAGGCTTTCACCTAGCTGACAGGGCTGGAAGTCACTCGATGGCAGTGATAACGGACCCCGAGTAGATCCCGCTGTCAGGCTCTCACCTAGCTGACAGGGCTGGAAGTCACTCGGTGTCATCCTTGGCCTTGAGCAGATCCCGCTGTCAGGCTCTCACCTAGCTGACAGGGCTGGAAGTCACTCGATGGCAGTGATAACGGACCCCGAGCAGATCCCGCTGTCAGGCTCTCACCTAGCTGACAGGGCTGGAAGTCACTCGGTGTCATCCTTGGCCTCGAGCAGATCCCGCTGTCAGGCTCTCACCTAGCTGACAGGGCTGGAGGTCACTCGATGGTGGTGGTAACGGACCCCGAGCAGATCCCGCTGTCAGGCTCTCACCTAGCTGATAGGGCTGGAAGTCACTCGGTGTCATCCTTGGCCTCGAGCAGATCCCGCTGTCAGGCTCTCACCTAGCTGACAGGGCTGGAAGTCACTCGATGGCGGTGATAACGGACCCCGAGCAGATCCCACTGTCAGGCTCTCACCTAGCTGACAGGGCTGGAAGTCACTCGGTGTCATCCCTGGCCTCGAACAGATCCCGCTGTCAGGCACTCATCTGGTTGGCAGGGCCGGAGGTTACTCGATGGTGCCGGCCTTGAAGTCGTCAGGTGCAGGTCAAAGTCTGTGACAGGAAACGAAGGGGAAGGGTTCTGGCAGGGCGAGCCTGGGCTCGGCGAACTCAGCTCGGCATAGCCAAGGAGGCAAACCGGACTAGAGGGCTCTGCATGGGCGAGTTCGGGCTCGTCATTTCCGGCTCGGCATTGGAAAGTAGGCCGCGAGCCCGGGCCTCGCCAAAGACAAGCCAGACCAGGGCGCCTCGCACCCCAGGCCCATCATACTTCGAAAAATTTCTTCTTCGATGGGCACAACCTGGGTGGCTCGCGTGCGAGTAGAGGTAGGCAGATAGAAGGCAGAAGGCCGCGCGCGAGTAGTAATGGCGTAATAAGGGCGGAGAGTAACTCGCCGAGAAATCATTTGGGACTCGGCGAACGCTCCAAACACACTTCGCTCGCGTGCGCGCTCTCATGATCACTCTACTCGCAGAACCTGTCTCGGCGAGGTCGCGGGAGAAAATACTCACATACATTCATGACACAATGATCATAGTAAAAAAAAAAGACACCGGTATGATCAAAACACTTTCATTTATTATTTACAAACGTACAGGGAGCTCGCCTCTGCGAGTAGTCAAAAAAGAAAAAAGAACAAAAATACAGGGCCGTCAGCTGACCTCGCCCCCTCCGCCGGACTGGTCCTCGCCGTCGCCCGAGTGGTCCTGGAAGC
Source organism: Platanthera guangdongensis (assembly GCA_039583875.1). Classification (NCBI taxonomy): domain Eukaryota; kingdom Viridiplantae; phylum Streptophyta; class Magnoliopsida; order Asparagales; family Orchidaceae; genus Platanthera; species Platanthera guangdongensis. The sequence continues at coordinate 175,923,067 of CM077160.1, read as the reverse complement.
TCTTCCCGAACATCGCGTCCAGGCTATCCTCCTTCTCGCTGGGCGGCGTCGCCGGAAACAGACTCGGCATCAGGTCCCGAGCGGAGATCTCCCCGCATCCTTCCACCAGCACCCCTGAGTCCTTCATCATCGCGAGGGTGCACTCGGCGGTCTGGATGGAGTTGATCTGCAGTCTCTCGACGAGGTCCGCCTCGCCGAAGATGCGCGGGCACTTGTAGGGGAGTGTGGGATCGATGTCGTGCCCCGGGAAGAAGATCTCCGCCTGGCGACGCACTTCGCCGAGAAGGTGCTGGTTCTCCCCCTTCAGCTTCACGTTCGCGCTCTCCAACTCGCCAAGGCGTGCGCGCAGTTGGACGATCTCCTCCCCTCGCTTGACGTCGCGAGCCTGGAGCTCCCCAGCAGCGTCGGCATCTACGGCCAGCTGCGCGCGCAGGCGGCCGTTCTCCTCCTCTAGCTCAGTGTTGCGAGCCTGGAGCTCGCCCGCCGCCTTGGCATCCTGGAAAAAAGCTCACTTAGCAGCAGCACAAAGCTTTCCAAGTAAAAGAGAGTGGTGCGTGACACTTACCAGCCCGCCAGCAGTCTGGGCGAGAAGAATATCCGCGATGCCGAGCCGCCTCGCCTGATCGGCGACCTGCTCCTTGGCGAGGTCGCGAGCCTGCTCGGCCTTTTCGAGCTGGTGGCTGATGGCGAAGCTGCGGCGCGCCAGCATGTGGTGCAACTCCAGAGTCCGCAGGTGAGACTGCAGGCCCTCATGGCCGAGCTGCCGGAGGGTCGACCTCTTGTAGGCCTCGGCATCCTCCCGGCCATAGAGGCCGAAGCCGAGGGCGTAGGCGTGACCGGTGGCGGGCTCGCGGTCGTGCCAGGACGGGTGCAGAGTGGAGACGGAGACTCGATGAGCGAGCTCGTCCCACTGCAGCATGGGCTCGCCCGCGGAATCCTTCCAGCGCCCGCCGAAGTTGAAGAGGGGGTGCTGCTTCGGCGGCGCGCGCTCGCGGGCAGCCCTCTTCGCCGAAGGAGGAGGGGAGATCGCAGCCGAGGAAGAGGGGGCCTTGCCACCCTTTCTGCCCTTGCTGGTAGTCTCCTTCAGCGGGCTCCCCGGGGACGCGTCGGGAGGAGTCTCCGACGAGCTGATGTACTTGGGGCTGGACTGATGTTGTTGTTGTTGTTGCCCCCGCGGAGCCAGCAGGGCTCTCCGCATCTTCTTCACCTGACGGGGGCCGGATGGCGGGTTCGACCCCGCGTCCTCAGGTCGCCTCTTGCTGGAAGAGGGCTGCGAGGAGACCGCCTCATCTCGGCAGGCCGCTGCCGCCGCCCTCTCGCGAGCAAGAGGGTCAGTATCAAGCCCCGGGTCCGCAAAAGGCGGGTTCGCGGGGATTATTCGCTCCCCTGCAGAAAAATACTTGGGAAGGTTAGAAAACTCAGGGATGATAATGTGTCGAGTCCGCGAGTAGGCGAGCTCGGCAAGAGGAAGGAAGCATACCTTCGCCGGGCAGAACCGGGGGGAGCGCGTCGAGGCCCCTCCGCAGGAAGGCGACCTCGAAATCTTTGTGGAGGAAGAATTTGTGGAGCTCGGCGTCGTTGCGGGACACGGCCGGCGGGCGGTACACCTCCTCGCCTTTTTGTTGCGGCGAGTAGGGGATGTTGCCGAGATCGCCCTTGATGAAGGCGATCTTGGTCATCCAGGTGTGGTGCTTGTTCGCGATCTCGCGAACTTTGATCAAGGAGCCGCCGAAGTAGGCGACCCCGTCCGTCGTCGCCTTATAGGAGAAGAGTTTCCTGAACACCGTCAGGTTAAACTCGATCCTCTCCCGCCGGAGATAGCTCGCGAACGCCACCATCATGGCGATGGCGTTCGAGTTCAGTTGCGCGGGGACGGCCCCGTAGTATTTCAGGATCTGCCGGATCTCCGGCCACAAGGGAAGTCGCAGCCCCACCTCGAAGTGCGAGATGGGGAATGCGAGTTCGTGCTCATAGAACGTGTTGATTGCCTCGCCCGGCCCCGACCTGCGTGCCTCAAAGCCCGGCGGCACATACAGGGCCTTGAATTCGGCGAGCTCCTCCTCGCTGGTGTGGCCGTCAAAAAAGCAATAATCCGCGAAGTGCTGCGCGCACTTGGAGCGGCCATCAGCGTCCGGATTAGTCTTGCCCATGGTCACAGGAAAGAAGCAAAGCGCAGCGCGAGCAGAAGAAGGAAAAAGCAGGAGGGGAAGCAGAGCAATAAAGATAGTACGGGGGTAGGTGAAGGGGGGGGGGGCTATTTATAGGAAAAAGAATCTGAGGCAGGCTGTCACATCGGCGCTTCTCGCCACCCCAGCTCGCCACCCCAGCTCACCACCCCAGCTCGCCGACTTCCGGCGCATCCTCTGAGGCTAAGTCAAAACATTACGGCTTTTTATTTAAATAACAAATGAAAATGTTCTAAAAATTGTTCATCCCAGCAGGGGAAAGTTCGAAACAGAAAACAAGGCGCGCGAGCAGGGAGGGCACCAGGACGCGAGCGCCGGTCGGCTCGGCAGGGGAGCCCGCAAATTTACCTACCCCGGCCTCGCGATCCCCGCCCCCCAAGCTGCCGCGCGCGGAGAAGCTCGCGGATCCTTCCAGAGTTCCTTTGCGCGACCAAGAGACCGTCATCTATCTCATCCAGGAGTCGGGAAGGAGACATCAACTCGCCAGGCCGGCCGAGGCGCACCTCCTCAGCAAGGCGCGCATAGTCGCGCTGCAACGTCTCGTTGACTCCTTGCACCTCGCGCAGACCACCCACCAGCTTCTTGAGGAGCTTGACCTCCCTCCTCGACAGCTCGCCCTGATCCACCTCCGGACCCAGATAAGAGTCCAGCGAGCTCGGAGATGGCAGGGGAGAATGGTGGGCTGCCCGCGAGGACTCCTCGGCAGCCGACTGACTGGGAAGGGCTGTAAAGGCAGACGTCGGCAAGAGCAAAAGCTTGTGAAGCACAGAGTTGAGCGAGGCAGACCTGAAGAGCTCGGCGGCTCAAAGGAGATGCGAGGAGGGATGAACCTCAGGTCCTTCCCGCGACCTGGGCCGCGAGCCCCCGGCGGGATGGGCTCGAAGCCCGGGACAGGAATGGACCCCAGGCCCCCCCCCCCCCCCCCCGGCGACCGCGTCGATTTGCCGAGGGGAGCCAGGTGGTGAAGCTGGCCTCTGCGAGCTCACAGGCAGGATCCCGAAGAGGAGCGGCGGATCCCGTGGATGGTTGTCCGGGGGCGAGAGTCGCGAGGTGGCGGGCATAACCTCGCCTCGCGGCGTAGGAACCTGCGGCACGGTGCCCTCGTCATCTGGAAGGCCGCCCTGATCGTCACCAACAACAACGACCTCCCTATCATTCTCCAGAATAGTTCGAGTAGAAGAGCCGGTCTCGCGAGCCAAAGTGGCCCTCAGGTCGTGGAAGATGGGCTCGGCCGCCTCGAGAAATGGCCTTGACCTCTTGGAGCTCGGCTCGGCAGGGTCAATTTGAGGGACCTTTGCGGGGATCGCCGTCAGCGCGGCAATGCGAGCCTCGGAAGCCTGGCGGGCTCGATCTATGCGCTCTTGAATCTCCTTGGGAAGGGGCATCTTGGCAAGGCAGCAGGGGGAATGGCAAGAGCCAGGCAGCAGAGCAGGTGCATATATATAGCCGCAGGTGGCCCCCACCATAAGATTCCCTTCAACTCGCCAGCCGGAGCTCGCCGCACACTTCGGGTTGGATGTTTCTTTCCGAGCTTTTTGACAAGCTCGAAAAGAGCGGGGATTGTGTACAACCCCGTGTCCGGCGAGCAAGTTCAACAAGGGCCAAACAGGCGAGCTCAGCGAGCTCGGCAGCAGCAGACGAGCTCGGCAGCAGCAGGAGCGGGCCAGAGCTCGGCATCCGTCGACCAGAGATCGACGATCGACGACCCAGAGCTCGGCATTCTCCGAGCGAGCTGCAACTCGCGGCCCCGCAGTGGAGCTCGGCGGCAGCTGGCGAGCAAAGCCCGCCGAAGTGGCCAGGGGTCCCAGCTCGCCTGGGGATCAGAGGTATTTTTTACTATTCTATCCCTGCTGGTCTGCCCATAGCCCTTCGAAACAGCGGAGTTTGGCTATTGGCAGGCCCAGCCAAGGGTTCCCCGGTAATTTCAGGTCAGCTATTTTGGTTATGGGCAGTCCGGGTTTCAAAAACTATAAATAGGACCTAAGGGGTACCCCAGAAGGCAAGTTTTTTCCCTGAGCTCCTCTCCCCAAATTCTCTAAGTGCTTTCTGAGGGTACCTTAGCTCGGCTTCAGGCTAAGGAGGGGAAGCGCTCTGAGATCTTCCGGGTTTGTGGTGGGACCTCCCCGCCGAGCCCTTGGGTCTGTTTCTCCTTGTCTTGTTGTTTTTTTCTTGCAGGAGCGAAGTAGGCGCGAGAGCACCCCTTTCCCTAAGGGCGAGCTCCACAGGAAGCCGGGTACCAGTTTCAACACTCGGGACAAGTAGGTGTTGGCTACGCCCCTAATTTCGAACTTTCGTTGAAGTCAAATTTTGGCATCAACAGTTCTGGTGCGGTGATCGTGGAAGGTAGCCGATACAAGAAAGTTTTGAGTCTAGTCCTATGACAGGAGGTGAAGGTGAAGGATCTAGTTCAGGAGGTTTCCCCTCCCGGGGAGAGGAGGCGACAAGGAAGATGCTGGAAGACTTCAAGTGAGAGGTCTTGCAGACCATCAGCTTGGCCTTCTCGGCAAGGAGCGAGTGGGCAACGCCTTAGGTTCCGGTAGAGGCGGTCCCGCTCTTGGGCGAGAACGCTCCTGGGCAGCGCCCCGGGAAGGAGGTCCCGGTGGAGGTTGGTGAGAGGGAGGCAGTTATGCAATAGCTCTTCCCTGGGCATGGTCCCGCGGATCGGGCCAGTCAGCCGAGGCCGCGAGACGTGCCCTCTCGGCAGGCAGGAGGCGAGAGCCCTTTCAGTGAGCTCATCATCTCGGCCCCGGTGCCGGAGGGGTTCCGGGAGCCCGACATGTCCTAGTACTCGGGGAAAGATGACTCTGTACAGCACGTGCAGTGGTTTGAAGATGTTGTTTCGATAAGGCATATGACGGATGCCTTCAAGTATCGGCTGTTTGCCATCACGTTGGAGGAGAAGGCACGGGACTGGTTCCACCAGTTGCCGGCAATTTCGATCTACAGTTTTGAGGATCTGCGTCTGTACAACCCCGTATTCGCAGAGTGGAGGTCCTCCCGGCAGGCGCAGGACCAGATATGAGTTTTTAAGCTTTTGGTGTGGTTTGCACTCTTGGTGGCCAATTTAGGCATAGCCCTTGAAATGTACTAGTAGGGGAGGAAAAATCTCCCCCCCCCCCGATGGCCCCTTTTTGGGAGGGCGAGTGCATCACATTGGCGGACACCCGCTCCGACCTGATAGGTGCGAGGTAGGAGCAGCGGGACCGGCCGGAGGCCGGGTTCTCCCCCTGCCCGCGGCCTGGCGGGGAGAGACCGGCCCGGGGCCGGGTTCTCCCAATGCCCTGCAGCCTGGCGGGGCGAGACAGACCCGGGGTCGGGTTCTCGCCCTGCCCTGCGGCCTGGCGGGGCGAGACCGGCCGAGGCCGGGGACTCGCCCCTGCCCCGCGGCCTGGCGGGGCGAGACCAGCCGAGGCCCGGGTCTCGCCCCTACCCCACGGCCTGGCGGGGCGGGATCGGCCAAGGCCGGGGTCTCGCCCCTGCCCCGCGGCCTGGTGGCGCGGGACCGGCCGAGGCCGGGGTCTCGCCCCTGCCCCGCGGCCTAGCGGGGCGAGACCGGTCAAGGCCCAGCTCTCGCCCCTGCCCCGCGGCCTGGCGGGGCGAGGCCGGCCGAGGCCCGGGGTCTCGCCCCCGCTCCATGCTCCCCAGTTCTTATGGTTTCGCCCCTGCGCTCGGCCCCTAGGTGGAGGAGGAGTGGGGTGGTTTAACCCCCACTCCCCTCGGGCGTCCGGGGAATTTAAGGGGGATGGTTTAGCCTCCTTTTCCCCCGATCCTCTTTTGGCCGTGTTTTTACTGTTTTACCCTCTGGGTGAAATTACCTCTTTGGCCCCCGGTGTGGGTGTTTTCTATTGGTCCAAGGCATATTTGGAGTAAGGGTATTTCTGACATTTTGGTCCATGGGATTGAGAAAACTATAAATAGACCCTTAGGGGTGCCTTGGAGAGCATTGCATCTGAGCCACAAAAACCCCTTTGCTTTCTTCCTTCAAGGCACCTAGCTCAGCATTGGCTAGGGAGGGGGAGACTTCAAAGGTCTTCCGGGTGTGAGGTGAGACCTCCACGCTAGATTCAACGGCCTGTTCCTAGTTCCTTAAGTCTTTGGTCTGTGACGTTCCCCCGAGTGTAGTAGGTGTGAGGTCACCCCTCTTTTGGGACCCGAACTCCACAGAGGTCAATTTTGGCTTCGAGGGTTCCTGTTGAGGTTCTCGACATCCAAGAAGCGTAAGAAGGAGGCGGAGTGTCTGTTTACGGTGAGGCAGGAGCAAGACGAGACGTTGGACCATTATGTGGACCGGTTTCAGGAAGAGATCCTCCTGGTCCAGGAGGTCCCAGGGTATGCACTGATGCTCGCTTTTACCCTGGGGCTGAGGCCGGGATTCTTTATCATGGAGCTGAAGAGAGTTCTCCCCACCTCTCTCTTTTGAGGAACTCATGGAGAGGGCGGCAAAGGAGATGGACTTTGAGAGGGTCAACCCGGCCTTTGCCAGGAAGCTAGCCAGGTTGGCGGAGGATGACGTGAACGAGCCGGGAGCAGGAAGGCTGAGGGAGCAGAGAGAAGAGAGAAGGAGGGAGGAACCCCGAGGACAGGGGTAGCAGGGTCAGCATCAAGGACGAGGGGTCCGAGAGCCAAACAACCGGTTAGGTTGGAAGCCTCAGGAGGGTCGCCCCCAGGAGCAAGGAGGAGGCTTTCAGGGAAGAGACAACTTTTGTGAACCGAAGAGTTTTGATCAGCCGGCGAGGAGGCAGGAGCTGAGAGATCACTTCCCGCATTAGCAGGAAGCAATGGAGGTCGGCCGAGGTAGAGGAGGAAGGAGAGGAACCCGGGGAGGAGCCGGAAGAAGAGGAGGTGGAGAAGGAAGAGGGAGCATGGTGGTGTTGCTTTTCTGTGACTTCCACCAGGAGGAGGGTCACGCGACGGCCACCTGTCCAGAGTTCTTGGAGATAAGAGAAGCCAGGGAGCTAGGGAGGCAGGATCCGCCGATAAGGATCGTGGAGGTGCAGCATGGGTAGACAGAAGATATGTGTGAGGATCGGGCAGATGTAAGAATTCGTGGAGGGATCGGGGTGATCCACGGAAGAGTTGGGATTGAGGCAACTCGAAAGCGGAGCCTCCAAACCATGTTCCGAAGGGGGTAGCCACGACCTCCCAGGCTCCCCCTGCGGAAGAAAAAAATTACCTTTTCTTCAGCAGATATGCCGGATTACGAGGACCCGTTCTGTGATGCCTTGGTGATCCAGACAGCAGTCGATAACTTCACGGTCTCCAGGATCTTGGTGGACAACGAGAGTTCCGTGAATGTGATCTTCAAGAAGGCCTTCGATGAGATGAAGGTCAAGGGGAAGAGGGTGCTAGCTTCGGATGGACCTTTGTTTGGTTTTTCAGGAGAAAGAAAGGAGGTAGAAGGAGGGGTAGGGTTGCATGTGAAGTTGGGGGCGTGTCACGGAACTGCAGGTTCGTGATCGTGGACGCTCCGAGCAGCTATAACACCATCTTTGAGCGCCCCCTCATCGGCGCCTTTCGCTATGTCCCCTCCTCGTTTCATCAATGCATTAAGTTCAACAACAGAGGGGTGCAGGTTAGGATCAGGGGGGACCCGAAGGTGGCAAGACAATGCTATGTGACGGCGGTCAACACCATATCTTGGATCGCAAAGGCGGAAGAGCTGGAGAGGTTGATGGCGGAGCAGGAAGAGGTTGTCAGAGAAGAGGAGGTGAGCCTAGAGGAGGCGAGGGAGGAGATTGAGGAGGAGCAAAGAGGAGGAGGTGTATAGTAGGTCCAGAGGGACGAAGAGTCGGAGCCGCAAGGGGGTCGGCAGGTGGAAGGAGTACGAGAAGGAATTGATAGGGAGGCCCTGAGAGGCGTGAAGGTTGAGCAGCAGCAGAGTGAGAGCGTAGGGGAGACGATGGAAGTCGAGGAAGAAGGAGGGGAGGAAGAGTATGGGCAGGAAGAGGAGGCAAGAGCCAGCTGGGAGCAGTCGCGGCTGGAGCCGGCTGGAGAAGTGGTGGAGATGGAAGTCTTCACCAGCGCCGGCCAGGTGCAGAGGGTCCGGATCAGCGGGGGCTTGAGTCCCGAGGACCAGGAGTGAGTTCGGGCTTAGATCAACGTCAACATGAACTTGTCTAGTACGAGACTAGAGTAGTACTGAATTGAAAGTTCTGAACTGAAACGAACAAGGGAAACGAAACTAGTGCAAGAATGGAATAATCATAAAGAAAATGGTTAGTAGTCCAATCGCTCCATTGGGAGGCTTCAGTTCCATTTCTCATCTTAGGAGTCACATTCGGTTCCATCTCCGTTCTCAGAAGGTATTTTCAGTTCCTTCTCCGTTCTCAGGAGGCATTCACAGTTCCTTCTCTGTTTTAATAAAGCTTGCTTGGTTACACCAATAATTAAGATCTGATAGTAATTTGGTTGCGCCTTTTTAATCACAACTTAATCAGATTAGAGGCTTATTAGGAGTTACACCCTTATTATTCGTCGAGGATAATTTTACAACTCACTACTCGTACTCTTATCTTTTGAGCGTGCCCCAAATTACTCGAGAGTCGAGGCGCTCAACGGTTTCTCGAAATCTCGGAATACCCGAAGCTTGGTCACTTGCTCCGACCACTTTCGTTGATAAGACCATATTATTCATATTAGAAAGGGGTGGGCGCGCGCTCTAATTTTCACTTTCAAAGAAAATGAGCGTAATAAATTCCAAGCGCGGCTCTAGGCTCCAAGGAACTGAGAAAAGTTTAATTTTGATCCTCAAGTCCCCTAATTTCGATACAACCTTTAAGGGGGTCTATAATAAGTGAATAAAAATTTTCATTATTTTTCGAAGAGTTTTGAGGCTTTAATTTGACCAAACAATTTTCATTTGGGCCTTTTAAAAATACTAAATTAACTCGAAAAATTCTCAAAATTTTTGTGGAGCAAGCCCTTGGTACGGGGAACATTTTTCTTGTTGATCACTTTGCCCCTAGAGGCCTAGAAATGACCCAGAAAATTTCTCATATTTTGTATGATAATCTGGTTTGTTGATAGCAAAGCAAGAATATCCTGTGGCTGAGATCGAGCCGGTCCTTAAAAATTACTCTTCTATCCCCACAGCTGATCGGTCGCGGATCCGCTGTGGGGGACGCAAATGTTGAGGCGGGGACGAGATTTAATAAAATCTCGGTCGTCCTATCTTCATCATCAGATCGGGCGGCTGCTACTCTTTGCAGGCGGCAGGCAGGGATAACCACTGCCACCGCCGGCCAGTCACCGCCAGACAATGGCGCTGCTCCCGGCTGGTTCGTCGGGGGCGACGAGTCCCTGGTTGGTGGCTTGCTGTCGCCGACCACCGTCTACTTTGGCCAACCCGAGAGCGGGGAAAGTCATCGGGCGGAGCTCGACGAAACGTCGAGCAGAGCTCTTCGGCACCACCGCACCACCCCGCCTCTCTGGCGTTGAGCCCAGCCCCGTAACCACCCCCGGCCGGCGCGCCGGAGGTAGGGCTCTTCTCCGGTGGTGGTCCGATGACTATCCGTCACCGGTCGCCGCTAGAGGCAAAACAGAGCAAATGCTCTGCCTCTCGGGTGCCGCCGGAGTGACATTTTCCGGCGGCACCCCGGTTTCCCCCCACCGGGAAATGTCATTCCAGTGGGTCAAACCTTCTCCAGCGCCACCCTCGACACGGGGAGAGGTCAGCTTTCCTGCAGCCACCACCCGACCTAGAGCATAGGTCGGGTGGTGCCGGCGGCGCTCCGGTCGCGGAGGGCTCATGCAGGACGTCTAGAAGGAGGGGAAGGGGGGGAGAAGTTTCTACCTGTGGAGGAGGGGTGTGGGAGGGGCCGGCTTGGTTGGCCATCCATGGTGGTGGTGGTGGAGCTCGGGATTGCCTTTTTCGGTGACCGGAGCTCCGACAGAGCTTGGGGAGGGGTGGGGGAGTTGTTCTTAGCTTGTGAGGGGGTTACCAGGGGAGGGGTCCTTTATATAGACTGGAGGGGGGAGGGGATCTCCTCCCCTACCCAATGTGGGATTAATCCCTCCTTAGGGAGGGATTAATCTCCACCCTCCAGCTGTCCAAGGACAGCTGGAGGCTCAAGGAAATTCCCTGATGTGGGAAAATGAGGTTGGGCCCCTTATGGGCTTGAGCTTTCATAAGCGGGAGAGAAAAAAGAGAGGGGAGTGGGGAAAAAGTTGGTGGGCCACTACTTGAGCCCATTCCTTCCCATCTCAATAATTTGTGGTTCTTATGGGTAAGGGAGCAATGTACTATTTTCCCATGGAGAGGGAGTGGCCTCCTCCTTAGGTGAATTTTCCAAAAATGGGGAAAAGGGGAGGGTTTGACCAAAGTCAACCTTGGTGGGTCAACTCATGGGGGTCAAAGTCGAAATAGGTCTAAGTCATCGGGGTTGGGTCAAAGTTGGGGTGTTGGGCCATAATTGATGTGTGTATGCTTTTCAGTGCACAACTGAGCTTGATTTGACCACGGTTTGACCACTCATTATCAAAACTGACCGGAACCAATTCTGTTGACTTTGATTGACTATACGAATCCAACGCCACTGACCGGGGTTGAATCAGAGTTCGTTTGGTAAAAGTTCAAAATCTGTGCGTCGTGACACGCTAAAATGTTCAAAATGTCTATATTCGTCGTTAGATCTTAAATCATGACGCGACAAGTTTCGATGCACTCGTATCGACTATACGAGTCCACAAGAACTGACGGAACTCAAATCGGGGTTCTTTAGGCCGATATCCAGAGTCTGGCTCTCGTGGCATTTTACGAGGAATGGTTACATCCATCACATGACCTCGGGGTTCAACGAGACAAGTTCCGACACGCTCGTATCGACTATACAAGGTCACAGGAACTGACGGAACTCAAATCAGAGTTTTTTAGCTTTATTTTCTGCCTATGGTTACCTTCTACGAGGTCATGGGTAGGGGTTCAAGTTACTTTTATTGGGCCTTCTAGGGCTCTGGTGGCATAATAAAAGTTGGGATGTTATAGATGGATTGTTGGTTTTTCCAGTTTTGGTTTGGATCCTCTGAACTGGTTCATTGGTTTTAGGGTTATTAATAAAAACTTGTTGTCATCATCATATAAATAGGCAGGTTCCTGTTCACGGTAAAGAGATACAGCCGCCTGAACACTCTTGATAGGAGGAGCCGCCTGTGAGAAGTTTTAGCCGTCTTGGAGATAGAAGATCCACCCCTCTCTTCTCTCTCTCTATCTCTCGCTCATGCACTCAGAGGTGCCGTCAGCCTTGAGTGTCGTCGCCGGTCTTGGAGGAGATATCCGTCGACGACGAGAGAGGGAGTTGTCGCCAGGCTTGTTAAAGTTTATCTCCAGCATTGCAGTGGACGTTCTTTGGAGTGGAGAGGCGTGGTGTCGACGGCGTACGTGGGTGCAGTTAGCCTCAACATTGTTTCTCTCTAGTGGTGGCGTTACTCTCTGGTGGCGGCGTTGTTCTCTGATGGTGGTGCGGTTGAACATCGGACTTCGATGTTGAAGGTTTCGGTGAACATCGCGCGTCCGCAAGGCGGATTGCAGTCCAGATCTCAAATTCTCGTCGCGGATCGTGCGTGTCTGGTGCATCCACGACGTATTCATCGGACGGTCATTTCTTCACTTGGCTTATTCTTGTACTCATTTATATTTATATTAATGGATATATTTATATATTTGTGGTTGTGCCTTGGAGGGTTTTGCCGAGTGCAGATTTGTGCTCGTTTGTGTTTCTTTTTTACCCGCAATATTTTATAGTTGTGCATGTGTGTGTAACGAATTTTACAATAAGTGGTATCAGAGGGAGGTTTCGAGTAGATGACTGATTGGACGTTCCGGTTTTAGGTCTGGGTTAATGGTAGATGACGATATCGGTCAGCTCCCTATCTTCCCAGATCTTATCCGTGAATTAATTAGATCATCTAGAGGTACTGCAGTCAGCTATGCCCGTGAAGTACATGATGTTGGCCAGATATTCGGTGGATAAGTTTGACGGTAGTAGGAATTTTCGCCTATGACTGATTCAGGTCAAGGATATGCTGGTTGAGCAGAGGTTGATCCAAGTGTTGCGAGGGCGTGATTCTTTGCCCGCTCCGGCGAAGGATTCTGAGTGGATGGAGATGGATGAACGCGTCACTAGTGCTATCAGGATGTGAGTCAACGATAAGGTGTTGTTCAACATCGGTATTGAAGAGTTCGCTATCACATTGTGGGAGAAGCTGAAGGGACTCTACATGAGCAAGTCGTTGACCACGAGTCTGTTGCTGAAGCAGATATTATACGGTCTGAAGATGCACGAAGGTGGTAACCCGCAGTGACACTTCAATGTGTTCAATGGATTTCTGAGCCAACTGCATGTGGTTGGTGTGAAGGTGGAGGAAGAAGACAAGACCTCATTATTTTTTACCTCGCTCCCGGCATCATATAAGCACATGCAGACCACTCTGCTGTATGGGAATGATACAGTAGACGTGGAGCAGACCACGTCTGCGTTACTGTCTATTCAGATGCTATCAGACCCCTCTCCTGAGGGTGAGCATGCTTTGACAATAGGAGGACGACGAGGGAGACGGTTCAAGAAGGGATCTGAGAGTGCACGGTCCAAATCCGCATTGAGGAAGGCAGTGGTGTGCTACCATTGCAGACAGAGTGGTCATATCAGGAGACATTGTTCGCAACGTGCGCAAATTTCTGGGAACGTCCAGGGTGCGGGCAAGACCGCGATAGCTACGATAGATGATAGTGATGTGTCTCTCCTCATCGCTGAGAGTCCACGTGACTCAGATATCTGGATGTTGGATTCTGGTGCTTTACAACACATTTGCTCAGATGCATGAATGTTCAGTTCATTGGAGGTGTCAACTGAGTCAGTCTTTTTGGGTGACGGCTCACCATGTGAGGTCACGGGGACATGGACAGTGGACATCATGATGCATGATGAAGCAGTGCGTAGACTTGAGCGGGTGCACCTGGTACCTAAGCTGAGTAGGAATTTGATATCACTTGGTAGACTAGACTCCAGATGATGCAGTTTTGCAGCGAGAGGTGGTTCTGATAGTGACACAAGGACGCACCGTGCTCATGCGAGCTGTGCAGTGCGATAGTCTTTACCGGCTGATGAGGATCACGATGCGAGGTGGTGTGCTCTTGATTTCTGCTGCTGACAGAGTTGATGGTTGAGGTGGTGCAGAGGATCACCCTTCTGATAGTCTGACTAGGCGAGTCAGATTCAACGATTCAGTTGCGTCGACATTCAAAGGTTGAGCCCGATCCGGGATGAGTCGATTGGAGCAGGTCGGCTGACGCCTCAGACTTGAGGTGGTGCTTCGTGCAGATTGGCGCTTCATGCAGACAGGTGCTTCGTGCAGATAGTGCTACGTGCAGTGTTGCCCAGTGCAGATGGTGCTTCGTGCAGGAAATGTTTCGTGCAGGTGGTGACTCTGGATCCCGAATCAAGATGGTGGATTGTTGGTTTTTCCCATTTTGGTTCGGATCCTCTGAACCGAATCTTTAGTTTTAGGGCTATTAATAAAAATCTGCTGCCATCATGATATAAATATGTCGGTTCCTGTTCACGCTAAAGAGATACAGCCGCCTGAACACTTTTGATAGGAGGAGCCGCCTGTGCGAAGTTTTAGCCGCCTTGGAGATAGAAGATCTGCCCCTCTCCTCTCTCTCTCTCTCGCTCGTGCACTCGGAGGGGCCGCCGGACTTGAATGTCGTCGCCAGTCTTGGAGGAGATATCCATCGGCGGCGAGAGAGGGAGTTGCTGTCGGGCTTGTTAGAGTTTGTCGTCGGCGTTGCAGTGGACGTTCTTTGGAGTGGAGAGTCGTGGTGTCGACGACGTGCGTGAGTGCAGTTAGCCTCGACGATGTTTCTCTCCGGTGGTGTTGTTATTCTCCGGTGGCGGCGTTGTTTTCCGGTGTTGGTGCGGTTGAACGTCGGACTTCGACGTTGAAGGTTCCAGTGAACCTTGTGCGTCCGCGAGGCAAATTGCAGTACAGATCTCAGATTCTCGCCGCGGATCGTGCGTGTCCGGTGCATCCACGACGTATTTATCGGACAATCATTTATTCACTTGGTTTATTCTTGCACACATTTATATTTATATTGGTGAATATATTTATATATTTGTGGTTGTGTCTCAGCAGGTTTTGCCGATTGCAGATTTGTGCTCATTTGTGTTTTTTGTTTACCTGCAATATTTTATAGTTGTATCTGTTTGTGTACCTGTAATTGAGTGGAATAAAAAGAGTCATTGCATATGTACAACCCCGTATTCGCGAATAGTGGGCCCAAAACAATGTGAGCAAGATTTTAAGCTTTTTGGGAGTTTTGCACTCCTAGGGGCCAATTTTGGGTGAACATGTAGAACATACTAGTAGGGGGAGAAAATATTTCTCCCCCCAAGGCGCTTTTGGCAAGCCGCCCAGGCCGCCAGGCCGCAAGCCGCCTCAGCCAGGCCGCAAGCCGCCCAGGCCACCTCAGCCAGGCCGCCAGGCCGCAAGCCGCCTCAGCCAGGCCGCAAGCCGCCTCAGCCAGGCCGCAAGCCGCCCAGGCCGCCTCAGCCAGGCCGCCAGGCCGCAAGCCGCCCAGGCCGCCTCAGCCAGGCCGCCAGGCCGCAAGCCGCCTCAGCCAGGCCGCAAGCCGCCCAGGCCGCCGTCTCGCCTAGTAGGCCAGCTCGCAGTCCGCCCCAACTCGCAGGCCGCCCAGCTCGCCAGGCCGCAGCTCGCCTTGCCCCGTCTCGCCAGACCGCCGCCTCGCCCAGGCCGCCGTCTCGCCAAGTAGGCCAGCTCGCAGGCCGCCCAGCTCGCAGGCCGCCCAGCTCGCCAGGCCGCAGCTCGCCTTGTCCCGTCTCGCCAGACCGCCGCCTCGCCCAGGCCGCCGTCTCGCCAAGTAGGCCAGCTCGCAGGCCGCCCAGCTCGTAGGCCGCCCAGCTCGCCAGGCCGCAGCTCGCCTTGCCCCGTCTCGCCAGACCGCCGCCTCGCCCAGGCTGCCCAGCTCGCAGGCCGCCCAGCTCGCAGGCCGCCCAGCTCGCAGGCTGCCCAGCTCGCCCAGCCTTCTTGCCCTCGGGGGAAGTTACCCCTTTACCCCCCGGCGTGGCGGTTTCCTATTGGCCCGAGGCCTTTTGGCCGTAGGGGTATTTTGGTCATTTCTGGCCCAGGACTTTTGGAAAACTATAAATAGACCCCCTTGGGTGCCTTGGAGAGGATCCCTTTTTAGTTTTCTCCTCCCTTAGCTTCTTCTTGGTAGAGTTGAGAGAGCTCTTCAAGGCACCCTAGCTCGAGCATTGGCTAGGGAGGGGAAGTGCTCAGGTAGCCTTCCGGGTGTGAGGTGGGACCTCCGCGCTAGAGCCGAGGGTCTGTTCCTAGTTTCCCAAGTCTTCGGTCCGTGACGTTCCTCCGAGTGTAGTAGGTGTGAGGTCACCCCTCTTTTGGGACCCCGAACTCCACGAGAGACCAGATTTCTGGTTTCAACAGCATACATCATATCCGTTTATCAAAGCAAAAGGCCATTGCATACATCTTGTAGTTGGGAGGAGTGTTTCTCTTTCCACTAGATCATCAAAAATGTCTAGGCCGCTGGGTTCTCAACCCTAACTCATATTCCCACACTCCAACAGTTCCTGGATGGCTCTGCGTTTGTATGTTTGACCAGTCTCCAATATCATTAATTCATTGAATACGTTATTGTTATTGGGCACACAAAATGCCTTGGCAGTTGGAGATGGAGAGAAGAACCACAAATCTAGAGTTATAGGGAAAAATTGGCGGCCAAGGATACAGTTGAGCGTACGAACCCCTTTGACGAGAACGGGAAGCTGGCTTGAAAAAGAAGAGATCGGCGCAAAGAAGGAAAGCTCGGAGATTCAGAGGGGGGTTTCGGGGGCTTTCGACTATTGTCGAGAAAGGGATGGTGAGAGGTCGGGAACATCGCGCACGATTGTAGGGCAGGGTCGGGGTTGTGGCTATACTTAGCGGCTGGAAGAATAGAATGAAACTATGATTTTTTTGATGTATTACTCTTGTTTAATGGTGTACCCACAGTCATTTATAAGGTGCCTATTAACACCACTATTTTTTGAGAAATAATTTTAAAATTAAATTGGAGAAATTTAGGTCCCAACATATAATTTGTCACGTTTCCATTTATTAGTACTACCCTAAACCCTAAGTTGATCGCCACTTTAGTAATGGCGGATGTTCAAAATTCACAACTCTGACTTCTTCTAGTTTTCCTCAAGCATAGGAGAAGGGAAAGTAGGAAGCCCTCTCTCATCTCCCTCTCATCAGACTCTTCTCTTTCTCTCTTCTTTTCGCGGAGCTCCAAGGCCTGCCATGGCGTACGTGGACCACGCCTTCTCGATCTCCGACGAGGATATCATGATGGAGAGCTCCTACGTGGTGCACAACCGTCCGCCGGTTAAGGAAATAGCCCTAGCAGTCGCTCTCCTCGTCTTCGGCGTCGTCGGCATCGTCCTCGGAGTTGTCATGACTTACAACCGGGCCGGCGGCGACCGTGCCCACGGTAACTACACATCATTCTCCGCACATCCAGTTATTTTGATTTCATATATGTCTCTGATTTCACCTAATTTCTTTTCCTCTCCGTCCGAAATTAGGGATTTTCTTCGCTATCCTGGGAGCGGTGCTCTTCTTACCAGGCTTCTATTACACGCGCATCGCCTACTACGCTTACAAGGGTTACACGGGTTTCTCTTTTGCAAACATTCCAGCTGTCTGAAGGATTGTTTGAGCTAAGAAATCTGTACAGATCCTTTAATAAATACACATCTCTCTTGTTGTATCTAGATCGGTAGCTCTGTGTTCTTATTGCTCCTTTCTGTTTGTAAAGCTGTTGTAATTTTGAATAAATGCTGTGCGTTGTACATTTGTTCTTAAGGCCAAATAAGACAACTTCTGGTTATAAACTTTCACTGCAATTCCTCTGCAAGCCTTAGGGTCCGGACAAGTGTAGACTTTTAAGTGGCAGTTTTGCTTGTGTAAAAAACTCTTTGATATCTATTTTGGCCCAAAATTAACTTTTTGGGGGTGTGAGCGTTCTACATGATTGTGGTTGGCCTAAAATTTAGGTTTGGGAAACTAGCATTGCACATATTTTCATAACTACATTCACTATCACCACCACTATTATAAATGTAATAATCTAGAGGTAGTTAAATGTTGGCAAGGAAGAAAAATTAAGAATCATACTGAGAATTGCTTTATGGAAGTGCACAAGTGTAAACCAAAAGAACTATTACCAAATCAGTACAAAACTCTACTTTTGCTCACTTTGTTTTAATTTCTCTCCTTGTTTTCCCTTAACCTATTCTAAGAGCTTTCGTTGCCATTAAAGGTTTTTGCTATCATGTGTAATATCTTGAATCATTCCTTAAATCCTTCTCCTATAGCATATGATCATATGGAATGTACAAGTACTCAAATTTTAATTATTCACAGACAGTAGTCCTAATCTTTGAAGGAGAATCATATGAATGTCGAAACATACAAATAAGAACCCTCTTTTTATGAAAGAGATTTAAGACATCATTCAAGATGGGTGCGCACAGCCAAGTGAATGATCACGTGGTGGCTACCACAGAAGAATCCAAAGACATCACTGTTAACTCAAAATCTTGTGACCCTAACAAGAGTCAGTCAGCCTCAGATCAAGCAAGGAGCATTTTGATATCGAGCAATATGGGCGGACACTATCCAAAAACTTCCCCATTAGTGTTTTCCAGCCTTTCAATTAGGTCGGTTATAACTTATAACTTGTTGTAACTGCACCCTCTCTTCCCTGCCCAGTTTTCCTGTATCCCGGGTATCCCGTAATTTGGGTATCTATCCGTTCGAGCAGTGCCCAATGTGTATAAATAGAGGGCATAGTACCTAGAAAGGCACACATTAACTTGAGTCAAAGCCTCCCTATTGGTGCGGAGTCTGGTTCACGTCTCTTTCTAACAGCTAGGTATTCTGTTATTTGATTATAATCACTCTGTAACGGATTTTACTTGATAAATAATAAAATCACCTGCAATTGATGGCAACCTTCTCCTCTATGCCTCCTTTCCCTTCTATCTGAATCTTTGTGATTAATAGTTTGTCACTTGCAGCTCCACGTGTTCTCCGTCTTTTAGCAGTTCATGATTGGGCGTAGAGGTTGGCGACACTTTTAGCTCTAAAAGAACGAACATGCGATCTTCAGATCCAAGTGACTAAAGAAATCATCGTAGTGGTTGGAAGAGATCAACAAAAGCAGAGTTCGCCTGTTTCTGAGACCGCCCTTTTCTGGCGGTTACTCGAAGGAGAGTTCACCCCTCGTTAGACATCTCCCGATGGGGAGATCGCGGTTGTTAGATTAAATAAATTCCCAAATTATCACTCCTGCCGGTTTCGAGCAAGTCTTTGGTAATTCATTCTTGGTCTGGTTTCAATACAGTTGAGATGACCGACAAGTTTTGGGCAAATTATTTCGTCGTCAAAGTGGAGTTGGAGATTGTTTCTCAAAACAAAAGAAGAATGACCAAATATTTTGACAAGCATGTCAGGATAAAGAAGTTTGTTACGAGATACCTCTTCATGAAGATGGTAGATGTTACAGACATGATGTCTTTGCTTTACAAACTCAATCCAAGTTGGACATGACTTTTCATTGTCAAAGAAGTCCTGAGAAACAACTTCCCACGCTTAGAAGAGGTTGCGAAAAACTTCCAGGTTGAACTGTATCCGCCTACACATGCCAGCCCTAAGAAAAGGTTGCAAAAAACAAAGCTCGCAATCACTCTAATCATTATAGCTTCTCACATAGGCCAATCGTGAGAGTCTAACAGAGTAATTGTAGTGGTCTTACAACGTTAATAGAGGAGACGAGCTTATGCCGACAGAGAGGATCCGAGACTTGAAGACCTGCGCAAAAGATTGGATCCGAAGATAGCAATTTAAGGGGTTTCAAACAAGTTTCAGGGATTGTCCGAAGGGAGTGATCACTTGCTTAAGAGTCCTCTGTATGATTTGTCATCTCATGCATTAATTGCTTGAAAACAACTGAAAGGAAGGATATACGAAGGATATGAGGACTTAAGAGTAGTATCTCTTTAAGTCGTCACCACTCTAAGTGTGGGAGATCTCCTCGCTATCATAGGATTACAAGCAGTAAGCGCATTTTCTCAAGACTTCTTTGACAATGGAATGTACTGCCCAACTCAGATTGAGCTTTGACAACTGAGGACATCCCACCCGCAACATCTATTTTCTTCATGACGAGGTCTCCCACAACAAATTGCTTTACCCTGATATGTTTGTCAAAATACTTGGTCAATCTTCTTTTGCTTTGAGAAACGGTCTTCACTTTCGCTTTGAAGACGAAATGATTTTCACGAACCACGCATCTCATCCTCACTGTACCGAAATCAAGCCGAGAAGAAATTTTCAATGCCTTGCTTGAAACCGGTGGTAGTGATGATCCGTGATTCTATTTGAGGCAACAACCGTGACCTCTCCATCGGGAGCTGTCCGACAAGGGGCGAACTCTCCTTCGAGTAACCGTCTAGTCTAGGCGGTTTTAGCCTTTTAGGTACATGCGAACTTTGTTGTTGCTGATCCCTTCTAACCATTCCGTTACTTGGAGCTGAAGGTCGCACATTCGTTCTGTTGGAGCCAAAACTGTCCCCATTATCCACGCTTAGGCACGAACTGCTGAAAGACGGTGAAAATCGGAAGCTGCAAGTGGTCAACTGCTAATCGCAAAGATTCGAAGAGAAGAGGGGGAGAAATAATGTTGTAGTGAACAACTATACTAGGCTTCCCGCAACTGCAAGCCTTAGCTGTGGGTGATTTTATTACTTATCAAATGAGATCCATTACAAAGTGATTGCAGTCAAATAACAAAAAACCCAACAATCAGAGAGAGACATAAAACAGAGTCTGCAACAACAGGGAGGATTTGCCTTAAGTTCAGCGTGTCTTTCTGGGTACTATGCCCACTTTTTTATACCAATTGGGCCTGTCTGAATGGGAAGATATCAAAATTACAGGTTGGTTGGTGTACATGAGAACCAGACAAGTAAGAGAGGATGCAGTTATAATGGGTTGTAACCGCTCTAACTAAAAGACTGAAAAAAGCTGTTGGGGATTGACTCTTGCTGGAGTTGCAGGATTCCGAGTCAACAATCACCTCATTATCAGTCATTGAACTATTGAGATCTTTGCATGTCCATGAGGAGAGGTTGAAGAGATCTGAGTGCCAGAGCAGAATATATAAGATGGGGGGAGGCAATGAAAACATTTCATGTAATGGAAAACATGGGCCGACGACGACCCGTGCCCCCGGTAACTACATATTATTTTTTGCACATCTAGTTATTTTGATTTCATGTCTCTGATTTCACCTAATTTCTTTTCCTCGCCATCCGAAATTAGAGATTTTCTTCGCGATCTTGGGAGCGGTGCTCTTCTTACCAGGCTTATATTACACGTGCATCTCTTACTATGCGTACAATGGTGTTACGTGCCGGGGATTGTGGGGGGGGGAGGCGGAGATACAAGGTGGTAAACCCTAGAATGAGGGAGAAGACAAGAAACTCTAGAGAGAGAGAGAAAAGCTTGAGAGAGAAACAAAACTTGATTAATACTTTTTTCTCCCTACAAAGACACCATGGATTCCCTTAAATAGAACCCCTCATGGTATAATTGTAAATACAACAACATATGCATAAATATTAAAATACTACGACTATGACTCGACTTGATATAACTCAACACGACTCGATACATAAGTACCCGACTCATAATAATAATAATAATAAACTATCTGACTCGATACAACGACTCGACTCATAATAATAATAAACTAATAATAATATAAGATAGCTAATGGAGGACCCGTAACAAATAGTTACACGGGTTTCTCTTTTGCAAACAGTCTGGTTGTTTGAAGGGTTGTTTGAATTAAGAATCTGTACAGATCCTTTAACAAATACACATCTCTCTTGTCGTCTCTAGATTAGTAGCTTCGTGTTCTTATTGTTCCTTTCTATTAGTAAATCTGTTATAATTTTGAATAAATGTTTTGCACTGTACAATTGTTCTTAAGGCCAAATAAGACAACTTCTGGTTATAAACTTTCGCCGCAATTCCTCGACAAGCCTTAGGATCCGGACAAGTGTGGACTTTTAAGTGACGGTGACAGTTTGCATGTGTAAACAACTTTGTGATTTCTTTTTGTCCCAAAATTATCTTTCTTGGGTTTGATAGTTCACAACCGCTAAAGCTTGACTGCGCCTAGATGATTGTGGTGACATTTTGGCCTAAAATATAGGTTTGGGAAACTAGCATTGCACATATTTTCATAACTACATTCACTATCACAACCACTATTATAAATGTAATAATCTAGAGGTAGTTAAATGTTGGCAAGGAAGGAAAAATCAAGAATCATATTGAGAATTGCTTTTATCTAAGTGCACAGGTGTAAACCAAAAGAGCTATCAACAAATCAATACAAAACTCTACTTTTTTTCACTTTGTTTTAATTTCTCTCATTGTTTTCCCTTAATCCTAGTGAATGATCACGTGGTGGCTACCACAGAAGAATACAAAGATTTGACCATTAACCTGGAATCTCGCGACCCTATTAAGAGTCACTCACCCTCAGATCGAGCAAGGAGCCTTTTGATATTGATCAACATTGGCGGGCACTGTCCAAAGCCTCCCCAGTAGCTTTTTCCAGTCTTTTAATTAGGTTTGTTATAACCTGTTGTAACTACTCCCTCTCTTCCCTGCCCGGTTCTCCTGTATCCCGGGCATCCCGTAATTTTGTTATTTGCCCGTTCGGGCAGGCCCCAATTAGTATAAATAAGGGGCATATTACTTAGAAAGACACACATTAACTTGAGTCAAATCCTCCCTGTTAATGAGGATTCTAGATTACGTGTCTCTTTGACGGCTAGGTATTCTGTTAATTGATTGTAATCACTTTGTAACAATTCTTATTTGATAAGTAATAAAATCACCCGCAATTGAATCTTGCAGTTGCGGAAAACCTGGTGTAGCTGTTCATAACAACCTTCTCCTCTCTCCCTCCTTTCTCTTCTATCCGATTTTTTTTTACTAGTACTTGGTCACTGCAGTTCTTGATTTTTCCCGTCTTTCAGCAGTTCGTGGCTCAGCGTAGAGATTGAAGATACTTTTAGTTCTAAAAGAACGAACATGCGATATGCAGATCCAAGTGACTGAAGAAATCATCGCAGTGGTTGGAAGAGATCAACAAAAGCAGAGTTCGCCCGTTCCTGAGACCACCCGATCTGGGTGTTTATTCGAAGGAGATTGTTTCTCAAAACAAAAGAAGAATTACCAAGTATTTTGTCAAATATATCAGGGTAAAGAAGTTTGCTACGAGAGACCTCTTCACGAGGAAGGTAGATGTTGCAGACACGATGTCTTCAGTTTACAAGCTCAATCGCAGGCCTTTTCATTGTTAAAGAAGTCCTGATAAACGACTTCCCACACATAGAAGAGGTTGCGGAAAACTTCCAGGCTGAATTGTATTCCCCCACATATGCCAACCGGAAGAAAAGGTTGCGAAAAACAAAGTTCGCAATCACTCTAATCATTGTAGCTTCTCTTATATGTCAGTCGTGAGAGTCTAACAGAGCAATTGTATTGATCTTTCATCGTTAATAGAGGAGACGAGCTTATGCCGACAGGGAGGGTCATAGACTTAAAGATTTGCGCAAGAGATTGGATGCGAAGATCGCAATTTAAGTGGTTCAAATAAGTTTTGGGGACTGTCCGAAGGGAGTGATTACTTGCTTAGAGTCCTCCGCATGATTTGTCGTGTCATGCATTAATTGCTTGAAAGGAACTGAAAAAAAGGATATACAAAGGATATGAAGACTTAAGGGTAGTATCTCTTTAAGTCTTCACCACTCCAAGTGTTGGAGATCTCCCCGCTATCATAAGATTGCAAGCGGTAAGCACATTTTCTCAGGACTTCTTTGACAATGGAATGGTCTGCCTAGTTCCAATTGAGCCTTGCCAAGTGCCAACTGAGGACATCCTATCTGCTACATCTACTTTCTTTATAACGAGGTCTCCTGCATCAAATTGTTTTACCCGAACATTTTTATCAAAATACTTCGCCATTCTTCTTTTGCTTTGAGAAACGATCTCCACCTTCGCTTTGAAGGATAAATGATCCGTGCAAACCTCGCATCTCATCCTCACTGTACCAAAATCAGGTCGAGAAGAAATTACTAATGTCTTGTTTGAAACCGGCGGTAATGATGATCTAGGATTCTATTTGAGGTAGCAATCATGGCCTCCCCATCGGGAGATGTCCGACGAGGGGCGAACTCTCATTTGAGTAACCGTCCAGTCCGGGCGGTCTCAGGAACATGTGAACTCTACTGGTGCTGATCTCTTCCAACCATTGCAAGGATTTATTCAGTTACTTTGAGCTGAAGGTCGCATGTTTGTTCTGTTGGATCCAAAACTGCCCCAACATCCACGCTTAGCCACAAACTGCTGAAAGACATCGAAAATCAAAAGTTATAAGTGACCAAGTATTAATTGCAAATAGTCGAAGAGAATAGAAAGGGGGGAGAGAAGATTGCAGTGAGCGACTACACCAGGCTACCCGTAACTACAAGCCTTAGTTGCGAGTGACTTTATTCTTATCAAATAAGATCCGTTACAGAGTGATTACAGTCAAATAACAAAAAACCTAATTCTCAGAGAGAGACATGAACCAGAGTCTGCACAAATTGGGAGGATTTGGCTCAAGTTTAGCGTTTTTCTAGGCACTATTCCCACCTATTTATACTAATTGGGTCTGTCTAAATGGGCAAATATCAAAATTACGGGTTGCCTGGTGTACACGAGAACCATACATGGAAGAGAGAGTATAGTTACAATAGGTTGTAATTGCTCTAACTAAAAGGCATGGAAATGTTGTTGGGGACTGACTCTTGCTGGAGTCGCAGGATTCCGGGCTAACAATCATCTCACTATCAGTCATTGAACTATTGAGATCTTTGCAAGTCCATGAGAAGAGGTTGAAAAGATATGAGCACCAGAGAAGAATAAATAAGATGGGGGCAATGATGACATTTCATATAATGGAAAACACCTAATAGAGCAAAGGGAGCTGGTTGAGGTCACACAATATAGAAAGGCACTTAAATTTACTCCAATCTTTGTAACAGAACTAATCAAGATATTAGGAATTGCGATTTCAAATATAAAAGATACAAAAGACAATCATTTCAAAATTGAAAATAACACAAAACCGCAGAGGAAGCTAACTTCACGGAAAGAGATCTACATCAAGTGCTCCATTCATATCTAAAATATGCGTAAATGAGGAAATATGATTCCGAAGATAGCAATTTAAGGGGTTTCAAACAAGTTTCAGGGATTGTCCGAAGGGAGGGATCACTTGCTTAAGAGTCTTCTGTATGATTTGTCATCTCATGCATTAATTGCTTGAAAACAACTGAAAGGAAGGATATACGAAGGATATGAGGACTTAAGAGTAGCATCTCTTTAAGTCGTCACCACTCTAAGTGTGGGAGATCTCCTCGCTATCATAGGTTTACAAGCAGTAAACGCATTTTCTCAGGACTTCTTTGACGATGGAATGTACCGCCCAACTCAGATTGAGCTTTGACAACTGAGGACATCCCACCTACAACATCTATTTTCTTCATGACGAGGTCTCCCGCAACAAATTGCTTTACCCTGATATGTTTGTCAAAATACTTGGTCAATCTTCTTTTGCTTTGAGAAACGGTCTTCACTTTCGCTTTGAAGACGAAATGATTTTCACGAACCACGCATCTCATCCTCACTGTACCGAAATCAAGCCGAGAAGAAATTTTCAATGCCTTGCTTGAAACCGGTGGCAGTGATGATCCAGGATTCTATTTGAGGCAACAACCGTGACCTCTCCATCGGGAGCTGTCCGACAAGGAGCGAACTCTCCTTTGAGTAACCATCTAGTCTAGGCAGTTTTAGCCTTTTAGGTACATGTGAACTTTGTTGTTGCTGATCTCTTCTAACCATTGCGATGTTTCTTCCGTTACTTGGAGCTGAAGGTCGCACATTCGTTCTGTTGGAGCCAAAACTGTCCCCATTATCCACGCTTAGCCACGAACTACAGAAAGACGGTGAAAATCGGAAGCTGCAAGTGGTCAACTACTAATCACAAAGATTCGAAGAGAAGAGAAAGGGGGAGAAAGAATGTTGCAGCGAACAACTATACTAGGCTTCGCGCAACTGCAAGTCTTAGCTGCGGGTGATTTTATTACTTATCAAATTAGATCCGTTACAAAGTGATTGCAGTCAAATAACAAAAAACCCAACAGTCAGAGAGAGACATGAAACAGAGTCTGCACCAACAGGGAGGATTTGGCTCAAGTTCAGCGTGTCTTTCTGGGTACTATGCCCACTTATTTATACCAATTGGGGCCTATCTGAATGGGAAGATATCAAAATTACAGGTTGGTTGGTGTACAGGAGAACCAGACAAGTAAGAGAGGATGCAGTTACAATGGGCTGTAATCGCTCTAACTAAAAGACTGGAAAAAGCTGTTGGGAATTGACTCTTGCTGGAGTTGCAGGATTCTGAGTCAACAATCACCTCATTATCAGTCATTGAACTATTGAGATCTTTGCATGTCCATGAGGAGAGGTTGAAGAGATATGAGCACCAGAGAAGAATATATAAGATGGGGGGAGGCAATGAAAACATTTCATGTAATGGAAAACATGGGCAGACGACGACCAGTGCCCACGGTAACTACTCCCTCTCTTCCCTGCCTGGTTCTCCTGTATCCCGGGCATCCCGTAATTTTGTTATTTGCCCGTTCGGGCAGGCCCCAATTAGTATAAATAGGGGGCATATTACCTAGAAAGGCACACATTAACTTGAGTCAAATCCTCCCTATTAGTGCGGACTCTAGATCACGTGTCTCTTTGACAGCTAGGTATTCTGTTAATTGATTGTAATCACTTTGTAACAAATCTCATTTGATAAGTAATAAAATCACCCGCAACTGAGTTTTGCAGTTGCGGGAAATCTGGTGTAGCTGTTCATAACAACCTTCTCCTCTCTCCCTCCTTTCTCTTCTATCTGATTTTTTTTACTAGTACTTGGTCACTGCAGTTCTCGGTTTTCCCCGACTTTCAGCAGTTCGTGGCTGAGCGTAGAGATTGAAGATACTTTTAATTCTAAAAGAACGAACATGCGATATGCAGATCCAAGTGACTGAAGAAATCATCGCAGTGGTTGGAAGGGATCAACAAAAGCAGAGTTCGCCCGTTCCTGAGACCACCCGATCTGGACGTTTATTCGAAGGAGATTGTTTCTCAAAACAAAAGAAGAATTAACAAGTATTTTGACAAATATATCAGGGTAAAGAAGTTTGCTACGAGAGACCTCCTCACGAGGAAGGTAGATGTTGCAGACACGATGTCTTCAGTTTAAAAGCTCAATCCGAACTGTGCAGGCCTTTTCATTGTCAAAGAAGTCCTGATAAACGACTTCCCACACATAGAAGAGGTTGCGGAAAACTTCCATGCTGAATTGTATTCCCCTACATGCCAGCCAGAAGAAAAGGTTGCGATCACTTTAATCTTTGTAGCTTCTCTTATATGCCAATCGTGAGAGTCTAATAGAGCAATTGTATTGATCTTTCATCGT
The DNA here is from genome assembly GCA_039583875.1 of Platanthera guangdongensis. Taxonomy (NCBI): domain Eukaryota; kingdom Viridiplantae; phylum Streptophyta; class Magnoliopsida; order Asparagales; family Orchidaceae; genus Platanthera; species Platanthera guangdongensis. Next base: position 175,896,193 of record CM077160.1, on the reverse strand, counting down.
TAATATAGGAGACGAGCTTATGCCGACAGGGAGGGTCATAGACTTAAAGATATGCTCAAGAGATTGGATGCGATGATCCCAATTTAAGTGGTTCAAATAAGTTTTGGGGACTGTCCGAAGGGAGTGATTACTTGCTTAGAGTTCTCCGCATGATTTGTCGTGTCATGCATTAATTGCTTGAAAGCAACTGAAAGGAAGGATATACAAAGGATATGAGGACTTAAGAGTAGTATATCTTTAAGTCTTCACCACTCCAAGTGTTGGAAATCTCCCCACTATCATAAGATTGCAAGCGGTAAGCGCATTTTCTCATGACTTCTTTGACAATGGAATGGTCTGCCCAGTTCCAATTGAGCCTTGCCAAGTGCCAACTGAGGACATCCTATCCGCTACATCAACTTTCTTTATAACGAGGTCTCCTGCATCAAATTGTTTTACCCTAACATTTTTATCAAAATACTTTGCCATTCTTCGTTCGCTTTGAAGGATAAATGATCTGTGCAAACCTCGCATCTCATCCTCACTGTACCAAAATCAGGCCGAGAAGAAATTACTAATGTCTTGTTTGAAACCGGCGGTAATGATGATCCAGAATTCTATTTGAGGCAGCAATCGCGGCCTCCCCATCGGGAGATGTCCGACGATGGGCGAACTCTCATTCGAGTGACCGTCCAGTCCGGGCGGTCTAAGGAACATGTGAACTCTACTGTTGCTGATCTCTTCCAACCATTGCGAGGATTTCTTCAGTTACTTTGAGCTGAAGGTCACATGTTTGTTCTGTTGGATCCAAAACTGCCCCAACATCCACGCCTAGCCACAAACTGCTGAAAGACAGTGAAAATCAAAAGTTGTAAGTGACCAAGTATTAATTGCAAATAGTTGAAGAGAAGAGAAAGGGGGAGAGAAGATGGCAGTGAACGACTACACCAGGCTACCCATAACTACAAGTCTTACTTGCGAGTGACTTTATTCTTATCAAATAAGATCCGTTACAGAGTGATTACAGTCAAATAACAAAAAACCTAATTCTCAGAGGGAGACATGAACCAGAGTCTGCACCAATAGGGATGATTTGGCTTAAGTTTAGCGTTTTTATGGGTACTATTCCCACCTATTTATACTAATTGGGTCTGTCTGAATGGGCAAATATCAAAATTACGGGTTGCCCGGTGTACATGAGAACCATACATGGAAGAGAGAGTGTAGTTACAATAGGCTGTAATTGCTCTAACTAAAAGGCTTGGAAATGTTGTTGGGGACTGACTCTTGCTGGAGTCGCAGGATTCCGGGTTAACAATCATCTCACTATCAGTCATTGAACTATTGAGATCTTTGCAAGTCCATGAGAAGAGGTTGAAAAGATATGAGCACCAGAGAAGAATAAATAAGATGGTGGACAATGATGACATTTCATATAATGGAAAACACCTAATAGAGCAAAGGGAGCTGGTTGAGGTCACACAATATAGAAAGGCACTTAAATTTACTCCAATTTTTGTAAGAGAACTAATCATGATATTAGGAATTGCGATTTTAAATATAAAAGATACAAAAGACAATCATTTCAAAATTGAAAATAACACAAAATCACAAAGGAAGCTAACTTCACGGAAAGAGATCTACATCAAGTGCTCCATTCATTTCTAAAATATGCGCAAATGAGGAAATATGATTCCTAGATAGTGGACGCCCATATCATAAGACTAGCAATAGAAAAATTTTCATTAACATTTATGAAATGAAAAATCAGGAAGTAACAAGTTAATCCAGAGAAGGTACAAGTTTATTTTGTCAGTAAATGTGATATCATAGATAAAGAAACAAAGTTCATTATTCCAAGTGTGAAAATGGCAAACAAGATTATTTCGTCTCAGATGCCACGAGGAGATGCCCAAGCAAAAACCTTGAAAGCTCAAACCCAAACATGCCGAACTCTGGGTAATACAATGTTATGACACCAAGGTATGACTTAAACCTCACTGATTTAAAATAGTTAAATGTAAACAGGCAATGAAATGCCTAAAACTCAAAACTCATGAGAAAAGTTGTGAAAGTTGTACTTTGAACAAAGACTTCTTTCTCTTTAATAAGCACAATGATATCAAAAAAAATTCATTGAAGCTTGTCCATGCTAACATCTGTAGTCAATCCACAATTTCGTTTTAGTTAGGGGAAAAAACTATCTATTGCCTATAGATGATAAAAGCAGAATGATGTGGATCTACTTCATAACACAAAAATATGCAGGACTCCAGAAATACATCCAATTCAAAACACTAGTCGAAATAGGCTGGACTCAAAATATAATCTTAAGAACAGGTAGGGGAGGGGAATTCTCAGAAAATAATTCCTTTCCCATTGTAATGAACAAGGAATTAGAAGACAGATAACAATCAATAGAGGTTCCCAGCAAAATGGAGTGATGGAAAGAAAAAGCAGAACCATAATCGGGTGGGGAGAAACATGCTTCAACACAAAAAGTACCAATTTTTGGGTGGAGGATGTAAACACTGTAGTCTATATACTTAATAGATCCCTTACTAAAGCTCTAAAAAAAGTTACACCATATGAATCATGGTACAATTGAAAGCCAACAGTAAGGCTCTGTTTGGCGCGGCTGCAGCGACTGAAGAAGCAGTGGTGAAATAATCAGGTGTTTTGCAGAGTGGTGACAGAATCTAGGAATCTGTTTGGAAAAACAGCGTTTGCAGTACTGTTTCAACCTATGAGTCACAATCACATGAACAAAAAAATTTCTAAAAATTCAATCAATTTTTTTCGAAATATATTATATATAACTTATATTAATATAATTTTTTTTATATTATATATAATTTATATTAATATAATTTTTAAATATTATATATTATAACCTAATATATAATTATAATATAATATATTATAACGTTTATATATTATAATTATATATATTATAACCATTATATATTATAGATTATAATATATTATAATTATATAATTTTTAAATATTATAACTATATATAATAACGTTTATATGATAAAATATATAATAATTTTTTTAAAAAAGTGTCGCTGCCGCTGTTTTGAGTCGCAGAATATTTCTGCGACTCAAAAACAGCGGGGCACGACTGTTATTCACGATGGCTGATGCCACCGTGATGTCTCCCAGAAATTGTTCGGCGCCGCTTTTGAAAAATTCACGGTCCCCTGCTCTCAAAACGCGGCGCCAAACAAAGCCTAAGTCACATGAAAGTTTTAGCACAACCCAACTTAATCCTAAGACAATGCATGAAAACTAGAATTAAAAGTTAAAATTAGCATCTTAGTTGGATACAATGATGAGTCAAAATCATACAGACTCTTCAATCCAACAACCAAGAAATTAAAGATGTGCAGAGATGTTATTATTAATTAAAAACTAACCTGGGATTGACAAGCAAGTGAAGATCATAATCATTTGCCCTCAGAATCTTGGAGACTACAGATTAGTTGATCAACAAATACGTCGACAGTACCTATCCACCATCTAGCACAAGGCATATTAATGTAGCGGTAGGGACGGTTCGGGGGACACTTTAAATACAATCCTATATGCGATGAAGTGTAATGCGAGAGCAAAGAGTGGTCCGCTCAAAAATTTACAATAGTGAAAAATTTTATGAGAAAAATAAAATAACAGGAGCACATACGGTCACAAATATTAATTAAGAAAGAACAACTATCAATTCTTCAAATGATTGAAGCGCAATTACTATTTAGCACACACAGAATGAGCCTTGCAAGCCCAACGATCGTAGATATTAATAACATCCGAAATAAATATCTACTACAAAGTCAGGTGCCAAATTAAACAGCAATAAAGTATAAAATCTTATACCACAATTCACACGTGTAGGCATCGACAAAGACGGTTGTTGGGGGGCATCCAAGGTCAAATCGAGCAGGGAAGGTGTCTGGGTAGAGATCTGGACTGATTGTGGTCTGGCTAGACTATGAGATGGTTGTTAGAAGAGAAGAAGTTGGCTATTGGAGTTTTTGTGGAGGGGCGTGAGGTTGGCAGCAGGGAAGGGCTTCAGGAATAAAGTTGGGAGTTGAGAAATGGCTTGGAGGCGATAGTTAGGGGCTGGAAGAGGACAGGTGGGGCTGGGAACAGGAAGGGAGCGGCGGTAAGAGGCGTGCAGAGAAGTATAGGGACGATGGTAGGCCAATGGGTGGAGGTGGGAAAGCGGCATGGGTGCATGGGAAATTGGGAATTCTGGAGGGCCTTTTGGGGAAGGGCGTTGATTCAGATGGGCCAACGGAGGGGGAGGAGGATGCGGGGAGTGACTTCTGGGTTGAACGGGGAAGAGGAGGGAGGCGGATTCTTACCCAAGGAGTCACTCCCGGGCCGTTTCTGGCGTCGCATCAGACAGGGACCGACGGTTGGTTATTTCCAAGCAAACCCTCAGTGCCCACAACTCTTGAACGCTGCTATTTATAAAACCCTAGCCCATAACTTCAGCCATAACTATAAAATTAAATAAAACCACCCGAATTGGACAAATCAAACTCTCTGGGCCAATCGGGGGTCAAATACAACTCAAAATATAAAAAGTAAAATATGAACTCGACTTGGATCGACCATCTGGACGGCGGACGCAAGCACGGACTCAGATCGTCCGACTGGGCAACGAATCACCGCCTCCCTCAAGAATACATCTGTGTCGGGCGTGGCGCGCCATCACATGTCAATTCAAAGAATTCTCCACCAGGCTCCAACCGTGATTCATCACATTCAAGGAGATATCAGACAATAAGGGACATATTGTCAAACTTGTGATATAACCTTTTCAATGGAGCCAACTAAATATGATGAAGGCGCATTAAAGTGAATCAAACCCATGAATGATGACGTGTAAAGGATTCACAAAAACCTTACATGGGACTTGGTCAAAAAAACTATCAGACAAATAAACTATTAGTTGAAATGGACTATTAGTTGAAATGGGTCTGCAAGATAATATTAAATGAAGTCAATAACATTCAAAAGTTTAAAGCCCGATTGGTAGCCAAAGATTATTCCCAAAATCTTGGAAGGGAGTACAATAAGACCTTTGCACTAGTAGCCAGTATGGAGAAAATTCGAGCCCTTCTTGCCATTGCATCTCGAAGGCAGTTTCCAATCTACAAGTTAGACGTAAATTCATCGTTCGTAAATGGAGAAGTGAAGAATTACACTTATGCAACTAAAGGGTTACAAAATTAAAGAGAAGAAGGGAAAGTATACAAGTTAAGAGCTGTAAGATCAATCAATATCTAATCAACAACCAGTCCCATATAAGTCCAAATAAGCTCTTGCTTTACTTCACAAAGTATAGGGAAGAAGATATGGGGATCATCTGCCTGAACACAGGCGTCTTGATTATAGCAGGGACAAAACCTAAACTCATAGAAGAGTTCAAATTAATCATGAAAATGGAATACAAAATGAGCGATATGGGAGTCATGAGATACTTCCTCAACTTACAGATAAATCAAATATTAGTAAGGATATTCCTTTTTCAAGAAAAGGATGTCTCGGATCTGATACAAAAATTTGGGATAAACGACTATAAGCCGGCTTCAACCCGATGTTAATATGTGATAAACTAAAATAAAAAGATTGAAGAAAGTGTGTGCAGAAATTTATAGAAGCATAGTCGGTTCCCTCACTTAACAATACAAGGTCAGATATTGAAAACACTGTGAGAATCGCTTCCACTTCATGACATGATTGTTGTAAAATACATAATGAGATACATCCAATGAAAAAAAATTATGGGAGTATTTCCGTAAGAGAAGAAGTGAGTAAACTAAGGTGCTTTTCCGAAACGATTGGTTTGACAACATATATGATCAAAACAGCACCAATGGGTATGTATTCAAGTGTGGAAGATGATGATTTCATCGAGCTCGAGAAAGCAAAACCCTTTCATTCGCGTAAGCAGAATATATTCATAGTCAATATGTTATTTTAATCTAAAAATAGAGTGGGTAAGTGGTTGGTCGTCGGCGTGTATAGAGGGCGCAGGAGACCAGACAGCAGAGGGGGCTGGTTGTGGTCTGGAATTTGCAGTGGCCAGTGGGGTCGTCATTATGTCGTCGGAATCTCAAAATAGAGGGGGTAAATGGTTGGAGGCATGTTAGAAATATTTTAAAATATCAGATTTTTATATTCTATAGATAAAAAATTATTTTTATGCATATTAAGTATAAATATGTGTTTTAAAATTAATAAAACTAACATAGCAAGTACACTAACAATGAATCGTATATATTCTAAACTAAACTCAAAGAATATCCAAAATATATTATTATTTTTTAAGTACAAATCGGTACATTGAAAAATAAATTTAATATTATATAAGAATTTTTGTTTGATAGCATTAAGTTTGTAGTAAATAATAAAAATTTAAAGCTAGATATTTTTGATTGATTATAAATATTTTCAAATTTAATAAATTATGTTAAAATCATGTAAATAACAACCAATAAATGTGTTGATTTTTTTTTCACTTTTTTGTAAATAGAAAAGAGAAACTTATATTTTGAAATAATTATATAAAATTGAATATAATAATAACACAAAAAAGAAACAATATGTCTAATTGATTTAAGAATACATAATATAGTACATATTTGTGATTTAGACATATACTGCTAATCTGTTAAAATAATATAAAATAAAATAGCGGGCGATATGTTCAATTGTCGTCTTGGCCGAAATATGAGAAAAATCAGATATATCGGCCTATATTTTGCAAAAGGACAATCTATTTTTTAGAAAAAATATATCATTTTACCTTCAAAAGTGACTTGTCGGAGGACATTTAAAACGGTGTCTTGTTCATAACATAATAGATATATAATGGAGGAGATAGGGTAAATAAACCCAACGGCTATGATCGAGTGATCAAATTATTTACTGTAACTCTCAAAATATAATAAAAAAAGCATAAAAATACAAAAAATCGAACCGCTTGCAATCACGGACTCCGACCTTTTATGGACCAAATAAATTCTCAAATGTTGAGTGATCAATCTCCATCACATTGAAACATTGTTGATGCTGTATTTGATGATTTTTTCCTTTGGGACTTAGATATTTGTTTATGGGCAATATATTTTACTGCGAAGTGGTTGTAAAGTGTCAAATAATAGTTCATGCATATTTTCCCTTTTTTTGCTTGGCGGTTTCATTTCAAAGTTATATATTTCAGATTTCCCCTCCCCTTTTTGCGACGCACCTTTAAAGTCCATTTGGTTACCTGCTAAAAAAATGGTCGTACCGTAAAGATGGCTTGCATGCAATGGTGTAGGCTCCATTTGAGTCAGTTTTAGTGAGCAAAATTGCTGAACTCTTATGCAGTCTCAGTCGACTTTGAGTCTTTGACACCAAAAGGGCGGTCTCTGGCCTATTTGCAAATGGAGGACCAACGATCCCCGACAACCAAAGAATCTCAACCACATGTTAGTGTTGGAAGATGACCTTGATATTTGGAAAAAACCGCCTCTTAAGGAGCCATAATATTCTTGTTCATAGAAAGGTGCTATATCCTTGTCCTATTTGATTTTAATTTTCTTATCCCCGTCTTTGAGCTGTTTGCCTGATTTATTTTCATTCCTCCTAGTAATATAGAATTCATGCTTTTTTGGGTACAGTGGGGTATACTTCGCTCCCATTAAGTGGTTAATTAAAAAATATATGATTCAGCTTGTTTTTTTGTTTTTTTGTTTTTTATGTAGAAAATCACTTGATACTAGTGTTTTATAAATTGTATTATGATGTAATTATATGAATTCATGGCTATATATTGACTTCTAGTCTTCTAGATGAAGTAGAATTGTTTGGTTGGCTGACTTTTCATTTTAAAAGCTTCAACTGTAAGTTCTAGATGGCTTTTTAACGTGTAGAATGAAATTTAATGCTGATACTCTCATACTTTGAAAGTACGATCTGCAGATAAAAATATCTTTGTAATATATCTGATGCTTTTGTTTTGAACCTGCTGATTGGGGGAGGGGTGTAATTATGTAGTTTGACTTTGAAATTATTGCTATCTACCCTTGAATATTTATTGTTCACGTTTTTTATTTTCAAAGAGCTATTTTTGTCCTTAATAGTAGGCCGAGAAGGCCCCACAAAATTTAGCACATGCTCGGTGTTTAAGGAGTCCACGAGGTAATCTTGACTTAACTGTTCTTTTAATATTTTCTATGGGCAGGAAAGCTGTCTTGATTTCTATGGAGGTTTCCAGACTTGAGGGGGACTTGATGGCAGATGCGGAATGCTACTCTTGTAGAGGGTAGGACAGAGGATTGACAAATTCAAATTTCAGCAAGTTCTGGAAGCTTGGCTAGTTGCGGCCCCAACTCAGACTTGGAGGCGGCGTCTGAGATAAAAAATTTGGGAGGAGTGTTGCACAACCCCGTGTTCGCTGAGTGGGTCCCTCAGGGAGTCCCAGGGGCAAAAGGGCCCCATGACCCAGGGTGGTCAGGCGGGCGAGTGGGGCAGTCAGGCCCGCACTCACCCAGGGCCTGGGGCTTGTGCGCAGCAGGCGAGTGTGATGGTCAGTCCGCACTCGCCTAGGGCAGCGAGTGGGTAGTAGGAGAGTGAGTTTTGTCGGGCACTCGTTTCAGGCAATGGGTAAGGGGGTGCTCACCATCTCGCCTAGGCATTCGCCTCTCCTTCGTGGAGTTATGTTTTGGCTTGCTATTAGCCATCCAAAATAGCGGAGTTACGCTGTTGGTAGATCCGGTTGGACTGCGTATGGTAGATCCGAACAACGGAGTTACACTGTTTGCAGATCAGACTTGAGATTCTATAAATAGATCCGTAGTGACACCTTTGGAGAGGATTCCTTTTTCTTGGCTTCTTCCTCCTCTAGTTTTTTGGTTGGTTTTTAAGTCCACTCCATGGTGCCCCTGCTCAGCATTGGCTAGGGAGAGGAAACACTTTAAGATCTTCCGGGTGTGTGGTGAGACCTCCGCGTTGTAGCCCAGGATCTGTTTCTAGTCCTAAGTTTTTGGTCTTGTGCACTTCTTCAGGAGAAGTAGGTGCGAGATTACTCCTTTTGGGTTCGAACTCCACGAGAAGCCGAGTTTCAGTTTCAACATTAATGGTGCGGTGAGCGTGAACCATAACCATCACAAGAAAACCCCGAGCAAATTCCATGGCTGAAAATGAAGGACAAGGTACCGACCCAGGCAAATCGCCACCACCCGCAACACCAGTCTCGGTATTGATGTTTGAGGAATTTAAGTGGGATGTCATGGTGAGCTTGAAGTACTCATTCGCCGCGCGCGGCGAGTGCTCGACCCCTTCTGTCTCGGTGGTCGCGTCGTCATACCTCGGCGAGAACATCCCTGTCAAGCTGCCTGGGAAGGAGGTAGCGGTGGAAGGAAGCGAGAGGGATCTCGCCGAGTGGGAGCTCTTCCCCAGTTCGGCGAGTGCGGGCAGGGATGGCGAGCCGATGTCGCGTGACACCACCCGACTCGCCTCATAGGAGGGGAAAGCTCCTTCAGCGAGCTGATCGTCTCGGCCCCAATTCCAGAGGGATTCCGGGAGCCGGAAATGTCTTACTACACCGACAGAGATGATGTTGTTCAACATGTCTAATGGTTTGAAGATACAGTCTCGATTAGGCAGATGCCCGTCCCCTTCAAGTGTCGGCTCTTCGTCATCACTCTCAAGGCAAAAGCAAGAAATTGGTTCAACCAGCTCCCCTCCAACTCAATCTATTGCTTTGGGGACCTGCGTCGAGGTTTCCTGTTGAGGTTCTTGACGTCCAATAAGATGAGAGAAAGAAGGAATCGCTCAGGAGGGAGGTGAGGGGGCAGGTTGGAGTTGCCCTTCTGTGACTTCCATTAGGAGGAAGGTCACGCAACAGCCACCGTCACAGATTTCTTGAAGGTGAGGAGGGCGAGAGGCCCAATACAACAGCAGGAGGCCATGAGCATGTGCAGATTGAGGAGGTTCTACCCAAAGCAGGGGAGAAAGAAGTGAACAGTCATCGGGGTCGTGCATTCTGAAAGAGTGTAGTCCCAATAAGCCCTTTTTTGTAATGAACTTTGTCCCTGACCGATTAGGGCAGGACACATTCTATTAAAAAAAAATTCCACTAAGTAGATGATAAATGATCTTGAGATGTTGATTTGAAGCTCTCGAGATGGTTCCGCTAACAGGGCTCCCACTAGCCGGCAGAGCAGGTTGACCTCTCAGAGAGGCTGGTTGAGATGTTGATTTGAAGCCCTTGAATGGATCCCGCTGTCCAGGCTCTCACTATTTGGTAGGGCCGGCAGGTCGCTCGAGTGGCAGCACCCCCGATTGGATCCCGCTGACCAGGCTCACACTAGCTGGCAGAGCTGACAGATCGCTCGGATGGTGGGTGGTTATGAAAGAAAGTTTGGTAAAACCTTCGAGATGGTTCCGTTGATCAGGCTCCCACTAGCCGGCAGAGCAGGTTGACCTCTCAGAGAGGCAAGATGAGATTTTGATTTGAAGCGCTCGAGATGGTTCCGCTGATCGGGCTCCCACTAACCGGCAGGGCAGGTTGACCTCTCGGAGAGGCAGGTTTAGATGTTGATTTGAAGCCCTCGATTGGATCCCGCTGTTCAGACTCTCACTAGCTGGCAGGATCGGCAGGTTACTCGAGTGGCAGCACCCACGATTGGATCCCGCTAATCAGGCTCCTACTAGCTGGCAGGGCCGGCAGGTCGCTCGGGTGGTGGGTGGTTATGAAAGAAAGTTTGGTAAAGCCCTCGAGATGGTTACGCTGACCGGGCTCCCACTAACCGGCATGGCAGGTTGACCTCTCGGAGAGGCAGAATGAGATGTTAATTTAAAGCCCTCGAGATGGTTTCGCTGACCAGACTCTCACTAGCCGGCATGACAGGTTGACCTCTCAGATAGGTAGGTTGAGATGTTGATTTGAAGCGCTCGATTGGATCCCGCTGTCTAGGCTCTCGCTAGCTGGCAGAGCCGGCAGATCGCTCGAGTGGAAGCACCCCCGATTGGATCTTGCTGATCAGGCTCACACTAGCTGGTAGGGCCGACAGGTCGCTCGGGTGGTTTGGTTATGGAAAAAAGTTTGGTAAGGTTCTCGATTGGATCCCGCTATCCAGGCTCTCCCTAGTTGACATGGTTGGCAGGTCGCTCAAGCGGCAGCACCCCCGATTGGATCCCGCTGATCAGGCTCACACTACCTGGTAGGGCCTGCAGGTCGCTTGGGTGGTGGGTGGTTATGCAAGAAAGTTTGGTAAAACCCGCGAGATGGTTCCGCTGACCGGGCTCCCACTAGCCGGCAGGGCAGGTTGACCTCTCAGAGAGACAGATTTAGATGTTGATTTGAAGCCCTCGATTGGATCCCGCTGTCTAGACTCTCACTAGCTGGCAGGGTCGGCAAGTCACTTGAGTGGCAGCACCCACGATTGGATCCCGCTGATCAGGCTTCCACTAGCTGGCAGGGCCAGCAGGTTGCTCGGGTGGTGGGTGGTTATGAAAGAAAATTTGGTAAAGCCCTCGAGATGGTTACGCTGACCGGTGTCCCACTAGCCTGCATGACAGGTTGACCTCTCGGAGAGGTAGAATGAGAAGTTAATTTGAAGCCCTCGAGATGGTTTTGCTGACCGGACTCTCACTAGCCGGCAGGACAGGTTGACCTCTCAGAGAGGTAGGTTAAGATGTTGATTTGAAGCGCTCGATTGGATCCCGCTGTCCAGGCTCTCACTAGCTGACAGAGCCGGCAGGTCGCTCGAGTGGAAGTACCCCCGATTGGATCTCGCTGATCAGGCTCACGCTAGCTGGCAGGGCCGGCAGGTCGCTCGGGTGGTGTGGTTATGAAAAAAAGTTTGGTAAAGCCCTCGATTGGATCCCGCTGTCCAGACTCTCGCTAGTTGACATGGCCGACAGGTCGCTCGAGCGGCAGCACCCCCGATTGTATCCCGCTGACCAGACTCACACAAGCTGGTAGGGCTGGCAGGTCGCTTGGGTGGTGGGTGGTTATGAAAGAAAGTTTTGTAAAACCCGCGAGATGGTTCCGCTGACCGGGCTCCCACTAGCCGACATGACAGGTTGACCTCTCGGAGAGGCAGAATGAGATGTTGATTTGAAGCACTCGAGATGGTTCCGCTGACCGGGCTCCCACTAAATGGCAGGGCAGGTTGAGCTCTTGAAGAGGCAGGTTGAGATGTTGATTGAAGCCCTCGATTAGCGGCCAGACTCTCACTAGTTGGCAGGGCCGGCAGGTCGCTCGAGTGGCAGAACCCCTGATTGGAACCCGCTGACCAGATTCACACTAGCTGGCAGGGCCGACAGGTTGCTCGGATGGTGGGTGGTTATGAAAGAAAGTTTGGTAAAATCCTCGAGATGGTTCCGCTGACCGGGTTCCCACTAGCCGCCAGGTCAGGTTGACCTCTCGGAGAGGCAGGATGAGATGTTGTTGAAAGGTTAGCACCGAGAAGATTCCACTGACCAAACTCCCACTAGCTTGCAGGGTCGGAAAGTCACTCAGTGGTAGTTTGAAAGGTTAGCCCCGAGAAGATCCCGCTGAGCAGGCTCCCACTAGCTGGCAGGGCCGGAAATCACTCAGTGGTGGATTGGAAAAATAACTCTAAGAAGATCTCGCTATCAAGGCTCTTGCCAGTTGACAGGGCTGGAAGTCGGTTGAATATTGAAATGAGATGTTGGAAAAATAACCCTAAGAAGATCTCGCCGTCAAGGCTCTCGCCAGTTGGCAAGACTGAAAGTCACTCAGATGTAAGCTGTGGCAAATACCAAGGCCACGACATAAAAGAAGCAGGGCGAAGGTTATAAGCGAATGTGAGTGTCTGGGGCTAGATCTCGCTAGTCGGGCACTTGCCAGGGGCCAATATTGAGCAATAAAGGTAAAAGATGTGTGGTCGCACGTGAGCTCAATAGGGCGAGAGCAGCACGGGAACGAACCTTAAGGGCCGACCTAATTCTAACGCGCGAGTTCGGGAAACCTACGTTTTGCGGGATGTTGCGGTGAGAGGCTAGGCTATGGTCTCGCAAGACATCCTTTCCAAGAACTACTGAAGTTAAAATTACTAAAGTTAAAATTAAAGCGCGGGTCGAGTGCGGTTTTGCGCGATAGAACTATCGAAGTTAAAAATAATGAGCATCAAAGAGGAATTCCAGATAGCAAAATTATAATTTATATTTTTCAGTAATTTTGTTACATCTCGCGGAGAGGGTCATGCCCAAAAAGAAAGAAAAATACATGAAAGAAAAGAAAACTGTAAAGGGCGAGAGCTTCAGGATGGAGATGCCGACTACTCGCTCTCGCGGGAGGTGGGGTCGGCGTCGTACCCCGATTCGTCAATAGGGAGGAACAACTCGGGAATCAGGTCCTCGGCTTCGCTTTTAGGTTAGCGACTCATTGAAGAACTTCTTTTGGGGATTGTAGCAGTGGTGGTTATCAATGGCTACTGAAATAAAACAAAGTTAGTTTCTGCATGGCAATCTACCCATCTTGTTTGATATTCACTCAGTTTTGCTTTTAGGTTAGTGACTCATGGAAGAACTTATTTAGGGGATTGTAGCAGCTGTGTTTAGCAATGGCTACTGAAATAAGGGCGTGCAACTGTCCTTTATGTAGGTTTTAGTTATTCTGGAAACAATGTCTTGAAAACGGTTGGAGATTATGGGTTGATGAAATGATTTAGAGTTTAGGATTTTAGGATTTAGGAGCGACTGAAATAAAGAGATTGATGCTCCTCAGCAGATCCCATAATTGTCTATCTCCTTGTTCTTTTGACACATTTTGCCACGGACACGGGAGACCAAATGCCTGCTAAACAACGGTGGCGGTGAGGATTATCCACTGTCGCCACAGTCCCAATCAGTTCCTATGTTTATTGGTAGAACTCTGTTTCTGTGATTTGTTAATGCATGGATGTGCTTTAGGCTAAATTAGCATTCCACTAAGGCTCTGTTTGGCACATTATTTTTTTTTGTTTGCTTTGGTGAGTTTGGACAAAACGTCAACATCGTAGAATGTATGTTTGGTATGACAACAGTTATGACTGTCACCAAGAAAATAGACCCTTAGGTAAGGTCGCATGTTCACGAATGATGGTTCATAATCACCACGGGCTACTTGTACTAAAATGACCCTCAAAAGCTTAAGCTCATAAGTGAGTACCAATAACATGATATATCTAGTATCGGTGTGAATAACCGATGTAAACTAACTAGCCCATGTTTCTCCCGTGTACCAACAAAGTACTATGTACCGTATATTTTCAATGCATGATCCTATGTTCCTATTTGATCGTTCTTCCTTTTTTTGAAATCTTTTGGAATGACAAATATAAGGATAAACCATGGCCACAAGTATGTATGAGGGTTAGAATGAAATGTAGTAGTCCAATACTTAGAGCGTAGTCTCCATACGGGTAGTATTGTGGATGGATGTAAGTGCGGCGTTGGCCATCACCAGTTGAGTTAATGTTGAAATGAGGTATAGATGGACGGTTGGGTTGTACCTCGGTGTTCATATCCCGGGGCTCCTTCCGTGCCGAGTGGATGGTTGGGCTGTGTCCTCGTGCTTACATCTGAGGCCCCTTCCATGCCATGGTGATGTGGAATTTGCATGCGGTGTGAGTCGACACGCGGTGTCGTAATCCTGGGTTAAGGATAGTGTGACAGGTCTACGGGCTCGCCGATCGTCACACCGACGGGAGTTGACAGTTAGACTTTGGGCAGTTGGGCCGTGTCCTCGGTGTTCACGTCCCGAGGCCCCTTCCGTGCCAAGTGAACGGTTGAGATGTGTCCTCGTGCTTTCTTCCGAGGCCCCTTCTGGGTCACACCAGGTCAGTTCGGGCTGTGTTCTCGGTGCACATCTACCCGAGACCCCGCTGGGCCATAGTACGCACGGGCTCCGCTGTTGTGTTCTTAGCGTTGAGGTGTACGGAGGCCTAGGTGAAGTAGTGTAGATACCCGCCTAGTAGTAGAGATGCACGCTCTACTGTCACCGCCTGGCCACGGCGGCTGATGCCTAAGAGGTTAGCTATCTGCTCGAATAGTGGGAACTATAGTCTGTGTCGACATGGTAATTGTATGTGTGTGATCATGGGTGAGTCATTGCATAACATACATACCATTACATAACATTGCACAAACAAGACCCTCATCGTATAAGTTTGTATGGGCACTCTTATACGATGAGTTACTTTTATGTAACTTGATCCTTAACTTATAAGCTTGTATGAGCATCCTTATAAGTTAAGTTACTTTTCTGCTGTAGATACTTGAACTTGATAGTTTATTGTTGTTTATGTAGAACTGCTAGAATATAATGCTATTAAGTTTGGTAAGGCCCTCGATTGGATCCCGCTGTCCAGACTCTCGCTAGTTGACATGGATGGCAGGTCGCTCGAGCGGCAACACTCCCGATTGAATCCCGCTGACCAGGCTCACACTAGCTGGTAGGGCCGGCAGGTCCCTTGGGTGGTGGGTGGTTATGAAAGAAAGTTTGGTAAAACCCGCGAGATGGTTCCGCTGACCCGGCTCCCACTAGCCGACATGACAGGTTGATCTCTCGGAGAGGCAGAATGAGATGTTGATTTGAAGCCCTCGAGATGGTTCCGCTGACCGGGCTCCCACTAGCCGGCAAGGCAGGTTGACCTCTTGAAGAGGCAGGTTGAGATGTTGATTTGAAGCCCTCGATTGGATCCCGCCGGCTAGACTCTCACTAGTTGGCAGGGCCGGCAGGTTGCTCGAGTGGCAACACCCCCGATTGGATCTCGCTGACCAGGCTTACACTAGCTGACAGGGCCGACAAGTTGCTCGGATGGTGGGTGGTTATGAAAGAAAGTTTGGTAAAACCCCCGAGATGGTTCCGCTGACCTGGTTCCCACTAGCCGACAGGTCAGGTTGACCTCTCGGAGATGCAGGGTGAGTTGTTGTTGAAAGGTTAGCCCCGAGAAGATTCCAATGAACAGACTCCCACTAGCTTGCAGGGCCGGAAGTCACTCAGTGATAGTTTGAAAGATTAGCCCCAAGAAGATCCCGCTGAGCAGACTCCCACTAGCTGTCAGGGCCGTAAATCACTCAGTGGTGGATTGAAAAAATAACTCTAAGAAGATCTCGCTATCAAGGCTCTCGCCAGTTGACAAGGCTGGAAGTCGGTTGAATATTGAAATGAGATGTTGGAAAAATAACCCTAAGATGATCTCGCCGTCAAGGCTCTCGCCAGTCGGCAAGGCTGAAAGTCACTCAGATGTAAGCTGTGGCAAATACCAAGGCCACCACATAAAAGAAGCAGGGCGAAGGTTATAAGCGAATGTGAGTGTCTGAGTCTAGATCTCGCTAGTCGGGCACTCGCCAGGGGCCAATATTGAGCAATAAAGGTAAAAGATGTGTGGTCGCATGTGAGCTCAATAGGGCGAGAGCAGCACAGGAACGAACCTTAAGGGCAAACCTAATTCTAACGCGCGAGTTCGGGAAACCGATTTTTGCGGGATGTTGCGGCGAGAGGCTAGTCTAAGGTCTCGCAAGACATCCTTTTCAAGAACTACTGAAGTTAAGATTACTAAAGTTAAAATTAAAGCACGGGCCGAGTGCGGTTTTGCGCGATAGAACTATCAAAGTTAAAAATAATGAAGCATCAAAGAGGAATTCCAGATAGCAAAATTATAATTTATATTTTTCAGTAATTTTGTTACATCTCGCGGAGAGGGTCATGCCCAAAAAGAAAGAAAAATACATGAAAAAAAAGAAAACTGTAAAGGGCGAGAGCTTCAGGATGGAGATGCCGACTACTCGCTATCGCGGGAGGTGGGGTCGGCGTCGTACCCCGATTCGTCAATAGGGAGGAACAACTCGGGAATCAGGTCCTCGGCTTCGCTTTTAGGTTAGCGACTCATTGAAGAACTTCTTTTGGGGATTGTCGCAGTGGTGGGTATCAATGGCTACTGAAATAAAACAAAGTTAGTTTCTGCATGGCAATCTACCCATCTTGTTTGATATTCACTCAAGTTTTGCTTTTAGGTTAGCTACTCATCGAAGAACTTATTTAGGGGATTGTAGCTGCTGTGTTTAGCAATGGCTACTGAAATAAGGGCGTGCAACTGTCCTTTATGTAGGTTTTAGTTATTCTGGAAACAATGTCTTGAAAACGGTTGGAGATTATGGGTTGATGAGATGATTTAGGGTTTAGGATTTTAGGATTTAGGAGCGACCGAAATAAAGAGATTGATGCTCCTCAGCAGATCCCATAATTGTCTATCTCCTTGTTCTTTTGACACATTTTGCCACGGACACGGGAGACCAAACGCCTGCTAAACAACAGTGGCGGTGAGGATTATCCACTGTTGCCACAGTCCCAATCAGTTCCTATGTTTATTGGTAGAACTCTGTTTCTGTGATTTGTTAATGCATGGATGTGCTTTAGGTTAAATTAGCATTCCATTAAGGCTCTGTTTGGCACGGTTTTTTTTTTTTTTTTTTGCTTTGGTGAGTTTGGACAAAACGTCATCACCGTAGAATGTATGTTTGGCATGACAACAGTTATGACTGTCACCAAGAAAATGAACCCTTAGGTAAGGTCGCCTGTTCACGAATGATGATTCATAATCACCACGGGCTACCTGTACTAAAATGACCCTCAAAAGCTTGAGCTCATAAGTGAGTACCAATAACATGGTATATCTAGTATCGGTGTGAATAACCGATGTAAACTAACTAGCCCATGTTTCTCCCGTGTACCAACAAAGTACTATGTACCGTATATTTTCAATGCATGATCCTATGTTCCTATTTGATCGTTCGTCCTTTTTTTAAAAAGTTTTGATGATAATGCAATATTTGCCTTTTCAGTTTCTCTTGCGACTCCAAACTGGCGTAAACTCTTGTTTAATCATATGCAGAACCGAAGTCTTCTGTATGGTTAATTTTAATAAAATGTTGGGGTTTTGGCACTTTGCATTCTAAACGTTTAAATTTGGCACTTTACACTCCCGAAGTAATCTTTCATTTTGTACCTCAGTTAAAAATTTTAGGGGTATTTATGTAATTAAGGTCTGGTTCATGCGGTCGTAACTGCTTGACCGGTGTAAATAAGTTCTCACAAACGGAGCCGCAGTCTCCACTGTGGCCAGCGACTATGAGCTATGGAAAGTTAAATATATATTTGAGCTGTATGCCAATGAAAAGGATTAAACTCATAATCATAGAGAATGGCATGGAAAGTAGCACGCACACCTGCGAATGAAAGATGAGGATTCAGAGCAGTCCAAGTCTGTTGCAATAAAAGATGAGCACTGCCTTTTCTGATTGCTGAAAATTTTTGCAACATTTTGAGCTTAAAATGTTCATAAAACAAATTAAACTGCAGGATATATATTAAATGCTAAATTATGCATTGGAACATAAACATAGTCTGATTAAGCTATAAGCTGTGTTGGCTTAAAATGGATATAAACTTCAGCCCTAAATCAAGGTCACTGTAAGTAATATTTTATTCAAAGTACCCAAAATTTGTTTATTTTAATCATGAATACCCAACACAATTTAAAAAAAAATGAACCGACCTTTTTAGCTTACAGCAAAAATTAAGAAGAAACAGAAGTCAGTAATTACCACAAGAAAGTGAATATAGCATCTCCATCTAATCAGTGCTTGAAGTGCTCCCATAACCCTAGAAAGGCAAACACAAATACAAACATAATATGAAAGCCCGTTTTGGTTCACCCTTGAAGTGTGGGAGCAATTGCCATCACAAGGCGGAAAAACAAACGCCGGGCCGCGACATTTGCTTCTGCAGCGAAGGCAAAAAACGGGGCTGAAAGCTCCGTCTCCGACCCCGTCCCCACCTCCCTCTCAAACTCCTGCCATGATTCATCCCATGCTTCTTGGGCCGCCTTACCAAATGAGGTTTTCAGGCTTTGTTTGGCATAGCGGTGGCTGTCGTAAACGCATGAGTTAAACTGTCATTCGTTAACGACTGCCTAACAAGTTTCATCCGCTTAAACATAAAAGTGAATGAAGTTTCTTAGGTCTGCGCTAACAAATGACAGTTTAACCCCACATATTCACAACCATTATCACCATGCCAGCCAAACAGAGCTTATGAACAAAGTCAACATATAGAAAGAAGGATGAGAGTGCATCAAAACATGGATTCCTGATTCAAAACCGGAATGCCAGAGCACGAACTAAGCTTAGAAACAGAGAATTTCTCAGAGCAGATAACTATCGTTTGGGTAAATATGGAGGAAGAAGATAAGATGCAAAGACAAGCCCCATGATTGGATTCTATCCGTTCAGCAAGAAAAAGCCCGTGCAAATTATCTCGCCGCACTTCCCGCATATCGCCTGACTACCCAAACTTCTCATCTTCCTTCACATCCACATCGTTTCCGAAATCATCACGACCTCACCAACGCCTTCCAATGGAACTCACTGCTAAGGACCCGCGTCCATTCCGGTCTTTTCGACTCCGCCCTCTCCGTCTTCTCCTCTATGCTCGCGAGCGGAGTCCGCCCCGATCATTTCACGCTTCCACTCCTCGCACGTGCCGCCCTTCCCGGTCTCTCCGGCGTCGGCGAGGCCGTCCACTCCATTGCAATCCAACTGGGCTTCGTCGGCGACCCCTATTTCTGCAACTCCTTCATTGATTATTATGCTAGAAGTGAAGATATCATCTCTGCTCGAAGCCTGTTCGAGGAAATG
Source organism: Platanthera guangdongensis (assembly GCA_039583875.1). NCBI lineage: Eukaryota > Viridiplantae > Streptophyta > Magnoliopsida > Asparagales > Orchidaceae > Platanthera > Platanthera guangdongensis. The sequence goes on along the minus strand of CM077160.1, from coordinate 175,876,500 downwards.
CTCGTGAGAGATGTGGTCTCTTGGACCACCATGATCTCCGCCTATGTTCAGAGTGGGCACATCTCTGAATCTTCCAGAATGTTTGGCGAAATGAGATTTTCTGGCATTGAGCCTAACTCCGTGACATTGGCGGCAGTGCTTCGAGCATCTGAAGTCAAAAGAAATGCTGATGGAGGGAGACAAGTTCACGGCTTCTCAATCAAGAGAGGTTTTTGCAGCCATGAATTGGTTCAAAATTCTATTTTGACAGTATACAGCAAGACGGGCTGTTTCAAGGAGGCAGAGAAGCTCTTTGATAGTATAGAAGAAAGGACTGTAATTTCATGGAATATTTTAATGTCTGGATACTCTTCATCTGGAAATTTTGTCAAAGTAGTCGAATGTTTTAGACTTTTAATCGCTGCAATGTATCCCTGTCCTCAAACACTGACTCTCGTCATCTCGGCATTGACCAAGCCAAGAGATCTTCGCATGGGCCGTCAGATTCATGGCTATGCCTTGAAGAGTGGACAGATTGATGTGGTTCTTCAAGCAGCATTCCTGGACTTGTATGTTAAGTGCGCGGATTCGTCGTCTTCTTTCGCATTTCTTCAAGAAGTTAGCAGCAGAACTTCATGGATTGTTATGATGTGGGCATTTGTACACAGTGGGGAGTTCACACAGGCTATTAGTTTGTTTCAGAGGATGCAAACCGCAGGCATAGAGCCAAATTCTGATGCTTTAAGGTGCTTGGTCGCCTCATATACCCACTTGGGTGCCCTCCTCCTTGGAAAAACCATCCATGGGTATTTGATAAGGCATCAGTTAACCGCAGAACCAGGCGCCGAGATCCTCGAAACATCCATTCTCAACATGTATGCTAAATGTGGCAGCATTGTTTCCGCTCGAAGGTGTTTCAATAATATGATGTGCAGAGATACGGTGGCTTGGAGTTCGATGATCGACGGATATGCTGCCCATGGAATGGGATTGGAATCCATGGAGCTTTTCAGGCGAATGCAGGAGGCTGGAATTCGCCCGAACAGCATCACATTTCTCAGCTTGCTGTCATCCTGCAGCCACTCCGGCCTTGTGGATGAAGGTTGTGAGGTTTTCAATTCCATCACTGAAAATTTTGGAATGAAGCCTGAGTTGAGCCACTACACCTGCATGGTGGACATCCTCGCTCGATCTGGGAAGATTACTGAATCATTGAATCTCATTCATTCTATGCACGTGAAACCTGATGGGAGGATCTGGGGTGCTCTTCTTGGTTCATGCAGAGTCTATCAAAATGTTGATGTTGGAGAATATGCTGCTCTAAGACTATTTGAATTGGAACCGGATAATGTGGGTTACCATATTGTTTTGAGCAATGTCCATGTTGAGGGAGATAGATGGGCTAAAGCTGAAAGTATCTGGAAGTCCATGGATGGCAAAGAGTTATGGGGGAGACCAGGTGGGAGTTGCATAGAAGAAAAGGGAGTGTTTTCCTCTTTTGTTTCTTCAGATTTCTTTGGAAGGCGCTAAGTTTTTTCTGGGCTGAATTATCGAAAAGATCAAATGCCGGCCACGCAAAATTTTCTTTCAGCAGCTATCAGCAGTTTTTTTTGGGATTTATCTTCACTTTTCAGGTAGCAACTTGTTGATCATTGTAATTTAGCTTTGATGAGCTTGCTCTCTTATATGGATACTACCAGCTTTTGTGATGGTACACAACTTGCTGGAGATTATTAATGGAGTTTATGTAATCTCAGAAAAACTGGTTACTTTGTACTTTATAGTAATATCAATATCACACCACCAATTCTAACAATTTAACAAATTGTGGATGCTATATTTGGCTTCTCAATTTTTTTTAGAGGGCTAATTCTTGTGAAATCTAGGCTTGTTATTCACTATTCTATGCCTCACTAGAATATGTAAAGGGTGCAGCACCGAATAATTGTGATGAGTAGATTTTGTACATAGTTTTAGTATTTAATTTAGAGTAATTTTAGTTTCAATTACTAGTATTTTCTTATGTTTTTCCTTTAATAAAATTCTTATTTTTATATCTTGTGTTCTAAATCTATTTTATTTCTATTTTGCAGGTTTTCGGGAATTTTTGACTTTTCCAAGTAAACGCCCCTCAGGTCACGGGCGTGACCCCCCAGGTCACGGGCGTGACCCCCCCCAGGTCACGGGCGTGACCCCCCACCAGGTCACGGGCGTGACCCCCCAGGTCACGGGCGTGACCCCCCAGGTCACGGGCGTGACCCCCCAGGTCACAGACGTGTAACCTAATTTTGATGCAGATGTTGATCCCGAGCCAAAATCCAGTCAATAAATATTACACGCCTAGAAGTCATGGGTGTGACCCCATTGGCCACGTGCGTGTCCCGTAGGCGTGTCCTCAGAATTTGCTCCCAGTATACGCCTCGATCACGCCGCCTTCAGTCGTGCATGCCACACCCCCAGGTCACGGGCATGACCATGGGGCGTGTCTCTCATTTTCTGCTTTCAGCACAATCAGAGCCGCCGATTTCAGCCTTTCGTACCTTACATGCCCTGAGGCCACAGGCGTGGCCTAAGGGCGTGTTCCTTCAATTTCGAGCCTGACGCCTTCATCCCACCGCTGCACCAAAATTTGTTCCCGCCGCGCCATTTATTATTACACGCCCCCTAGTCACGGGCGTGACAGGGGGCGTGTGCCCCATAATTTTCACCTATAAAAGGAGGCCGACCCCCACAACAATTGGATCTCTTGGACTGCCCTCCTTAGGTGGTTTTTCACTTCTCCACAACAATTTTATGTATTTTTTTTTATGTTTTTGTAATTTTATTGTGTAATTTTAATTATGTCTTGTAATTTTTTTCCTAACTTGGGTTAAATTTTGTAATCTCCTTTTATGAAAGTGTAACTTAGTTTTATTTCTTGCAATATTCTTTGTCTTGTATTTATTTCCCCTTTACCCGTTTGGGTAGAGATTGTTTTTCAGTTCTTTCATTCTTGTATTTTCCTACATAAATTAGATTTTAATTCTAAGTATTTATTTTGCCCAATTTCAAATTTCATAACTTAGGATTTATTTCGATAATCTCATTTCTAGCTCTAGTTCTCTTTTTGTAAACATTTTATTAGGTAGTTTTTACTCTCTCCTATTTTTGCGACTTGGTTTAATTTCATCTTTCTCTTTTATTTTTGTTCTTTTCTAACTTATATTTATTATGGATTTATATCGCTATCAGATCCATATTTTGGTTATGGATTTCAGTATTCGTTTTCATACAGAGATGCTCGTGTGTATGAATCGATCGCTCGGGAAAAAAAGTTACACCCACCCCTCGAGAGAATGACGTAAATCTTCTGGATAAGAGTCAAATCCTATAGCGAGATTCACACTGTTAAGACGAGTTTTAGGAGTTTCGATTTGAGAACGAGAGTTTGGTCGATCATCCTAATCTCAGTTGGGCGTAATCCTCAAGCGAGGTACGCTCATAACTTGAGAATCTCCACGGTCAAGGCTTAGTTTAGAACGATTATAAAATTATCTTTCATCTTTCATGTCACGACCCGTCAGATAATATTTATCAGAGTGCGCTACGGGCGGGTCGTGATACAGCAGACATGGACAAAAGGAACTTCCATGTCTGCTAGGCAAGAGCTGGAAATATGATATTAGTTTTAAAATGGTTATTTTGGAAAAAAAAAAATACTTATATATATATATATATATATATATATATATATATATATATATATATATATATATATATATATACGAGCATCTTCGCACGGGCTACGCCCGTGCTCGATGCTCTCGGGCGGCGTTCGGCCGCATCTAGGCGGCCTTCGGCCGCATCAAGGCGGGCTTCGCCCACCTCCGCACAGGCTTAGCCCGTGCTCGATGCGTCATTGCGGGCTGCGTCCGCATCAAGACGGGCAGCGTCCGCAATATATACATATAAATACTCAAAATGTCCGTAAAAAAATATAAATCGATATTACAATTCTTATTTTATAAAAAAAATACGTTTAAAAAAAACATTAATTTTTTGTCCTCTTTCTCTTCCTATTCCCTCTCTTTCTCTCTCCCTCTCTCTCTCTCTCCTCCCCCTCTCTCTCCACCCCTTTCTCCTCTCCCTTCTACCATCTCTCTCATATTCTCTCTCCCACTCTCTCTCCTCCCTCTCTCTCTCTCTTCTCCCCATCTCTCTCTCATGTAGGGATATGATTTATTTGATAAGATCCAATGGTCAAAACTTAAAGTATGGTGTGCCTCAAGATATGTATATTGCTTTATATATATAAGATGTGTGTGTGTGTGTGTGTGCGTGCGGAAACATTTTAAACATGTCAATGAAGGGTTGATGCGCATGCATTTTAAACAATGTAATCAAAGTCACACATAGTGCTGAAGAAAAATGTAACTGTAATAGACGACAGTAGTAAATATGTCCCAAATAAAATGATCTAGTACATCAAATAAAATCCTAGCAGTTGTCGACGATACAAGAGAAAATGACTAACAATAACTAGTACACGATAACAGATCTGACGGTAAAAGAAAACAAATACATAGGATCTGATGTAACAACTACAAAAGAGTAAACCTCCGAGTGAGCGGTAGCTGAACGAAGAGCAGCTCAGGGAGCAGGCGGCGCTGTCACGAACCTTAAGGCAAAATCCAAATAAAAGGAAAATATCTCAGAACATGAAAACTAAAAGTAAGCAAATAATAATCTGATGTATAAGTAGAGGTAACAAGAGAAAGAAAAATAATTAACTGATGTTTAACTGTACTCTATCCTACTTCAGAGTTAGCTTAAAATTTCATTCACACACTGACATAAGCGGTACAATGAAAAAGGTTCACGTCTCAATTTGATGTACATGATTCTAAAATAAGTTTAGTTGCAAAGCTTATCAGCGCGGTGCTTGCAATGGCCATATACTGGTTTCCATTACCAGTTTGGCGGGAGCTCGATTCAAAGCGTCACACCAAATCGACACCTCCTTTCAATGTTTGTTTATGACGAATAGTGAATTGAGGATTCATGTCTTGGAGATTCCTAACACAGCTAAACAGGTCATAAGACACACGACTCTGATCTATAAGGGTATACATTTCATAAAATAAGAGTAATAATAAATAAATTTCATGTTTGCAAGCGATAGAGATTTCTCTATTTGTCTTCAGGTGAAGCTAAACGGATGGCGGCGGTTAGACGGTGCTAGCAGAAACGTAGGAGTCTTAGATCGACCTGCCTAAGATCACACAATCAAGATGACCTACGAAATTTTCAACGCTTGCATAGACATTATAAAAATTGTAGAGATGCACATGAGAGGTTGCTTAGAAATTTACCTCCCTTGAGACCAAGGGGAGAGGAGTTACCACGAATGATCGGGGACTCGGTGGCGCTCGGGTGACGGAAACCCTAAATCGGAGAGGGCAAAATCTGAAAACATAAGTTGAGCGGAGATCCTTACCCAAGGAAGCCGGATCTTGGCTCAAAGATCCACGTAGAGGAGTTTCGAGCGAAAACCCTAGACGTCCCTCACGAAATCCACTGGCCGGAACGAGTAGGAGCTAGGGTTGCCGGAGAAGAACGCTGTCTTTGCCCTCACTGGCCGAAGGAGGAGAAGAGGAAGGGAGAAAGTTGTCGGCCCCCCTGGATGCAGTCAGCCAAGAGAGGAGGGGCTGCTGCGAGATTTGTCGGCCAAAAGGAGAGCCAGAGAGAACAGGGAAGCAAGGGGAAGAGGCGTCGGCCCTGGAGGGGGGTTCGCCGACCACTGGAGGCGGAGGAGGGAACCGTCGGGCGCTCGGGAGGCGGAGGCGTGGCCGTCGGGGGCGAAGGATGCGGGATCGGGAAGAAATTCCTGCGGTTGCGGCTTGCGGGATTTGGACCCGGGGGTGTTTCGGGTTATATGAGAAGAGGGGAATAGGGTTTGGTTTTATTATTATTATCATCATTGAATTGTTACATTCTCCCCAACTTAGGAAGTTTCATCCTGAAATTTCTTGAGGATTCTCTGAATGAGGCCAAAACAACGAAGATTCAGACGGCAAGCACTTCAACAACAGTTTGCAATATAATCGCATGAAAGCTAACTATGAAAGATACTGAATAACAAGGAAGTCATGCTCAGAGACGTACCAAGATTAAGAGAAGAGTTGCGGAAACTTGTTACGCATGTCAGATTCGAGTTCCCAAGTGTACTCCTCAGACTTGCCATGCACCCAAAGTGCCTTCACCATAGGAATGGTTCTCTTGCAAAACTTGCGTTCTTGATATCTGACGATCTTCGTGGGCTCGACTGGATAAGACAGGTTGGCTTCAGGACTCACTGGAACTTCTTCAAGAACACGATTAGGATCATGGATGTACTTCCGAAGCTGGCTGACAAGAAATACATCATGAACACCGGCCAAGGAAGTAGGTAGCTCCAGACGGTAGGCAGATCCTCCAATACGTTCTGAGATGGCATACGGTTCCACGAACCTCGGGTCGAACTTATGACGGCGACCGAACCGTTTCATCCCAGGAGTAGGAGAAACCTTCAGGAACACTTGATCGCCCACAACAAACTCTAACGGATGGCGGCGCTGATTGTCATACTTCCTCTGCCTCTCGATGGCACGACTGAGCTGAACGCGAGTCTTCTTGGTGGCTTCTTCCATTTCCTGGAGTAGCTCAGGTCCCAAAATCACCTTTTCACCAACTCCTGACCAGTAGAGCGGGGTCCTGCAACGATGCTCATACAGTGCTTCAAAGGGGGCCATCTTGAGGCTCTCTTGATAGATGTTGTTGTAGGCGAATTCGACCAAGAGTAAGTGCTCATCCCAAGCTACCTTGTAGTCCAGAATGTAACATTGTAGCATATCTTCAAGAATCTGATTAACCCTTTCGGTCTGGCCATCAGTTGTTGGATGATAAGCAATGCTCAGTTTGAGGTCGGTGCCCAAAGCTTGCTGAAAGCCCTTCCAGAAGTGCGATACAAATCTCGAGTCGCGATCAGAGACAATACGCAGATGAATTCCATGGAGTTTAACAATCTCTGAAACATAAATCCGAACCATCTTCTCAGTAGAGTTACCTTCCTTATATGGGATGAAGCGAGCCACTTTAGTCATGCGATCCACTATGACCCAAATCGCGTCATGCCCCCTCAGGGTGCGAGGCAAACCCGTGAAGAAGCCCATAGAGATGTCTTCCCACTTCCATTCAGTGATAGGCAGAGGCTGCAAAAGGCCACCAGGGCGTTGACGCTGAGCTTTCACCTTCTGACACGTCAAACAACGAGAGACGAAATGGGCAATGTAATTCTTCATACCCGGCCACCACACGATCTGTTTCAAGTCATGATACATCTTATTGTTTCCTGGATGGTCGGATGTGCGGGATTCATGAGTTTCTCGGCAAATGTTATCTAGCAATTAAGGAACATTGGGAATGCAGAGGCGGCCTCAAAAACGCAAAACATCATTAAAGATTGAGAAATTTGGGAGAGTTCCAAGTTCACCCCTTTTTCATATGCGTTGGAGTGCGGGATCAGATGGCTGCAAATCTTTCACCTGCTCTACCCATAACGGACTCGAAACCTCTTCGTGACCCTCGGGTGCGACAGATATGCCCATCTGATCGAGGTCATCAATCAAGGCTGCAAGACTACCTGACATGGGCGCACAAGCAGCATCAAAAGCATGTCGGCTCAATGCATCTGCCACTAAGTTGGCTTTACCAGGAATATATGTGAATTGCAAATCATAATCCACTATGAATTCTAGCCAACGCCTCTGACGAAGATTGAGATCCTTCTGAATGAAAATGTACTTCAAATTCTGATGGTCGGTGAAAAAGTGACATTTCACGTTATAGAGATAATGACGCCAAAGCTTCAAGGCAAACACCACCGCAGCGAATTCCAGATCATGAGCGGGGTAGTTGCGTTCGTGAATCTTTAACTGCCTCGACCCATAAGTGATAACACGATCCTCTTGCATCAGGACACAACCCAAACCAACTCCAGAAGCATTAGTGTAAACTGAAAAATTTAACCCCTCTGACGGAAGAGTTAAAACTGGCGCTGAACACAAACGTTGCTTCAATTTAGAAAAAGCTTGCTCACAGTGATTTGACCACTCGAACCTGACATGCTTTTGAGTTAACTTTGTCAGAGGAGCATCAATAGAAGAGAAATCCTTGACAAAACGTCGGTAATATTAGCCAGCCAAACCAAGGAAACTGCGGATCTCAGTAGGGGTAGAAGGTCGTTTTCAGTCCATAACTGCGAAAATCTTGGCAGGATCAACAGAAAGTCCATCACCTGAAATGGCATGGCCCAAGAAAGCAACACGATCCAACTACAACTCACATTTCGCCAGCTTGGCATATAGTTGATGTTGACGAAGGGTAGAGAGAGTGAGTCTAAGATGAGCAGCATACTCCTCACGATTCTTGGAAAAGACCAAAATTTCATCAATGAACACGATGATGAACCTATCCAGATACTCACGGAAGACACGATTCATCATGTCCATGAAAGCAGAAGGGGCGTTAGTCAAATCAAATGACATCATCAAAAATTCAAAATGTCCATACCGAGTCCGGAAGGCTGTCCTGGGAATGTCGGACTCCTTGATCTTCAACTGATGGTAAGCTGATCTGAGATCTATCTTGGAAAAGACGGTACTGCCTTTAAGCTGATCAAATAGGTCATCCACCCGCGAGAGGGGATACTTATTCTAAACAGTTACCTTATTCAGATCCCGATAGTCTATGCACAGCCTCATGGATCCATCATTCTTTTTAACGAAGAAAATGGGGGCTCCCCAAGGAGAAGAGCTGAGACGAATGTTCCCACACTCAAGCAATTCATCCAATTGCGATCTAAGCTCCTCCAGTTCTCGTGGTGCCATGCGGTATGGAGCTTTAGATATGGGGCGCATTCTGGGCTCCACGTCAATAGATAACTCTACATCTCGATCTGGAGGCATCTCAGGTAACTCGGCGGGGAACACGTCGGGTGTAACGTCCCCTTTGCCGTCCGTGGATCAACACCACTAGGCCTCCGGCGGACCGTTACCGGGCTGCAGCCCAAGCACCCCAACCCCTCTCCAGTTAAGCGTGCTCGGGCTGGAGTAGTACTGGGATGGGTGACCTCCTGGGAAGTCCCCGTAGTGCGGGCTTTACTATCGAGCTTACCTCATCAAAGGGAGGCTGTGGCCACCAACAACCCGCCTGTGGAGGGAGAGGGGTTGGGGTGCTTGGGCTGCAGCCCGGTAGCGTCGCCTAGAGCGGAGCCGCGACGCTGTCGCGTTGGATCGGCTAGGGGCGTTATATCGGGAAACTCGCCAGCGACTAAGATGGACTCGAGTTAAGGGGAGGCAACATTCGAAAGTGACACATAAACAAAACAAGCAAAACAACCCTGACCTAGAAGCCGGGTGGCAAGCATGACAGAAATTACCTTCAAGTGGCTGCGAGTCTGAACATGAACGCTTCAGTCCTTGCCATCGATGCTGAGATTGACCCTCTTTGCAACACAGTCCAGCTTTGTTCTGTATGCGACCAACCAATTCATGCCCAACATTACATTGAACTCTGACATTTCCAAAACTATGAAGTCGGTGAATACTTGCAATCTGCCAAGCAGGATCGGACATTTGCGAATACCCCTGTTGGATAGGTGCACATAACCGGGCATAGAGATCTCATACGGGACCTCAAGTGGCAAAGTAGGTCAGCAATGAAGGTCCACAATATGATGAGCAATGAAGGGTGAGATGCACCAGAATCAAATAGAATCTGCATCCACTTATTCTTGACCCTAAATCTTCCTAAAAAAGAAATAATAAATGCATACCAAGATTACTCATTACTAGAGATAACGTCAGTAAACGCGAGCGACTCGTCCTGAGAGATGACGTTCAACACCACTTTACCCTTATCTTGAGCTCCAGGGACAACTTGCAGAGGCTGAGCTGAAATTGGTCTTTCCTTCATGGGGCAGTCTAGTATGAGGTGTCCAACTTGTCCGCATCTATAACAGGCTTTCTGCTTGCGGCGACAGTCCTTCAGCATGTGACCTGGCTTTTTGCAGTACGCACAGATGGTGGAGGTATAGACGAGCGTCATCTGGGGCTGTTGAGCAGGGACGTTCATCTTTTGCTTCTTCAAGAGGGAACGACAAACCTGGGCGACATGGCCCACCTTGTGGCAGAAAGCACACTCCTCCCTGGACCTAAGGCCTTGCTCCTGAGGTGGAGCACCCTTGCGCTTGTGGTCAGAGGTTGTGACATTGCTAGACCCATGCTGAACTTTCTTGGCAGAACGATCAAGCTCAATAGCTTCCACTTGCAAAGTAGCAACCACAGTCTCAACATATGTAGTCGCACCATGAGCCACCACCATCTGGCAAAAGTCGTGCTGAAGCCCCTTTACAAAATGACTGATTTTCTTGGACTCATCTGGCACGAACTCTCCGGCTAGGAGGGATAGGCGAGAAAACTCCTTATACTCTGTCACTATCCTGTCGGGCTGCTGAAGGGACAAGAACCTCTCAGGCAGCTTGTCCCGCTCCACCGAATAGAGGAACTTTTTCATAAGGGCATCCTTGAATTGTCCCCAGGTCAAGGTGGCAGAGTTAGGAAGATTGCGGCGCTGAAGCCACCATGTGTACACGTCCTTGGTCAGCTGATAGGCCGCAAGGGGAACCTTCTGAGCTTCAAGAACCCTACCATACTCGAAATGCTTTTCCATCTGAGAGAGTCATTCATAGATGACAAAATAGTCACGGTCGTTGTTGTAGGATGGCAGCTTCAACCTTTTAAATACCAGTGTCTGCCATCGCCACAGGAAGGGGAGTCGAATTTTCCATGAGCGATAGCACCAGGGTGCCAACAGGCGAGCCGGTCCTAGAACTGGGTGCAAGAGCGGTGGCACCAAGAGCGGTAGCGATAACAGCTCCAGCTGTCCCCGCACTGTCGGAACCAAGGGTTGGATCAGGAGTTTGGCGGTCCTCTTCCAGACGAGCGAGACGTTCAAGAATCTGCCTCAGCAGCTAGGCAGTGGCGTCTCCCGAAGCTTCCCCTGCAAAAGGGGTAACCTTCTTGCGCTGCGATCGCTTAGGAGCCATCTGGATGGAGATATAAAAGAACAGAGTAGGAAAATAGCTAAGCTAATCATAGAAAGTCGAGAAACAAAAGGTTCTAGTATGTTAGTACTGTCAAATACGTAAATCATGTAAGAGTTACGACATTTTCATTGGACAACTCTAGATAATGCTCATTCTAATGCAACAATGAATCGCATGCAATGCCAAAACAATTTGTAATTTCATGTGTGCACAATCATCATTTGTTGTTCTTGACTTAACACTTGTGTAATGAGTTATGGTATGCATGCAATGCAATTATACCTAGAATGCATTCCTAACAATGCTCATGAATGGATATACATGTCATGTTAAGCGCCAATATCACTTAACATGTCATGCATATTATGAATCTATGCCAATGCACTTGAAAATATTAAACCGCCCATACAGTTTAATATTCTCAAGTGGTGTAAATACTAGTGGAAATTCATATGCACAGAAATGTGAAGTAATGATGCATTTTAAACATGTCAATGAAGGTTGATGCGCATGCATTTTAAACAATACAATCAAAGTCACACACGGTGCTGAAGAAAAATGTAACTGTAATAGACAACAGTAGTAAACATGTCCCAAACAAAATGATCTAGTACATCAAATAAAATCCTAGCAGTTGTCCACTATGCAAGAGAAAATGGCTAACAATAACTAGTACACGATAATAGATCTGACGGTAAAAGAAAACAAATACATAGGACCTGATGTAACAACTACAAAAGAGTAAACCTCCGAGTAAGCGGTAACTGAACGAAGAGCGGCTCAGGGAGCAAGCGGTGCTATCACGAACCCTAAGTCAAAATCCAAACATAAGGAAAATGTCTCAGAACATGAAAACTAAAGGTAAGCATATAATAATCTGATGTATAAGTAGAGATAACAAGAGAAAGAAAAACAATTAACTGATGCTTAACTGTACTCTAGCCTACTCTGGAGTTAGCTTAAAATTCCATTCACATAATGACATAAGCGGTACAATGAAAAGGATTCACGTCTCAATTTGATGTACATGATTCTAAAATAAGTTTAATTGCAAGGCTTATCAGCGCTGGTGCTTGCAATGACCATCTACTGGTTTCCGTTACCAGTTTGGCGGGAGCTCGATTCAAAGCGTCACATCAAATCGACACCTCATTTCAATGTTTGCTTAGGACGAATAGTGAAATGAGGATTCTTGTCTTGGAGATTCCTAACACAGATAAACAGGTCATAAGACACACGACCCTGATCTATAAGGGTATACATTTCATAATATAAGAGTAGTAATAAATAAATTTCACGTTTGCAAGCGAGAGAGATTTCTCTACTTGCCTTCAGGTGAAGCTGAACGGATGGGAGCGGCTAGACGGTGCTAACAGAAATGTAGGAGTCTTAGATCGACCTGCTTAAGATCACACAATCAAGATGACCTACGAAATTTTCTACGCTTGCATAGACATTATAAAAATTATAGAGATGCACATGAGAGGTTGCTTAGAAATTTACCTCCCTTGAGAGCAAGGGGAGAGGAGTTACCACGAAGGATCGGGAACTCGGTGGCGCTCGGGTGACGGAAACCCTAAATCAGAGAGGGCTTGGAGCGATTCCACCACTTAGATCCGATGAGCGGCACCAGAAACACAAACAAAATTGATGTTAGACGGACATACGACAACCGCAAGAGGGAATCGACGCAAAATACATTAACTGAAGCAAAAATTATAGCAACAAAAATTATGGCAAAATCTGAAAACGTGAGTTGAGTAGAGATCCTTACCCAAGAAAGCCGGATCTAGGCTCAAAGATCCGCGTGGAGGAGTTTCGAGCAAAAACCCTAGGCGTCCCTCACAAAATCCACCGGCCGGAACAAGGAGGAGCTAGGGTTGCCGAAGAAGCACGTTGTCTTTGCCCTCACTGGCCGGGGCAGAAAAAAGGAAGGGAGAAAGTTGTCGCCCCCTTGGATGCAGCCGGCCAAGAGAGGAGGGGCTGCTGTTGGATTTGTCGGCCAAAGGGAGAGCCGGAGACAATGGGGAAGCCAGGGGAAGTGGCGTCGACCCTAGAGGGGGGGGGGTGTCGCCGGCCACTAGAGGAGGATGAGGGAACCGTCGGGTGCTCGGGAGGCGGAGGCGGGGCCGTCAGGGGCAAAGGAGGCGGGATCGAGAAGAAATTCCTGCGGTTGCGGCTTGCGGGATTTGGACGGGGGGGGGGGGGGGTGTTTCAGGTTATATGAGAAGAGGCGAATAGGGTTTGATTATTATTATTATCATTATTTAGTTGTTAAATTTCATTTCAAAATGAGTTTAATTTCTTTTTTCTTTGGCACGATTTTTATATGTTTATGTCTGATTATTCAAGTCTTAGTTTTAGTTTTCTTTTTCGCTTTTAGTTTTTAATTTAGCTTAATTTCAATTTAGTATTTTCTCCGATAAAATAATAGTTAGTTTTCTCGAAGTATAAGTACTCGACAGACCTGTGAATTTATACGACCATGATATGTCTTTTCATATCCTATGTTATACACGATAGGTACGGTTGTCTTCATCGTAGATAGTGTTATGAGAAAAATATCTTTACAATTTTTTTATCAAGTTTTGGCGTCGTTGTTGGAGATTATTTTTGTCGATATTTTGAAAAAGAAAATCCTATTACTTTTATTCTTATCTGTTTTTTTCCCCTAAAAAATTGTTATGATTAAATTTTTAAAAATGGAGATTTGGAGTGCCATCTCATCGTATCTACTAGTACCTTATGAATCCTTTATCGGGTAGTCCTTGGGAAGTCCAAGACTAATTAAATAATAAAAAAATATCTTTCTTTTTATTTTATTTTATAAATTTAAAAATTAAAAATAAATAAAAATATTATTTTTATAAAACTTATAAAAATTCAAATACAAATTGATTGTGTTTTATTTTGCTATTTTGGCTTCGTTTGGGGGGGGGGGACTTATTTTCACCGATCAAGCTGTCCTGTTCATGCTGTTGTAACCGCTAGACCGGTGAAAATAAGTCCCACCTAACGAGCCTTTTTTTTCTAATGTGTCTTACAGGTGTACGTGCTGCCACCCACGTCCCGCAAAAAATAGGGACATGCCCTTTTCCTTATTTTATATTTTGTCGCACTGTAAATATCCATTTCTTTTGTTTCTTATACTTATGGTTCAACATTGGAGACTATTGATATTAATCTTGGTGTGATTCACTTTTGTATTTTTTAATGGATGATTCATGCTTTATTTTTAATTAAGTTTTTGTGACTAATGTGTGTGAAAAGTAGGAGTGACCAACTTTATATTTGCTAGATATGTATGAAGTTTGACTATATATATTAAGTGTAAACTAAGTGTCAAAGCCAAGAAAGAAAAATAAAATCAATATGTTTAATTTTCTTTCAAATGTGCCGAGCTTCTCTTCTAACATTTGGAATCAACAAACCCAGGTCGCTCATGTAGTAGCTCATGCTGAACAATTTCTTCATCTCCTCTTTAAACTTGAAGATTTTTTGTTGGAGTGATTAGGTGATAATAAGATCATCGACATATGCATCCACAAGTAAAGTTGGTGTGTTGATACCTCTTTTGTACACATCATGCTCCAATGAACTCCTCTCGAACCCAAGTGATAGGAGACTGTTGTCCAACTTCGAGTTCCATGCTCTAGGTGCTTGACGTGGGCCATAAAGTGCTTTCTTGAGTTTTAATACCTTTTGCCCATTGTTCTCATCCAAGAAATCGGGTGGTTGGGCTACGTAGACCTCCTCTTTATGGTCGTCATTGAGAAATCCCGACCTGACATCCATATGGTGCACCCCCAACCTTTGTGCGCCGCCAATGTCATGATCAGCCGCACCGTCTCTAGACGAGTGATCGGGTTTGTACAACCTCGTATCCGGTCGAGCGGGATCCTCCCCAAACGGCGCACTCGGGACGTACTATGAGCGGCGTTTTGGGGCAGCCCCGTTCGAGCTCATGCGAGCACTCGTGCACGCATGCAGAGATTTTGCGTGTACAGAGTTTTTACAGATGAGGATTGTTTTTATAATACACATATATATATGTATATTATATATATGTGTGTGTGTGTGTGTGTGGATTGAGTGTAGGGGGAAAAGGGGGATCAGGTACAGCTATATGGGAGAGGGGACATCGGCAAGGGAACAAAAAAGGAAGAAAATAAAAAAGGAGAAAAGGGAGGAAAAGAGGAAGGAGATCGGGATTTGGCACCAGGAGCAGCTAGGGTTCGGCCGTCGACCGGCAGCAGCCCCACCGCCCCCGGCGCGTCTCCCTCTCCCGTCGACCGGCAGCAGCCCCCGCCGCCCCCGGCGCGTCTCCCTCTCCCGTCGACCAGCAGCAACATCCCGCCCCGACCCTCTTTTCCTCCGGCCGCCTGCAGCAACACCCCGCCCCCGGCCCGCTCTTCCTCCGGCCGCCTGCAGCAACACCCCGCCCCCGGCCCTCTTTTCCTCTGGCCGCCTACAGCAACACCCCGCCCCGGCCCGCTCTTTCTCCGGCCGCGAGGAGCAGTAGCACCCCACCTCGGCTCTCTCTCTCTCTCTCAGTTCTCTCTTCGTCGCCACCGCCTAGGGCAAGGCAAGCCGGCCGGGAGCTCCTCTCCCGGCGCCGCCTACAACAAGGCCGGCCGGGTGCTCCTCTCCCGGCGCCGCCTACAACAAGGCCGGCCGGGAGCTCCTCTCCGGCACCGCCTACAGCGAGGCCGGCCGGGAGCTCCTCTCCCGGCGCCGCCTACAGCTAGGTCGACCGGGAGCTCCTATCCCGGCGCCGTTTGGAGCTAGGCCAGTCGGGATCAGCTTCCCCGACGCCGCCTAAAGTTGTGGAGGTCGGGATCGACTTCCTCGGTGTTACTTGGGGCCGGGATCGGCCTCGTACAGCAGCGGCCGGCCACTTGGAGCACGGCCGGCCATGGAGAGGCTCGACAATGGAGGGGAAAATCATTCGGAGCTTTCAACTCTCCCACGGTGGTCGGATCCGGGCACGGACAACTACTACGGATGCTAGACGTGGAGCCTCGGGCCATGAGCGCGGTCGCGGCCCCGCCAAACACGCGTCAAGGGTAACAAAATTTCTACTTGGGCAGGTGAAGCCCTCAATTTCCATATTTACATGGAAGCCCCTCTCCACCAACGGGTGGAGGGAGGGAGCTCTCCGACGGGTTGACGTGTACGTCCCCGCAATTAACTGTGTTAGCACCCGGAAGCGTGAGTACGGGTTTAGGCATGCTGTGTGAAGCCCATCCGGACGTGTGAGCCGGATTGGTGATGTTCTGGGGATCCCGGAGAAGACTCCGAGGATGTTGTATATTTTCCATTTGCAGTGAATGCGCACCATAGCCCCGAAAAAGGGGTATGTGCAATGTGTTCGGCCAGCTTATGTTAACCAACTGGCGTTTAGCTGACCGCCGCTTGTCGAGACGTTGACGTACATGTGTTGCAGTACCAGGCGGAGAGTAGCAGACTTAAGCCAAGCTTGTGCCGGCCCTCGAAGGCCTTTTTGTTTATATTGCCGGCCTGCGTGCCGAAGTATGGAATTCATATTCCTGTAATATTCTTTTAATATCTGTGATGCTCTGAGGATGTGTAGTTTTCTTCTTCGTATTAGGCGGGCGGAGTTCTCGAGAACCGCTCGCCCCGTGGGGGCCCCGAGGTATAGTTGCCGGGAAGCCCCTCTTGGCCTGTTGACAGCCTTTTAGGACAGCGGAGTTACGCTGTTCGTGGCCCAGTTTGGGCAGCGTGTCGTGGCATTGCTCGGCGAGTTCGCGCCATCAGTAGGGCGAGTGAGGAGCATTTTGTGTAGACCCAAGGAGACACATCTGGATAGGAGAGAGTCGATCTCGAGATCCTCCTTAGATATTCCGGTCGGCCGAGAGCGCCCTCTGAAGGTGTCTTAGCTCAGCCTTTGGCTTGGGAGGGGAAGAATTTGTTAGTCTTCCGGGTATGCGGTGGGTCCTCCACGCTGAGACCTTGGGTCTGTCCCTTGTGTTCCTAATCTTGTGCCTAGATCGTTCGCTTGAGGGTAGTAGGTGCGCGGTCACCCCTCTTTTGGGACCCCGAACTCCACAGAAGCCAATTTTGGCTTCAACAGTTATGGTGCGGTGAGCGTGGAGAGTGACCAGTACAAAAAAACTCAGTCGAACGTCGTGGCTATAGAAGAGGAACCAAGTGACGACCAAGGTCATGTGATGAAAGAAGTCCCCTCCCATTTCCCTCTTGCCGCTAGGATGTTCGATCCTGAAGATCAAAACGTACCTTAGGGAGAATATTATATGATCGACCCTCGTTCTCAGGAGGGTGGATGTAGCGGGTAGATGTGCCCCGTAGTGGGTAGAGATTGACCGGGTAGAGCTACCCCGAGCGCGGCTCGGCCCCAGGTAGACCCGCTGCCTGGCTCCTACTAGCTGGCAGGTCCGTAGGCTCGCCTGTGGGGGATAGGTTTTGGTTTGAGATCGTCATTGGCACCCCGAGCTCGGCTCGGCCCCAGCTAGACCCGCTGTGCAGGCTCTCATCTAGCTGGCAGGTCCGTAGGCTCGCCTGTGGGGGATAGGTTTTGGTTTGAGAACGTCATCGACACCCCGAGCTCGGCTCGGTCCCAGGTAGACCCGCTGCGCAGGCTCTCATCTAGCTGGCAGGTCCGTAGGCTCGCCTGTGGGGGATAGGTTTTGGTTTGAGATCGTCATCGGCACCCCGAGCTCGGCTCGGCCCCAGGTAGACCCGCTGCGCAGGCTCTCATTTAGCTGACAGGTCCGAAGGCTCGCCTGCGGGGGAGAGGTCCTGGTTCTTGGTTTTGGAATAGATGTATGTTTATAACAGATGAAGGTTCTTTATATATTGAAATATAAATATATATACGAGTCAACGAACACGACTCGACCAAAAGTAATTCTCGATATAATACAATATACGACTCAGACTACATGACGACAATAGATAGCTATCATAAATGTATTCGTTAAGTAATTATGCCAGCTAATGATTTTAAATGTCTTATCATAGGCGGACAATCTTCAAAAACCTACTGATTATAGCTACATATGTTGTATTATTTTTCCTGTTGCTTAAGGGTTCTTACAAGCTCGTGTGTCTAGATTATGGAATAATGTTTTAAACATTTCATTTTACAGATTCTCAGCAGCGCTAGATTCACCTATTATTATCTTTGATAAAGCTGTTGCGTATTCCTCATCATCATCATCTAGTGTTTCAACATCCATATAGAACATATCAGTGAATTCATCTATGGGATTAGCAAAGGTTGCAGTGATGGGAACTATAAGAGTAATTATTGGTCGTGTTAATAAGTCATTATATGATTGATCTCTACCTGTCCATGTCGATCAAGCGGGTATGCTAAGATTTATCGGTCCTCCTATACCTTTACCTGCTACTGCGTTTAAATCCTCATTTTATGCTAGTTTCTCATCAATTTTGCTACTTGTTATATCACTGTTACAGAAAGAGATTCAAAAAAAATTTTGGTGTTGATAAAACGTACGCCCATCTGAAGTTGGATTTTACAGCATATTCAAGATAGTGAGTTGTCTCTGATTTAAGCCCTGGTGTGGAGCTCCCTTTATCTCCAAGTGAGCTTTTCTCTAAAATTTTTCTTTGGGTCGGCTCCCACTCGCCGGATACTTGGGGTTGGACATTTCTTTCCGAGCTTGTGCCAACCTCGAAAAGAGCGGGGATTGTGTACAACCCCGTATCCGGTCGAGCGGGATCCTCCCCAAACGGCGCACTCGGGACGTACTATGAGCGGCGTTTTGGGGCAGCCCCGTTCGAGCTCATGCGAGCACTCGTGCACGCATGCGGAGATTTTGCGTGTACAGAGTTTTTACAGATGAGGGTTGTTTTTATAATACATATATATATATATATATATATATATATATATATATATATATATATATATATATATATATATATATATATATATATGTGTGTGTGTGTGTGGATTGAGTGTAGGGGAAAAAGGGGATCAGGTACAGCTGTATGGGAGAGGGGACAGCGACAAGGGAACAAAAAAAGGAGAAAAGGGAGGAAAAGAGGAAGGAGATCGGGATTTGGCACCAGAAGCAGTTAGGGTTCGGCCGTCGACCGGCAGCAGCCCCGCCGCCCCCGGCGCGTCTCCCTCTCCCGTCGACCGGCAGCTGCCCCGCCGCCCCCGGCGCGTCTCCCTCTCCCGTCGACCAGCAGCAACATCCCGCCCCCGGCCCTCTTTTCCTCCGGCCGCCTGCAGCAACACCCCGCCCCCGACCCGCTCTTCCTCCGGCCGCCTGCAGCAACACCCCGCCCCCGGCCCTCTTTTCCTCCGGCCGCCTGCAGCAACACCCCGCCCCGGCCCGCTCTTTCTCCGGCCGCGAGGAGCAGTAGCACCCCACCTCGGCTCTCTCTCTCTCTCTCTTAGTTCTCTCTTCGTCGCCACCGCCTAGGGCAAGACAAGCCGGCCGGGAGCTCCTCTCCCGGCGCCGCGTACAACAAGGCCGGCCGGGAGCTCCTCTCCCGGCGCCGCCTACAACAAGGCCGGCCGGGAGCTCCTCTCCCGGTGCCGCTTACAGCGAGGCCGGCCGGGAGCTCCTCTCCGACGCCGCCTACAGCTAGGTCGACCGGGAGCTCCTCTCTCGGCGCCGTTTGGAGCTAGGCCAGTCGGGATCAGCTTCCCCGACACCGCCTGAAGTTGTGGAGGCCGGGATCGACTTCCTCGGTGTTACTTGGGGCCGGGATCGGCCTCGTACAGCAGCGACCGGCCACTTGGAGCACGGCCGGCCATGGAGAGGCTCGGCCATGGAGGGGAAAATCATTCGGAGCTTTCAACTCTCCCACGGTGGTCGGATCCGGGCACGGACAACTACTACGGATGCTAGACGTGGAGCCTCGGGCCATGAGCGCGGTCGCGGCCCCGCCAAACACGCGTCAAGGGTAACGGAATTTCTACTTGGGCAGGTGAAGCCCTCAATTTCCATATTTGCATGGAAGCCCCTCTCCACCAACGGGTGGAGGGAGGGAGCTCTCCGACGGGTTGACGTGTACGTCCCCGCAATTAACTGTGTTAGCACCCGGAAGCGTGAGTACGGGTTTAGGCATGCTGTGTGAAGCCCATCCGGACGTGTGAGCCGGATTGGTGATGTTCTGGGGATCCCGGAGAAGACTCCGAGGATGTTGTATATTTTCCATTTGCAGTGAATGCGCACCATAGCCCCGAAAAAGGGGTATGTGCAATGTGTTCGGCCAGCTTATGTTAACCAGCTGGCGTTTAGCTGACCGCCGCTTGTCGAGACGTTGACGTACAGGTGTTGCAGTACTAGGCGGGGAGTAGCAGGCTTAAGCCCAAGCTTGTGCCGGCCCTCGAAGCCCTTTTTTGTTTATATTGCCGGCCTGCGTGCCGAAGTATGGAATTCATATTCCTGTAATATTCTTTTAATATCTGTGATGCTCTGAGGATGTGTAGTTTTCTTCTTCGTATTAGGCGGGCGGAGTTCTCGAGAACCGCTCGCCCCGTGGGGGCCCCGAGGTATAGTTGCCGGGAAGCCCCTCTTGGCCTGTTGACAGCCTTTTAGGACAGCGGAGTTACGCTGTTCGTGGCCCAGTTTGGGCAGCGTGTCGTGGCATTGCTCGGCGAGTTCGCGCCATCAGTAGGGCGGGTGAGGAGCATTTTGTGTAGACCCAAGGAGACACATCTGGATAGGAGAGAGTCGATCTCGAGATCCTCCTTAGATATTCCGGTCGGCCGAGAGCGCCCTCCGAAGGTGTCTTAGCTCAGCCTTTGGCTTGGGAGGGAAGAATTTGTTAGTCTTCCGGGTATGCGGTGGGTCCTCCACGCTGAGACCTTGGGTCTGTCCCTTGTGTTCCTAATCTTGTGCCTAGATCGTTCGCTTGAGGGTAGTAGGTGCGCGGTCACCCCTCTTTTGGGACCCCGAACTCCACAGAAGCCAAATTTGGCTTCAACAGGGTTTGGTGAGATACTACTTGATATAGAGGTGCATCAGACCGGTGATAGTATTACTCTGAGTCAGTCAGCATATGCACTAAAGATCTTAGAAAAGTGTGGTACGGTTGGTTGCGACTCGTGCCAAGTCCTTATCGAAGCAAGGCTCAAGTTGAGCAAGGTGAGCACTAATCCTCTCACTGATGCCATAGTCTTTAGAAGTATTGTGGGGAGCCTTAGATACCTGGTGCATACATGGCCCGACATTGCTTATTCCGTGAGGTATGTAAGCCGCTTCATGGAGGCTCCAACCATTGAGCACTTAACAGTCGTGAAACATATTTTGCGGTACATTTGTGGTACTCGCAATATGGGCTGCAACTATAATAAGAGAAATGAGAAGATGAACATTTGATCGGGTATAATGACAACGACATGGCAGGTGATGTTCATGACCAAAAGAACACAACATGTGTGTCGTATCTTCTCGGGAAAAGCATAATCAGTTGACAATCTCAAAAGCAAAATGTGGTGGCACTATCGTCTCTCGAGGCGGAATACATTATTGCCACCACAACAGCTTGCCATGGTATTTGTCTTGGGCGCCTACTCGGTGAATTGATGAAGAAGGTTCCTGGTTGTGTCACAATCAAAGTGGATAATAAATCAGCTATATCGTTGTGCAAGAACACTGTCCTCCATGACCACAGTAAACACATCGATACCCGCTATCATTTCATTAGGGAATGTATTGAATAAGGGAAGATAAATGTAGGGAATGTGCATACCGACGACAAGCTTGTCGATATTTTGACAAAGCCACTTGGTCGACTCAAGTTTTTGAAAATGCGCACTAAGATAGGTCTCCAAGCCTAAAGATCAAAGATCAAGATTAAGGAGATGAATGTTGACATTAATCTTGGTGTGATTCATATTTGTATTTTTTTAATGGAGTTGTGTGATTCATGTTTGTATTTTTAATTAAGTTTTTGTGACTCACATGTGAAGAGTAGGAGTGACCAACTTTTTATTTGCAACCTATGCATGGAGTTTAGCTATATGTATTAAGTGTAAGCTAATTGCCAGAAAGCCAAGAAAGAGAAATAAAATTAGCAAGTTTAATTATCTTTTTACAGCGTCAGATTTCTCTCCCAACAAAGATAATGTTTGGTTTTAAATATGAGAGTGTTTTTCCCTTTTGTTTAAAATATTTCAAAATTTCAAAAAATTATAAAACTTAGAAAATTAAAAAAAAAAATCCCAAAAACCTTATCAAAAAATTTGTTTTGTGTTTTCTTTTCTTTTAGCACTTAGAAAAATTGAAAATCACAAAAAAATTTAATTACTTTGTTTTTTTCCTAGTATTTAAAAGAAAAAAAAAAATTATAACCCCAAAATTTCAAAAAACTTTGAAAATGTGAGAAAAATCTAAAAATATAATAAAATTCATGCTTAGTTTTTTGTTATTTCAAATTTTGTTTTTAAAATTATTTATAAGCATTTTTATTTTTTTTATTTTAGCAAATTTTTATCATAATTTGTTAAATTTAATTATTAGATGATTTTTATTTGATTTGTCTAATTTAATTAGCACTTTTTTCTTTTATTTTAACTATTATCGATTTTATTGTTTTTGTTAAACACCCATAGATTTGAATTATTTCTATTTTTTGCCTTTTGATTCTTAGAAAATTTCAAATTACTATAGTTGCTCTCGAAATATTTTGTTTTACTCTAGAATTTTTTTAAACCCTTTTTATTTTATTGTTGAATCATATGTCATGAGAATAAAATGATAAATTCATTATTCTCTGATAAACATATGCACCAAAAAGAAAAAGATGATGGAGTTAAATGAAAAAATTCATTACTCATAATCATTTGCGTTATTTTGAAAAAAAATATATTTATTTATATATTATGAAAAATAAGAGCATAAAATTCATCATTTTTCAGGTAAACATATATAAATATAAAAGAAAAGAGTGAGGTGAGATTATAAAATTAGTCACCTCCCATCATAGTGCTCTCTTCATGTTTTCCCCGACCCCTTTGCAAATATCATTGTTTATAGATTTCAATTTAAATATTTAGAGTGTAGTTTGTATTTTTTCTTAAATTTCTTTAAGTTAGAGTTTATTTATAATTCTAATCTAATTTTTGTTTGCAATTTACTTAATTTTAATGACTAATTAAGTAAATTCGAGAATTATTATTTATCTATTTTTTCTTATTATTTTATTTTCATAATTTATAACTTAATTGAGAACACGAAATTATGATTGAATTTTTGGCAAATATGAAATATGACCGAATTTTGGATGAATAACTGGAGATGGACGGTCAGATATTCTGCGGCTCGGTGCGTTGCATCCGAAGCGCTAACAAGAACGGCGTATATATTGCGTCGGCGTATACTTGACGCCCTATTACATCCGAAGCCCTAAGGAGAACGGCGCTAGAGCATCGCCTCAGCTGAACGGCATCGGAGATTGGTCTTCTCGGCTCCGAGTAACAGAAGCAGATCATCGGAGAGTCATCTTCTTTCTTTCTTCAAAATGGGGTAAGACTGTTTCGTTCCAGTTTCTCTCCTTCTTTAGTTTTTATTAAGGAGTTGGACTTATTAGTTATTTTATAGCTGCTTGTTTTTTGGTAGATCAAAAGTACTCGATTTTCTGGAATTTCATGTTTTTTTTGGGATAAGTACTTGATTATTCCCTTCGGTTCTTTTTCAAGGGGAAGGAGATGCCCAGTTCTTAATTCTTATTGCCCGTATCCATTTTCCTTGTATTGTATTTGGTGCTTCTAACATGTGCTTTATTTGTCCTTTTTATTCCAAGATCTGTTTTAGTTGAATGCAAGGCATTTCTGGTGAAATTTCAAAGAATGTGAACACTCGATATATATTGCATTGTCATTACATCATATGTTTATAAATTTATATCTGCTATTTATTTTGAGTTGTTCAGATGAGAGTTATGCTGTTTGTCTTTACAAAATCGAAATGATTTCCATAAGGCTGCTTTGGTTTGGTCCATCTTCATTTGGAAGGTTTTTATTTTGGTCCAAAACGAAAAAATCATACGTTTTTGTTTTGGGGCAAAATGAGAACTTACGTTTTGGTCCAAAATGAAAAAAATCATACGTTTTCAAATGCAGGAATTGACATTGAAAGCCTAAGAACACATGATTTTTAAAAGCGACTAAATATATATTATTTAGTTACTAAATTAACAATTCAACTTTGCTTAATGTGTCTAATCAAACTTCTGATTAGCTTTTGTTATCTCTCCCTAGCAATCTTGTAGCAGGTATTTCCATTCATGAAAATACATCGGGCTAAACAGCCAAATTAGTTACAGGAATAGATCATTCCAAATAAAAATCTCCCTATGGCCAGATCTACCTATAGATAGTGCTCTAAAGAAATAAATATTTTCTCAAAATTATTACAAAAACAAGGCATACTTTTATCAACAAAATTACAAATATAGGAACAAAATCCTTGAACATTTCTCATGATCGAGGAAATAGAAAGTAGCTGTTTACTTTTCCAACCAAGCATTTTACTAGTTCTTCAACCTGAACTTTTCCTCCTTACTCACCTATCATTGATTAAATACACAGATCTTCATCCTTAACAATAAAAACAAAATATGGTAATCTTGTTTAAACTGTGGAAGGTACTACTGCACTCACAAGGAAAGTAACCATTAGGATGTTTCGTAAAGTTTACTCTACAAGAACTTGAGTGTGTACTCTTTTTGCTATTCTTGATGGATTTGAATGAATCATGACCAAACCAAAATTTTTCAACTAGCAAAGTTTAGACATTACAGATAAATTTTCTAATCACTGAAAGTGAAAACATTTAGTTCAAATCCATTATATGCTTACCATGAAAAATTCTTGAGATTCAATTAAAGTTTAGATTGAGAACAAAACAACAATCAAACCATCAAAAGTGACGATGCCATATGTAAGAATAACCCCACCGATCCGTTAACTTTTACATTTTTGTTTCAAGTACAAGTCTCCCATCCACTAATAAATTACAGAAGCTTTGGAAAGCACTTTTGTTCATGCGAAGTTGATTGTAGCAATTTATGTCAGATCCGTTATATAATCTATTTAGTATCGTCCTCGTTAGAGTATCATGGTGATCCCTAATATTTGGACATCTGAGTGTACTACATTTCATCAATACTACGATAGTTGCAGCTAAAGTGACTACGATCGCTTTTTTTCCTCTTAACAATCTTCTCTTCCTACGTAACTCATTAGCCGAATCCATCTACATAAAAAATACACAAACCTCATAAACAACACACAAACCTCATAAACAACATACAAACCTAATAAACAACACACACATACACACAAACATACAAAACCAACACATTCATATTACCTTTTGCACATACAACACATGCATACAAAATAACACATAAGATGTTTTTTCACACCCCCTTACAAAAACAACACACATTTTAAAATAACACACATGAACATACATAATCAACAAAAAACAACAAAAACATAATTTTTGTTCAAAACAACACAACGCATACAAAAACAACACGTTCCAAATAACACATAAACTTGCATAATCAACACACAAATATACACAAACGCACATAAATATTACATATACATAAACATCACACATATGAATACCACACACATACAAAACAATACACAAAAAAACTATGAAGCACGAATACTTAAAAATGTTCTGCGTATCAAGCATCAGCTTGTACACGTATTAGATTCGAGAAACACGCGAAAATGCGTGGGAATGCTCTTTCGAAACTATAGGAAACACATTTTTAAATAAAAAACATTTTTTAAGTTGGAATCGCGTATCCCGCTTGCAGGATACGCGAATCCAGTGCGGTAAAAGTCCCGCTGCTTATTCATTTCACGGCTTAGTTTTAGGTTTACGTGATTCATTGTGTGCCCAAAGTTCTCCCACATCATGCCACCATCGAGAGGAGAGGTCTCTGTGTCGAAGCTCTTTCGCATAACGCCCGTCGATGCTCTCCCCTCTCTTGCTGCTGCTCCATTGCCACTCCAGATCCCGCTTCCTTCTCAATTCCACCCTGCTTGTAAGCTCTTCCTTTCTTCTTGTTTCTCCTCCACCTATGCCTCTTATTCTTCCTCTTCTTCTTCTTCCTCTTCTTCTTCTTCCTCTTTTTCTTCTTCCTGGTTTGATCATTGTCATTTCCAATATCTTACTTTTTTACAAAGATACCCAAGATTTATTCCTATAGAAAATGTCTATTAGTGTAACTTCATAGTATTTTTGTGTGGTTGTTATTCTTGGCATTGACTTAAGTTATATTTTGTTGATTTAAAACTTTAGATGAGTATTCCGGCATGCCGAAATATGATACCTAAGTTTAAATCCATCATATGCAACTTTATCATGTTATCTATGTTGTCAAAGGCGCAAGACGCACCGAGCCGCAAAGGGGCCTTGGAGCCTAGGCGCATGCGCGCGCCTGAGGTATGTGAGGCGCAAAAATGGGGGGAAAAAGAAATTCAACAAATTTGGCGCCCAATTCGCTAAAATTGAGCGAATTGGGCTCCCAATTCGCCCCTAATTCGCTGAAATTGAGCAAATTGGGCGCCCAAATGCACCTATGTTTGCCTCGGGTGCGTCTGAGAGCATGTTTTTGCCCATCTCCCAAAAAATGGATTAAAGAAAACATCTTGAAAGGCCCAGGCGCGCCTGGGAGATAGTAAGGCGCGCTCCTAAGCGCGCCTAGAGCATATTGCCCGTCTTAGACATGCTAAGGCATGTGTGTGAGTGCACACGTATTCAAATTAATGCTCATAATTAAAGCTGGATAACAAATATGTTACAAATATTAAAAGCAAATATGTATGCAAATATGTTAAACACATATGTATGTTAACAAATATTTATGCAATATTAAAGCTGGATTACCTGGATAACAAATATATATGCACCTAAACAATTAATTAAACAGTTAATACCAATCTCAATTAATTAAACACAACATGAGATCAATGAATAACTAGCCAAAGAAGTGTCCAAAGGTTCTCAATGTCTTAAGAGTGACGCTCAAGCTTTCCATCCAAAGGAGAGGAAACTAAGATAGCCAAAGCAGTGTCCAGATCAAAATCTACATTGAATTGCCCAAGATCTTCAACAGTATGACCGTATACAACAAGTGTTATTCCTCAAGCCTCTCACTAATAAATTGCTTTTAACTACAGCCTGTACGATGACAATTAACATGAATGTGCAGGATAGAAACTTAGGCTTGTAAAGTAATTAAACTCCAGGAAGAATGCTAATAACTCAAGGTTTACTGAATTTTTATAATAGAAAATATTATAGAAGAAATCCTCTGAAAAAACAAACAGGTAGTCTATAGTATTCAAAAAACAATGGAAAAAAGAAAATTTATGCGATATGTATAGATCTTAATGAACAATTATACTCGCTACAAAACACTCCAAAACACCAAAACGGCCCCACAGTCTAGGACATGCCTGCTATTTTTATTTATTAGCTTTGATTGTACGGATGATAACAAATGGAAATAGAGAACAAAAAAAAATTTATAGTCGCTACAAATTATATTATTTTCAAGTAATTGTTGTTCAATTGGAATAGAGAAGCGGGAAAAATCTTCAACAACCATGGATTTGGATTAGCTAAGGCTCTGTTTGGCGCTGCTGCAACGACTGGAAAAGCAGTGGTGAGAAGTAGTGGTGAAATAATCAGCTGGTTTACAGAGTTTTGACATAGGGTTTGTTTGGGACAGCTCTGGCGGATTGAAAAGCTGCTGTCCAGATAGAGCTGTTTTAAAATAGATCTCTGGGGAGCAGTTTTGAAAAGCTGCAGAATGTTTGGGTGTTCTGTGCAGAAGTGCGCTTTGAAGAACGATTTTCTATTTTTAGCTGTTTGGAGAAACAACTTTTGGAAGCTGTTTTTTTAAAAACTAAAATATATAAATATATAAAAGTAACTGATAACAGGAGTTTTTTTACATAGTTCTAGAAAATAGAAAAAAAGATCTTCCAACATCCGACGACTGCTTTTTTCAATCCTTCCGATCACCTGTTTGAAAATAATTTGATATGAATCAAACTTTTGATAATTTAAATTATCAAATGGATCACTTCCGTTCATCTTTACTTCAGGACCACACTGATTGTTTTCCATGTTATCTGCTAAATCATCATCTTCCAACTAGATCCTCCCCACATCCGGTGGCAAACTCCCAATTGAAGGAGTCCATGAGTCTTATCCAGTTGCGACAACCTGACTGAACGTAGTGTTCAGTTTTTCCTCCAACTCAGGTTCAATACCTCCGTATCGAAATGTGGAATAACAACAAAAGCTTATTTGTCTAAAAAAATAATGCATTTTTTATCTTCCTGGTATTAATTCCGATTAGATTATAAAGCATTTTATATCTTCCCGGTGTCTCAAAAAATAATGTTTAGCATTAGATGACACTTCACACTACAAAATATCTGTGAGGAATATTATCAAACACCTTACAGACAAAAAATCCAAAATTAGATGAAATAAAATAAGAAGAAACATGCAGGTGCTGAAAAATCTTAATTAAATTACATAAAATTTGTCGGCATTAATACATAGACTTGAAACAACCTAAGGTAAATCAGAATAGCAAAAGGAAATGTCGATTAATATGTATACAAAATTCCCGCCTAATAATCATTGTCAATATCAAGTAGATCTTAATTTGAAGAACAAAAAATCAAAGAAAGAGGTTCACCTGCGTGCTTGCAAGGAAGAAGGTGGAGGAAATTGCTTATAAAGAATCTTGCACCCTAGCTTGATGTGCTCTAAAGAGTACCCATCTAATATCAGAATAGCAGTCCAACGAATTGAAGAAAATGGATGAAAATTTAAGGAATCTGTTCTAGCACTCAAACCTAGAACAGTAGCTGGAGAAAGCAAACAGTGTTCCTTTGCAAAAGTCCTGGCGGAGGAGGAGCAGCGAGGTGCGGGAACGGCTTTTGCGGAAGCCGGCAGCGGTGTTCACGGCGGAAGAAGCAGTGATGAGGGCGCAGGCTTCGATCCCCGAGAGTGGTGGATCATCGGAGAGTGACGAAGGCGGGCGATGTGGATTCCAGAGGCGACGAATGCGGGTGAGAAGAAGATCCTGCATGCAACGGTGTGGGAGCGAGGGAGCAGTAGATTTCAGGCGCGATTTGTCGACCGCTGAACGCGGGGGGGGGGGGGGGGGGAGGGTGCTTCCGGAAAAGAGCTCTGGGTGCTGCTCTTCGAAACGCGATTTCATTAAAGAGTTGTCCCAAACTGCGGCAATAACAGCTCTGGCGGCGGGGAAAGAGCTTCTCCAGCCGCCAGAGCTCTCCCAAACAGACCCATAATCTGTGAAGCTGTTTAGAAAAACAACTGTGCGACGTGATTTTTGTTTTTTTAAATTAGAGATAAAAACAATAATAATAGAACTGTGAGAAAACCATTACCAAGAATCACTAACCTAAAACAAAATACTCTTCTTTATAACAATGGATTGTGAAAATGAATCAGAATTTCAACAAGATGTGGTAATCGGTCAAGAAGAAATAACAAAATAATAACAAAAAAATTTCAGATCTGGAGCATGTAAGAGGAAAAAATTGAGAACAGTGGGCTACATATATATGTATATATAGAAGAATCACAAAACAAAGTTAAAAAAATCCAGATATGAAGTTTTTAGGCACAAGCTGAATTTTGATAACTGACATGGACAAAAAAAGCAGAAACATTTTAGATCCAAAGCATGTAAAAGGAAGAAGAAAAATACGCACCAGAAAGGAGAAGGAGATACGCCGGTTTGTGGAAGGAGCTCCGTCGACAGAGCCAGTTGGAAGTGGGAGCTTCACCGGCGTAGATGAAACCGAACATTTTAGTTTCTTGATGAGGAAGAGGGGGCTGCGCGGACGGGGATGCCAAAGAAGATAATGACTGCAGGCAAGCGGTAGTTGGGAAAACGGCGAGGGAATGACGGGAGAACGACGGGGAGGGTAGGGTAGTCGAATCGCGCTCACCGCGATGAATCGTGCTCACCGCGATCTGGAGTCGTGGACAAAAATCTCGACTCAAAATCGCGATAATTGCGCGATTGGGGAGCGGCGGCGGATTCCGCCGCTGGCCTTAATATTTTGTTTGGCGCAGATGATTGAAAATCAGCGGTCCCCCACCCTCAAAACGCCGCGCCAAACAAAGCCTTAGGATCAATTGTTTATTTTAATTTATCGGCCTCAATTTATGTTGTTAGAGGCGCTCCTAATGCTCAAGGCTCATCATGCTTAGAGTTTTTTTTTCCTTCGTAGGCCTTTTTGTGTCTTTAGAGTTTAAAAGACGCACCTAAGTGAGTTTTTGATGTTAATTTTTTTCCAAAATAAAGAAATAAATAATGTAAGAGCTCAATGATTCATGTATGATTTAGTGTTTATGAAAGATAATCGAGACTTGGATATGATCCAAACGACCACATTGAACTTAGTTTTTAAAGAGATATAATGATAGTAATGAATGATTAAATACTAGAATAGATGAAGAATATGATAAAAGATGAATGTTATTTGATTCTAATTATTTAAAATGGATGTGGATGTGTCTTGCCCTCGTCTTGAGCCTTTAATAACTAAGGCCTTAATGTGGAAGAGCCATGATTTCTATGAATGCAATGGTTAAAAATGTATTTAGCATTTCGGTTGACCTAGTTGCCAGTGCCATTCTAAAAAAAGGCCTTTTGTGCCAAAATGTATCTACAATCATCTATATGCTGTCAAGCGTTAGTGGTTGCAAACTCACCGTCTTTCAAAAATTATGTCTGTGCTAGAAAAGCTGCCACAAAAGTTCTAAATTCTGGCAAGATGTTACTTCCTTATTACATTCATTGTTATATAAGAAAAGGGTTGCCAAAGTAAATATATACCTTATATAGTGCATTATCACTTTCTAAAATCTGTTTTAAATTTTTGTTAAATACTATTGTGATTTTTTTGTTTTCCT
This sequence comes from Platanthera guangdongensis, assembly GCA_039583875.1. Lineage (NCBI taxonomy): Eukaryota > Viridiplantae > Streptophyta > Magnoliopsida > Asparagales > Orchidaceae > Platanthera > Platanthera guangdongensis. The sequence goes on along the minus strand of CM077160.1, from coordinate 175,845,426 downwards.
AAATGATATCTACGTCTCAATCCGTGAATTTCCTACAGAGAATTGCTATCTCATGTTTGACAATTTTACGCTCTATAAACATATGAAACTATTTCCCAACCCTTTGGTCATCATGCCCCATGCCTTTACCTGCTTGCCGTTGGATCCTAAATTGCGTTGACGTCTCAGTTTTCCCTTACTCTCCCATACCCACCACTTTCTTCCTCCATGGATGTAGAAGTACAAAAATGGAAGTTTTGCTACTCTCATAAGCTGCAGTTATAGGTCTAATGATTAGAGGAATCTTCCATCCATGAATGATCCTAACATGACAAGCTTTGACTCTTGGGCAGAGCTACATAAGGTCAAGTGTGGGCGCCCGCCCACATTGTATTTTAAAAAATCATTTTTTTAATAATAAAAAATAAGTTATTTGTCATGATAAATACTGTATCAGCGAATACAACAACACTCAAGCCTTTATCACCGTTGTGCCCTATCTTTTGTCATAATCTCACTAATTCTCAAGTACATCATGTCTTTTTGATGTGAACCGTAGGTGGGGGTTGTAGTTTCTAAACGATGATTTTTACAATCTTTTAAAATAAATGCGGTGCACGGGGACTTCACGAGCTATTTTGCACGGTTTAAGCGACCTAGGCGTTGCTCACGAATGTAAGTCCACCACATGTGCATATTCACGTTGTGACTCACAATTCCACAGACATAACATTCAAGAGTGTGGCAATACGAGGATATGTAATTAGCGATGATTAGGAGATAAGATTAGCCGGGCAAGCTCTAATAATTAACTACTCATTTATATTTGAAATGACAAGAGGACTTAGGTTGCGAACGAGAGTTGGAGGGGTATACCCCAGGATAAGAGGCTGGGCTGGCGAGACTCCTGGACTGTGGAGGAAGAAGGATGCAGACCACGCCTGCTCTTTGGAGGTGATGCCGAGTGAGTGAGGTGGAGACACTAGCTTCAGGTGACTGGAGGCGCTGCAGGAGTGGAGCTCTGGAATGTAGTCGGGGTGCTGGAGCAGAGAGAGAGGCCGATGGGGAGGGGGAAAACGTCAGAAACTTATTGAAATAGCCGGAAGACGGTGCAGAAGGGGTTGCCAGAGCCCAGGAGGGGATTTGGTGTGCTCGTCGGCGGCTGTCGAGGTCCGCAAGGGGTCTCGTCTGTGAAAAGGAGCGCTGGAAGGCGCGGGGCTACTTGTGATGCTGTTGAAAATTTCCGGATCTTGGAATGAGCAGGGGTTAACTCAACTAAAGGTGATCACAACCAGAAACACATGCAGCAACAAGAGTCTATTGATAATAACAATCTCCTTTACAAGGCGAGACATGCATGACGAGACATGATTCGCCAAAATCACCCCAAGGAAAGCAGAGACTACAAATACAAGACAAATCACGCCGCGCGGACTGCACAAGAAGCCGCCGGATCTACTGCTGCACTAAGGAGTACGCACAGTCCGCCAGATCGCCAGACCGCAAACCAAGCTGCGCGGACTGCCCCTTATTCCAATGCTAAGCTCTAGCTGCCGATCAGCAAGCCGCCTAACCACGAGGTCGCCTGGCTGCCAGACCGTACAAGTTGCTGATGCCGAACTGAACAGGCCGCCTGAAGCAGACGACTTATTGAACCCAGAAACAAGTTGCCCGAGAGAAAACCGCCTGGTCGTTGTCCGCGACCTGCTGTTTACCGCCTGTTGCTTAACCGCAGAGTCCGCACTGTCCCTGACCGCAATTAGAGGCAAGTCCTGGCTTTCAGCGCTATCGGCACAACTTGCACAGCACAAACCGGTCAACTCCATCAACCCGCACGAATACAAAAAACCAGTCCGCAGCAACTGTTGGCGGGCTCACTTACTGTTCAGGCGCTACTTAATCCTGATGTGACAGGGGTCCTATTTATAGGCATGATGAGGAGTGTGGTCACCGCCCTAGTCGATAGGATTACCGCCTCATCCCGCAGCAAGAACAAGTGTATCCGCAAGCCGCGAATACACTCCCAGTCCGCCGCGACCTCTGCACGATAGCCAGACCGCCTATGATTCACCAAGGCCGGACAACAAGCCAGTCCGCCTAGCTTCACCAAGGCCGGACAACAGGCCAGTCCGCCTTGTCGCCAAAAGGCCAAACCAGTCCGCCGACACAGCCAGACTCTACAACACCACCTTGTTCGCCTATCCGCAGACACAACTTCAGTCCGCACACACTGCAGACTCAGCTCCAGTCCGCATATCCTGAGTCCACAGCCACGCCACCAAGACAACTGCCGTACTCAGCGGACACAGCTCCAGCCCGCACGCCTTGCGGATGCGACTCCAGTCCGCATTTCCCAAGCTCGCAATCCAAGGCACACCGCACTGCTGCCGAGCTCGACGGACTGAGTATCAGTCCGCGCTTACCTGCGCGATCTCCCCGGACTGAGCCAAACTTGGACTTGGTTCAGAACCAACCAAGTCTACACCACTGGCCACCAGGGCCAGTCCGCCATTACTGGCGGACAATGGATCCAGTCCGCCTGCCCCGGCGAACTCCAGCACCTGTCTGCACTAACGGGCAACCTCCGCGACTACCACTTGCCGCTTCACCAGATCAAGACCGTGGCTTCTGCCAAGCTAGTCTGCGGAGCTCTAGTCCAGTCCGCTCCTTGCCGCACTCCGCGGATAGATTCGCTATCCGCCTGGTTACCTTCTGGGATCCAACTGCCGGCTGAGCATAAGCCGGCCTGGCAGGCCGCCGCTTCTGTTCGCTTAGTCCGCGCGAACAGACCGCCCAGGCCGCCAAAGAATAGGCTGTCCGCAACAGCTCTGCCGGCCTGGCTGTCCGCCAATCCTATCCGTGTAGTCCGCGCGGACAGGTCTCCCAAGTCCAATCACCCACTTTTACTTCACAATTTTCAACAGATGCTGTCGAGCAAGGAGGAGAAACCAGAAGACCCGGGATAGAGGATTCTGGAGGAGGCCTTGCTGGAGAAGACGAACCTGGGTGGTGAGAACTCCCAGAAGACAGCCGTCGGGGATGGAGGAGAGTGGGACTGGGGAAGTACCGAACAAAAACCAAATAAGTTCGTTTAGTTCAATTCCAGCCTCCGTGTGCGGGGGGGGGGGGGGGTGGCTGATTTTAAAGGGGAGATTAGGGTTTTCTTTTGAGGGATTTTTCCTATTGGCAGGCATTAAATCTTTGTAGAGATGGAATTTGGTATTAATAGTGGCAGATGACAAAGTGAAGAAATATGAAGGGGGATTCAGTGCCGCGCCGATTGTAGGCCAAATTAAAATTATATATATAATAGTTAATTAATGAAGGCTTGCCCTAAACTAACCTACCCCCTAAATTACCAGACCTATGCATTTAGGGTCTTGTTGGCCGGTCACACCAACGAGTCAAAAAAAAATTTCGCGGACAACATACGCGACACAAAATAATACCCAAGCGCTTATAACTGTCATGTTCGATAATAAAATTAATGGTACGACGCGGGTTGTATTACTTTCCCTATAGTTTCATCCCAAATCTTTATTGGTCTACCTCTCTCTCGTTTAATATGCCTAGTGACTAGATTCTCACAACGCCTAACACATGCCTATAGTGGTCTCCTTTGTACGTGTCCAAACTATCTTGTCGAGTTTCTCGCATCTTCTTTGCAATTGATGCTACTCCTATCTTATTCGTGATACATTCATTCCGAATTTTATCCAGTCTTGTGTGTCCACACATCCACTTAAGCATTCTCATCTCCGCAACTCCCTTTTTTGCTCATGTACACAATTCACTGCCCAACATTCAGAACCATAGAGCATCACTGGTCTACTTGCAATACGGTAAAACTTGCCCTTAAGTTTTAATGGTACTTTATAATCACATAAGATCCCCGACGCACCTCTCCACATCAACCAACCCGCTTGGATTCTGTGTCACATCTCCATCAATACCTCCATCGTTTTGAACTATTGATCCAAGATATTTAAAAGGGGAGATTAGGGTTTTCTTTTGAGGGATTTTTCCTATTGGCAGGCATTAAATCTTTGTAGAGATGGAATTTGGTATTAATAGTGGCAGATGACAGTGAAGAAATATGAAGGGGCATTCAGTGCCGCGCCGATTGTAGGCCAAATAAAAATTATATATATAATAGTTAATTAATGAAGGCTTGTCCTAAACTAACCTACCCCCTAAATTACCAGACCTATGCATTTAGGGTCTTGTTGGCCGGTCACACCAACGAGTCAAACAAAAATTTCGCGGACAACATACGCGACACAAAATAATACCCAAGCTCTTATAACTGTCATGTTCGATAATAAAATTAATGGTACGACGCGGGTTGTATTACTTTCCCTATAGTTTCATTCCAAATCTTTATTGGTCTACCTCTCTCTCGTTTAATATGCCTAGTGACTAGACTCTCACAACGCCTAACACATGCACATGCCTATAGTGGTCTCCTTTGTACGTGTCCAAACTATCTTGTCGAGTTTCTCGCATCTTCTTTGCAATTGGTGCTACTCCTATCTTATTCGTGATACATTCATTCCGAATTTTATCCAGTCTTGTGTGTCCACACATCCACTTAAGCATTCTCATCTCCGCAACTCCCTTTTTTGCTCATGTACACAATTCACTGCCCAACATTCAGAACCATAGAGCATCACTGGTCTACTTGCAATACGGTAAAACTTGCCCTTAAGTTTTAATGGTACTTTATAATCACATAAGATCCCCGACGCACCTCTCCACATCAACCAACCCGCTTGGATTCTGTGTCACATCTCCATCAATACCTCCATCGTTTTGAACTATTGATCCAAGATATTTAAAAGGGGAGATTAGAGTTTTCTTTTGAGGGATTTTTCCTATTGGCAGGCATTAAATCTTTGTAGAGATGGAATTTGGTATTAATAGTGGCAGATGACAGTGAAGAAATATGAAGGGGGATTCAGTGCCGCGCCGATTGTAGGCCAAATAAAAATTATATATATAATAGTTAATTAATGAAGGCTTGTCCTAAACTAACCTACCCCTAAATTACCAGACCTATGCATTTAGGGTCTTGTTGGCCGGTCACACCAACGAGTCAAACAAAAATTTCGCGGACAACATACGCGACACAAAATAATACCCAAGCTCTTATAACTGTCATGTTCGATAATAAAATTAATGGTACGACGCGGGTTGTATTACTTTCCCTATAGTTTCATTCCAAATCTTTATTGGTCTACCTCTCTCTCGTTTAATATGCCTAGTGACTAGACTCTCACAACGCCTAACACATGCCTATAGTGGTCTCCTTTGTACGTGTCCAAACTATCTTGTCGAGTTTCTCGCATCTTCTTTGCAATTGGTGCTACTCCTATCTTATTCGTGATACATTCATTCCGAATTTTATCCAGTCTTGTGTGTCCACACATCCACTTAAGCATTCTCATCTCCGCAACTCCCTTTTTTTGCTCATGTACACAATTCACTGCCCAACATTCAGAACCATAGAGCATCACTGGTCTACTTGCAATACGGTAAAACTTGCCCTTAAGTTTTAATGGTACTTTATAATCACATAAGATCCCCGACGCACCTCTCCACATCAACCAACCCGCTTGGATTCTGTGTCACATCTCCATCAATACCTCCATCGTTTTGAACTATTGATCCAAGATATTTAAAACACTCACTACGGGAAATATCTTGATCATCCAACTTAATAACGAAGTCATCTGTATCAGCGAATGTATAATATTAAAAATATTACACACAAATTTGTCTTTTGTACCTCCGTTGGTGAAGTGCTTGTCTTTTATCCTTGGGGTCTTGGGTTCTAAACCTTGAGATTGTTCTTTTTAAAGTTTTATTTTTTTTATAAACAAACTCATTATTATTTCATTGTTTAAAATTTTCTTTTTATAAACAATTCTTTGCTATGTTAATTTTTTTTATAAACAAACTCATTAATCATTATTATGTCATTGTTTAAAAATTTATTTTTTATAAACATATTCATTACTAGGTTCTTACTTAAAGTTTACTTTTTCTAAACAATCAGGTTAATTAGTGTGTTGTTGATTAAAGTATTTTGTTGTATATAATATTTTTTTATAAATAATTAGTGTTGATTTTGAATAATTTGTCAATTTTTCTTTTTTGAATAATTTTGTGATTCACCCGCACTGAGTACAACTCTTGCTTCTGCAACTGCTTAGACTTCTAGCAACCTATTTTTGGGGCTCCATCAAATTAATAAAAAAACTTATTTCTTTAATGAGAATCATAAATTAGTCTCTTAGTTCTCACCCTAAATATTACCCTTGTTAGCAAAATATACAAGAGTGAAATTATTCTCTAAAGAATGAGTAGTTGATCTTGAGATTAAGTCCGCTGTGATTAGGTCAATGAATGGAGAAAAGTTTCACCCAATTTACTTCCCACCCATTGCTATATGTATTCTTGGACATTTAGGAACATTTTGAGAAAATTCAACATGGATTCAAATTTTGATAGCTCGCGAAAATTATTTAGTGATCCACCCACTACAAAAAGCCATCATAAATCATGTAGAATGGCATTCCAGGACGAGATATATTTGGTATGAGAAGTTAAATGAGTTGGCCATAAAACAACTTTTAAGCCTAGCAACCAACATCAAAGATTTGACTTGGCAATAACTTACACGTATTCGCTAAATATCGACTTATAAACGTAGCAAATCCTAAAGAAAAAGTGAGAACTACACGGTAAGTCGGCAAGTTGAAAAAAAATCATAGTTTTAATGAAAGCTTGAATTATTTCATTTGAAAGGGCTGGTTAATGAACCAATTATGGCTAGAACCTTGTAGAAAATTTGAATGATTCTCATAATAATATTGCCATCATAGATCATTAATTATGTAATTATCATGCTTGAATCTCATAGTTATTTGGCAAAATTCATAGATTAGTCTCTCAAGTTTGCTTGCTTTAGGAAATAAGTCCCTTTTTTTCACATGAAATTGGTCTCTAAATTTTATTTGCTTTATGAAATTGGTCCATTTAACCATTTTTGTCCAACTACATAACAATCAGTTTCTTCTACTCAAGCCAGGGACAATTTAAAATGCGACTTCTTCAAACTAAGGGAGAGAGAACTAACATAAAGTTCAGAACAAAATGCATAAATTAAATAATAAATTTCCATAACTATTGTAGTAGGAAGCGAAGTAGAGGGGTGACATCCATGTCGTCAGCGCATGCATGTACCGCGCGGGGGCAAGCATCCATGTTGGCGGTGCAAGTATCCTTCTGCGATGTGGCGAAGTCAATGCAGAGTGTCGAGTGAAAATGTTGGTTTCATCCAGCAATTGAATAGTGTCCATGGCTCGAGAAGAAGAAACTGATCACCGGCGGCGACAATCTCTGCATAGCCAACTGTTACATGCAATCTCTACGATCCCACCATGGTCACTGACGTCCTCTCCTTCGAGCGCCCTCTGCATCCCACCACCCATGTTATGGACTTGCTAGTGGCGGATCTGGTGGTTGTGGACTTGCATATGCCCTGTTCTTTGAGTCCGCTTCTGCTTTCCTGCTTCTAATTCGTAATATATATGGTAGATAATTTTGACTCAGCTTATTTTAGTTTCCAATAATAAACTAGTAACCGTTTGTAGGGTCTATAAATTAATACTGCTCCGAGAAAAATCTTTTCTTCTTTGATTTCTTTCTGTCAAATGCCCGCCGCCGCCAGGGATCAGTTTTGTTGACTCGAGGAATGGACAGTATTCAGTTTCTGGAAAAAGCCATTATTATTTAATTTGTGTTTTATTCTTCAACTTCCTGTTAGGTCTCTCCCTCACTTTGAAGAAGCCCACCTTAATTTGTATATGGCCGTAGCAGAAGAAACTGACCGTTACATGGTTGCATGGAAGTCATTAAAGGGACCAATTCCGTAAAGCAAAGAAAATATAGGGATCAATTTCATTCGAAAAAGTTTTGGAACGTTTCCCTAACTAAAGCAAGCAAACTTGAAGGACTAATCTATAAGTTTTGCCTATTTTTTATAATTTTCCTTCAACAATCACATCAGTTTTTAACAGAAAGGAATTCTCAGGGTTGAAAGGAGGGATCGATGCTCTAAGGATTAAGAATAAGAGAAGAAGAAATATTTACTGTCGCAAAGTTGTTCCTACTTTATTATTTGTGCGCTGCTGCACCAACCATAATAGTGCAAGAGAGATTAGAGAAATATAACAGTCTAAACCTTTCATAAAATACCCTAATTTTCTGTGATTAACATCCCGTGCTCAAGCATGCCGAGAGATTTCGAATGGAGTCTTTTTCATCTATTCCACATAGTACTTAAGAATGGAGTCTGAGCTTCCTTAATGCACGCATATGCAACATTTTGCATTGCCTTGTAATAGCTAAGGAAGCACATAACTGCTACATAATTACTTACACATTCAAGTATTTGCATGTTTTATTGATATGACGATAATAAAGATGGCAGCCTTACAGATGCATCAAGGTGCGACGACTAGATCAAACTTTCAAGTGTGAGGGAAAGTTTTACCCTTTTATTGAACTTATGAGATTTCGGAGGTTCATGGTACACAATAATGAAATTAAATCACTTGATTCAACATCTTTGCCTGACCCATAATCAAAGAATGAATTAATGTAATCCAGGTGAGTACAGTAAATGTTTATATATGTTTATTTGAATAAATGAACAAACTTAAACAAAATTATTAAAGTATTGACATATAAGAGAATGAGCTTGACCACTGCTCTTCTTGTTCATTATGTCCTAAATCTTAGTCATGGTGAATCCACTTTCAGTTTGATTACTGCAAAAAATTAAATAACAAACAACAACACTCAAGCCTTCATCCCACTATAGTGGGGTCGGCTATATGGATCTTTTGTCGCCATTGTGCCCTATCTTGTGTCATAAACTACAGAAAATAAATATGCTAATAAAAAAGTAAGTTGAAAAAACAACCTAAAAATCATCATTGGTGTTGACTACTACTCCAAAGGTATATTAGGGTTGGTGAACCTAATTTTCACCATAACACCAAATTTATTCACATTCAAAGAAATATATTTAATTTTCTTGAACATTATTTCTGTTTTATTACTACTGGAATTTATGCATTCAAACTAAAGCAAATGATTTTAGGTGGAAGAGCTTAAGTTCTATAGTAAGTGTACAATATTACACGAGCTGTTAAAGTTGTATTAAATTCTCATCTCACCCTAAATACATAGTATTTGATCTCTAATGATGTCACTGCCATATGCATCAATAAGCATCATGAATATGTATATAATTATAATATATATATATGTATATATATATTCAGAAAATTAAATCCTATATATATTTTAAAATGCCATGATAACTTGGGCCTCAAAAGATGTATTTTTCAGAAACTTTTGTTATATATGCTTATTGACGGTCCTGTGCTGATTCATCATTGACTATCAGCACCTAACATAATCATAAGCTATATAAATATTGTTGCTTCATGTATCTGGAAGTCCTTGTTGTCGCAGTATCACAATGGACAAGATACACGATGCATATAAAATAAGTATTTTCAAGTACATATGTTTTCTCCCTTTTTTTTCATTTGCAATTCAGATGGTAAGAACATTTTTGTGCTCCAAAGAATTTTGAGCTGGAGATGCTGCACATCATAGGGTTCGGATAACTTGCTGGGATAAAATTGAAACGTGTTAGGATATTTAAAAGATAAAAAATTATGGACACGCATCAACTGGTCTTTGTGGATGTTTCTAAGCCAATTCAAATATTAACAAGAATTGAATGGTTGATTTTTTTTCCTTAGAAAAAAACTGTTTAGCATGCCCACTGATCCAATTTAAGAATGAATTATGGTAGGAATCCTTGTTTCTTCATCGAATATAATGCAGTTGAGAATATATATTTTAAAGAAGAAGAGATAGATTTATGGTAATATACTAATATGTATTCATCAACATGATTTAGGAAGTTGAATTCCTCAGCTAAACTAAGTAAATAAAAATAAAAAGACTTTACTCGATAGCAAAGAATTCTTCTTTTCTTTTTTTAATCCTTTGATCATTGATCCCTTCTTTCCACCCTGACAATTCCTTTCGGCTTAAAATTGACTGTATTTAAGGAAAGTTATAAATAATTTTGAGATTCATGCATGATAATTGCATGATTAATTAACTGGGATGGCAATGTTATAATGAGAATTACGTGCGGATCTTCTACATGATTCTCGCCTGAATGGATTACTTAACGAGTATACTACATTATAATCAAAGACTACTCTACTTAGACCCGTCCTTTTGAATGAGATAATTCAAGTTTTTTAGTAAAATTATTATTTTTTTCATCTTGTCAACTTAACACTTTGTAGTTATTTCTTTTCATTTAGACTTTGCTAGGTTTTTCACTTGAGTTATAGCCAATTCTTGTGAGTTGTTGTCAAGTCTAATCTTTGATGTTTGTTGCTAAGCTTAAAAGTTGATTTATGACTAACTCATTTTTACTTGTGCCAAATATTTCTCATCCTGACATGCTATTCTACATGTTTTATGACGACTTTTTATAGTCTGTTGATCAATAAACTATTTTGTGAGCTGTCAAAGATTTGAACCCATTTTATATTTTTTTAGTCATTCCTAAATGTCCAAGACTACGTATAACTTCGTTCAAAATACCTTTAGACTCACGGACTTTATCTTTCTACTTGGATGAGAAGTACAATGGGTGGTTGATTCTTTCATTCTTTGACCTAATCACCATGGAACCACTGGTTCTTCTGAGAAGAATCTTCTATATTTGTTAACAAGGGTATTATTTAGTTATTTATGGTGAGAACTAAGCCTTATGTATGATTCTCCTTGATGATAAAATAAAGGTGTGTTTTTGATTAATTTGATCGAGCCACTAAAAGAGGTCTATTAAATAACAAAAGGATTAGAACAATAAATTTCCTGTCACAGGAAATCAATTTTATTTCTTAAGCCAAACAACATAATACTCACCCAAACCTCTCAAGGTAAAAATAGGTTTTGAAATCCATACCGGACAGTCGGAACGGCCCAACCGTGAATCGGTCCACTGGATGGTCCTGTCAGGCACTTAAAACCGCTTTAGCCATGAACCGGGCTGAAAATCGGGAACCGGGTGGTTAAACCAGTAAATTGGCAGGGTTTTCAAAAACTGGATGGTCCAGCTTAACCTACAATATTGTTTGTGCGGTTTGATCGTTTAAATCGTGCGGTCTGTTGTTGTTCTCTATGAACACTCCATCTTCTTCTTCTTCCACTTTGTCCGCTCATCTCTCACTTTCTTCTACTTCTACCTCTGGTAATTTGGGCACCGCTTCCAAGCTTACAGTTCCAAATTACCCTGATTGGAGTGTTTTTTATTTTTCTGTTGCGCTCTCAGCGTAAGCGTCATCATTTGACTGATGATTCCCTTTCTTTTGGCTCTGCTTCTTTTGATGATTGAGATGCTACTGATGCTTTGGTTTGTACTTTGTTGACCAATAGTTTGTCTAATAATGAGTGCCTTCCTATCATTTGACATGATTAGACGGTCAAGTCTTCTTGAAATCATCTTGCTGCTTTGTACTCCAAGGGAGCACAAACTTCGCGCATTTATACTTTATATGCGGATCTTTTTGCTTGACCCATCATGACTCTTGTTGCTGCTTATCAGGAGGTTCAAACTCTTGGTGCTGAACTTCTTCAGCATCGAACTTTTTTTGCTGATCTCGCTGAGCAACATAAACACTTTCAGGAGCTTCTTGTTGTCTTCTACTTACTTCGCCTACCTGGCTTGTATGATATGATTCGACAATAAATTCTTGGAGAGACAGATACTGCTACTTTGGATACTACTGCTACTCGCATTTCTGTTTTTATAACTCTTCTTCAACGGCCTTTGCTTCTATCTCCATCTCCTGATATTGTTGCTCATCCAGCTCGTCATGACAACTCTGGAGGTCGAGGTGGCCGTACTGCTGGCCGTGGTTACTCTAAGTTTCTTTGTTCTCATTGTGTCAAAGTTGGTCAGTTGGTTGATCGGTGCGGGGCCAAACATCCTCACCTTCGCCCTGGTTCTGCTGATTTTTCCAAGAAGTCTACTTCTTCTCTTGCTTCTTCTGATGCTGCTCAGTTGACTTCTACGGGTAGGTGACTTATTGATTATGCTGCTACTAATCATATGACAAAGAATTCTCATCTTTTCTCTTATCTTGACAATAGTAACCGGTTACCTCTGGTTCTTATTGCTGATGGTTCACCGTCTCCGGTTTGTGTGTCTGGCACAGTGCATGTTACTCATTCTATTCAGCTTCAGGACACTCTTTATGTCCCGAATTTTCCGTGCAATCTTTTTTTTGTCATTGCTCTTTGCAAACAGTTGAATTGTGAAGCTATTTTTATTGCATCTACTTGTGCTTTTCAGATTCCTCAATCCAAGGAGACAATAGCTGCTGGGACTGAAAGCGGCGGCTTATTCTACCTTGATACTTTTTCTTCCTATTCTGCCTCCTCTTCTTTACTTCAGTGACATCTTCGGCTTGAACATCCTCCTCCTCAGATTCTTTATTAGCTTCTTTATTAGCTTCTGCCTGAATTTTTGTCTCCTCTTCTTCTTTTCCTTCTTCCTCTTCTTCTTTTTCTTCTTCCTCCTCCTCCTCTTCTTCTTCTTCTTCCTCTTCTTCTTCTTCCTCTTCTTCTTATATTAATTAATTTGTACAAATAATTTGTTAGTTGTCTTATTCTTATATTAATTAATTTGTACAAAGAAGAAGAGGCGAAGGAGGAAAAAGAAGACGAGAGAAAGAGCTTACTAGCTACACGCCGACAACAACGTATCCATGAACGGCAACAACAACAAAAGAAAGGGTCGGGCGTGAGTGAATGAATCCTAAAACTAAACCATGATTATAAGATTCCGCGAGAATCAGGGTTCTTTGCACTGGATACACGATTCTGATTTCCACAGGTTCATTTCCGCGTGAAACGCGTATCCCAATTGCAGGATACACGATTCCAATTTTATTTATTTATATTTAAAAAAATGTTTCCTAGACTTCCGGAAATGCGTTTTCAAGCGTTTCCTGGTGTTTCCCGTATCCGACACGCGACCGAGCCGATACGCAAAACACTTTTAAATATCCGTGCTTCATAACAAGCAACAACGTCAACCAACTTGGCCACCGTTCTTTACTGAAAGAATGTCTTATACTTATTCTAATATCAGCGTATAAATAAACAAATATATAAGCTAGTATTATCAAGTTTTATCACAGATATAAACTCATATTTTATTGTAAACGTTAAAATATATATAAAATATAAATTTAATATTATCAAATATATAAATTGGCAGTTATATATTATCAGATATGTAAACTGAAATGTATAATTTGATAATATTTTTCAATATTATTAAATTTATAAGCTGGAATTTTATTATAAACATAAAAAATATCATTTCAATCATTCAAAAATATCAATTCAAGAATGTTTTTTTCCTTATATTTACATATAAATATAAGTATGAGATCAATTATAATGTCTAGTTTTATTTTATATATAATTATTTATCTTAAGTCAACTTAATTTTTTATTTGTGGTAATATATTTATTTTATTTGGCATAATTTCAGAAGATTGAGATATGATATTTTAATTTGATTCAAATATTTGATCTTGACTGTAATGTTGATTATTTTTGTTTTCCTAACATTATTACTATGCATATGTATGTATATATATGTTTTGTATTTATTAAGTTGTAGCAGTTCAATCTTGATTGAACCGGTTAGACCGATTTAACTTTGAACCTTTCCTTCTACCGGTTCAATGTTCGGTCCGATTTTCAAAATCTTGGGTAAAATAGCAGATACATATTTAAAGATATATGATGTAATTTGACAAATCATGAATTATTCATTGTTCCTTTTATCTGAAATTTCATTAAAATGTATTGCATTAAAGTAAAGCAGATCTTAGAATAAAAGGATAAATAAAACACATGTTAGAAATACCAAATATAATAAAAGGAAGAGGAATCCAGGTAATAAAGAACTAAGACATGAGCTTCTCCTACTAGAAAAGAGCCGGAAGGGAAACACCAAAAATCAAATAAATCGCACAGCGGCTGGTCCGCATGACAGTGTGCATTGTTGTGCCTATCCCTTTTGCCGGCTATGCGTTCCTGGCCTTAATTGGTCGGGTCATTCCTCTCACGCTATAACTTTGAAGAAATTAGAGTGCTTAAAGCTAACCCACGCTCTGGATACAGTAGTTTGGGACATCATAAAATTTTGGATTTGTGTTGGCCTTCAGGATCAGAGTAATGATTAAGAAGGACAGTCAGAGGCATTATATTTCATAGTCTGAGATTTTTTGATTTAGGAAGGAAGAACCACTGGGAAGGCTCGAATATGATCTGATACCGTCCTAGTCTCAACTATAAACGATGCCCATCAGGGATCAATGGATGTTGCTCTTAGGACTTTGCCGACACCTTGTGCGAAATCAAAGTTTTTTGGTTCCGGGGGAAGTATGGTCACAAAGAAATAACTAATGATTGGTAATACACCTTTAGAAATAATCTCAAAGAAATAATAATATTAGCTATGTCATTTATTTAAAGAAGAAGAGAGCGGATGACTCCTTACCCCATTTTGCAGAGATAAAGAAGGCTCTCTCCAACGATCTTGGTTACTTGCAACCTAAGATATCAAAGGCGCAAGGCGCACCGATGCGCAATGAGCCCTTAGAGCCTCGACGTAAGGCACATGCGCGCGCCTGAGCCACGTGAGGCGCAAAAATGTGGGGGAAAAAGGAAATTGAGCGACTTGGGCGCCCAATTCGCTCAATTTCAGCAAATTGGGCGCCCAAGTGCGCCTAGGGGTGCCTCGGGTGCGTCTAAGATCATGTTTTTAAAAAAACACCTTGAAAGGCCCATGCACGCTTATAAGGAGCGCGCCGGGGCGTGCCTCGAGCACATCGCTCGCCTCAGCCGTGCTGAGGCGCGGCGGGCTGCGCCCGGTGCGGCCGACGACTCAGGCTTGCCTAGCCGCTCGCCTTGTCAGCTAAGCTTGCAGCGGTGAAGATCTCTCTGATATCACAACTGCGCGGTGAAGATCTCTCTGATATCACAACTGCGTGATGCTTTGGTCCTGCAAGGACAACGATAGCTTTGTTATTCTTTCATAATCTATATATACGTGCCAAAGGTTGTCTTGGGCATCAAGTTCACCTCCGTGAATATATCAAAACAAATGCATTAGAGACAAACTGGCTTCGGTTGCTTGCTCAGAATATCAAGCTTTTAAAAACCGGACCGGAGCGTCCGGTTCGACCGGGCGGACCGGAGCGTCCGGTTCGACCGGGCGGACCGGAGCGGCCGGTTCGACCGGGCGGACCGGAGCGGCCGGTTCGACCGGTCGGACCGTGGACCGGACCACCGGCCGGTCCGGTCAAGGTTAGAGACCCGTTACCACAGCGAAACTCCCAAGAACCGGAAAACCGGGCTGGCGGACCGGTGAGCCAGGAACAGGGGCCGGGTTTACGGAACCGACCGGGCAAAGGAGCCCGAAATTAAATATCCAACAAAATGCGCGACTGATAGGATTTGAACCCAAACCATTTAAAGATTAGCCAAAGGACTTAACCACCGAGCCTTTCAGTTTTTGTTGTCTTTGGCTATAATTTATTATATACATATACATACTAATATAAGTATGAAATAAAGTAATATTTCACTCACATGTGTATTAAAAGTGGTCAAATTTTCTCCTTTTTATTCTTTTATCAATTATATTTCTGCGTACAAATTAAGATTTATGCTATTATTTATTTAATTTTTATGAGCAAAATAAAATAAATAGGAAATTATTTATATCGTGTAGTATACATGAGGTATGATTAATATTGGTGTTACATAATACTGCCATTAAGAAGCAATTAGAGTGTGCATATGTGACACATAGAAATGTTGCTCTAACAAATATTTATCCAAAGATAAATATGGAGCAAATGAAATTTTAATTTTTCTTAGATGCGACATTATAAAGATTAATAATAAAATTTAAAATATAAAATACACGAGTAGATCCAGTATCAACTTGCAGACATTTAATATAATATTAATTATTTTTATTTTCTAATTATATATACATATATTTAACGGTTCGACCCCGGTTGAACCGGTTAAACCTCTCCCTCTCCCTCTGTCGGTTCTATGCCCGCTCCGATTTTCAAAACCTTGCAGAATATGCAGTGCATGTCTTTTTTGAGATCTTGCTTAAAATTGTACTTTTGGTATTTAGCACCCCCAATTAGTGGATTTTGCACTGGTTTTGAAAATTACGCGTGTTGGGCACTGGTTCAAAAAAACACGGCTTTAGGTTTTCCCTAGTAGGAGAATTTCTAAACTTGTGAATTTTGGGCCAATCCCCCCCCCCCCCCCCCCCAAATTTCTGAACATGTGCCACACCCCACTACTTGGGGGGAAGTGCGAAAATTCCAAAGTTAAGCACAACCTCAGTAATGATTTTTGCATTGCATAGTTTGAACCGGCAACCGAAACCGTGTTGTTCTTAGATGCGTTTGTTTCGGCCTAATTACGGTGGCGAATTTGATGCCCTAGAGGTATCGCCGTCTTCGCCCTAAACGACCTCATGGGACCAGACATCGCGCCGCTGCGACATCGGAGAGATCCTTCTTTATTTATTCAAAATCGCGTAAGAGTTATCCGCTTTCTTCTTCTTTAAAGAAATGACAGAGCTGTACGATAATATCATTCGTTGAGATCTTCGAACGTCATGAGATTCCTTAAAGAGTGGATATGCAACATTTTGCATCTCGCCTTGTAATAGCAAAAGAACTACATAACTATGTAATATGTACACATTCAAGTTTCATTGATATGATGATAATAAAGATGTCAACTGTTAGATGATATATGAAATATTGATGTAAAAGCCCATTTATAAGCCCAATTCCTTTCTCTTCTTTAGTCCCACATCTCTTGTATAAAATTATTTCTCCCTCTCTTCTCCTATATATTTGTAATCTCTTTTGTATTTTATACATGAAGAAGGATCTACAAGGTTTGCCCATTACTTTCTACATGGTATCAGAGCAACCAGTCTCCTCCTTGGCTGTTCGGATTTTCGGTTTTTCTGTTCGCGGCTACTCGCGGTCTCATCTTTCCTAACCGCCCGAGCTCGGTTTGCTGGCCTGTCAGTGTGCAACCTGCCTGGTCTCCTGGTTGACCGCGCGGCCTACCCCTCTCTTGCTTAGCCACAGTATCAAGCGGCATGTCTTTCTCTAGCCGTTGTCCCCATATCTCTACTTCTGTTGTGGCCTCCTTGCCTCCTCCTCCTCCTCCACCCTCTCTCTTTTATAAACTTTTATCACATGTGGGGTCCACCTACTCTGGCTTCTTTCCTTGCCCGTCCGGACTCCCTTGCTATCCGCGTAACCTCTCTATCTTGCTATCCACGCGGCCTCTACCCCTTGCTCTCCCACTTCTTCTCTACCCGTGCGGTTTCCTCCCTACCCACGCGGCTTGTTTATCTTCTCGCCGCAAAACTCGCGGCCTCTCCCTGTTGTTTTCTTCTGCTTCTCCCGCGCGGCTTCCTCTACCCGCAGCAACTTCTTTCTACCCGCGGCGGCCACCTTCTCTTCACGGGTCTCTCTACTCGCGGGACTTCCTTCTCCTCATGGTTAGTCACTGCGACCTCTTTTATTCGCGCGGCTTTCTCTCCCCTCGCGACCTCTTCTACTCACGCGACTTCCTCTTTTACTTGCGTGGTTCATCTGCTCGCGGCGACCTCTTCTACTCCTGATTCCTTTCCCTCGCAGCAGCTTCTTTCTAACCGCGCGGCTTTCTATGTTCCCGCGGTTTCTCTACCCGCGACGATTTCCGCACTTGGTCGTGGCATTTTCCCCTGCCGCTGGTGTACTCACTTTGACCGTGCGGACTTCTTGTGTCCGACTTCACATTGTGGTCGGTTAATCGCTGCGGTCTCCCTTCCCGCACCGAGCTTAGCATCGTGGTCGCGGCTTCTTGCCACTGGTGGCTTATCACCTAGACCTTGCGGCCTGCCCTTTCTAATTGTTGCGGTCTGCTCCAGCTCGCTGTGAACTGCTGCTCCTTGCATTTTGCTCTAGTCGCCGCGGCCTGCCCTTCGGGGTTCTTGCTCGCCCTCTTTCCAGCGGGCTCCTGCTTCAGTCCGCTGCGGCCTGTTTCTCGCTGTGGCCTCTGCTTCTGGCTGCGGCCTGCATCTTCTCGCAGTTGCTCGCAGTTCTCCGTGCTTCCTCAGTTGTAGCCACTGGTTCTGTCCAACAAGCCGCATACCTCCTTGCCGCCCTGTTTCCGTGCCTAGCTGCTGCTCAGGATTATCACATCCGCTGATGATATTGCTGCGTTGCGTGCTCAACTCTATCAGCTCCAAGGGATGGTTAGTCGCCCATCTTGCTCCGTGGCCTCAATCTTCCAGGAAGGTATCTCGTGCCTCTCACACAGCTCTCACTGGATTGTGGACTCAGGTGCTACACACCATCTCTCTCCGCAGCAGCCGCCCAACTATTTGGATGCTGCTTACCCCAAGCACATCACTGTGGCCAATGTTGACACGCTCCCGGTTTCTGGTGCAGCTAATCTGTCCTTATTCCTTTTTCCTTATCCTCGGTTTTTCATGTTCCGGGCTCTTCTTTTAATCTTCTTTTTGTTAGCCGTCTTACGCACGATCTTGATTGTTGTGTTACTTTCTCACGCTCTTCCTTTGTGTTGCAGGATCGACTGACGCAGACTATACTTGGTCGAGGGCGCCTGTCTAATGGGCTATATCTTCTCGACGTTCCTCCCACTGCTCTCACCTGTTTCCACCACTGATTGGCATCGCCGTCTTGGGCATGCCCCTCTCCCAATTCTCAAGAAAGCTCTTCCCACTCTCTCTCTACAAAAGTTCTTTTGTGAATCCTGTATTTTCGGTAAACACCGTGTCTCCTTTTCTCCTTTCTGCACTCGAAGCGATTCTCCTTTCTCCCTAGTGCATTCTGATATTTGGGGGCCTTATAAGGTTCCTAGTGTCTTGGGGCATCAGTACTTTGTTACCTTTATAGATGATTACTCGCGGGTCACCTGGTTCTATTTCCTTCGTGATCGTATCGAACTCACGACTACGTTCCGTGCGTTTCTTACCGAAACGCGCACTCAATTTTCTACCAGTGTCAAAACCCTTTGTACGGACAATGCTCGAGAATATACTGGTCGCACCTTCTCCAACCTGTGCGCCGAGTTCGGTATTATACATCATACTTCGTGTGCTTATACGCCTCAACAGAATGGCGTAGCGGAACGAAAAAATCGCCACCTCCTTGATGTGGCTCGCTCTCTTATGATCCAAATGCAGGTTCCTCCCATCTACTGGAACTTTGCCATCTCTACTGCTTGTCATCTTATCAATCACATTTCTTCGTCTGTCCTCAACTTTGTGGCGCTCATTACTTTCCTTTACCCATCCATAACTCTCCTCTCTCACACCTCGTGTGTTTGGGTGTACGTGTTATGTCCACCACCTTGGTCCTTCCAATGACAAGCTAGCCCCTCATGATACCAAAACTATGTTTGTTGGGTACTCCCACACTCAGAAGGGATATGTCTGCTTTTATCCTACCACTGGTAAGGTGGTTGTGTTTGCTGATGTCTCCTTTCAAGAAGACCAATCATATCACACCAGCCCTTCTGATCCCCTACTTCCTCCTCCGCTACTTTGGCCCATCATACCCGTCACGTCTCCACTTCCACCACTTCTCCCCACTCCTCTGCAACACCAGTCCACATCTCCTCTCATCCTGGTTTCCCCACCACCATCAGTGCCCTCCAAACCTCCTGTCATTCAAGTCTACACTCGTCGTCCTTCTCGTCCAAATGCCCTGCAGCAGCCTCCCTCTACCGGTATAATCTCGCGGCCTGTTGATCCGGCCTCCTCCTCGACAGTACATCCCATGGCCAATTATGTCTCTCTACATCGGCTCTCTCCGCCTCTACTTATCTTTGCTCTCTCTCTCCCCTCTATTTCTATACCTACCTCTGTGCAGGACGCCGTCCGACATGGATGAAGAAATGCCGGCTCTGTAGGGGTATTCAAACTTGGGATCTTGTGCCTCTATCTCCTGGTCACAGCCGTGTTAGCTGCAAGTGGATCTTCTCTATCAAACATGCTGCGGATGAGACCGTTGACCGCCTGAAAGCTCGGCTTGTGGCTCGGGATTTTACTCAACAGTATGACCTTGATTATGAGGAAACTTTCTCCCCGGTCGCCAAATTGAATTTGGTTCGGGTCCTTGTCTCTTTAGCTGTTCATCGTCAGTGGCCCCTCCATCCGCTGGATGTCAAGAATGCCTTCTTGAACGGCGATCTTCTTGAAACAGTTTACATGCGTCAGCCACCCGGGTTTGAGGCCACGGGGGAGTCTCGTGTATGCTTGCTTCGCAAATCTATTTATGGTCTCAAACAGTCTCCGCGGGCATGATTTGTGACATTCAGCAAGGCCATTCGTGGTTGACACAAGCTACCTCTCAATTGCGTCCTGGTTACATTCTAGTGCAATCCATTTCGGTTCCTATTTTGACATACAACCGTAAGGATATATTATTGGTGATACATTTTATAAAACCTATATTTGGTTGAAGTTTTATGGATCTGACTCTTAGGTTGAAGCTTTAGGGTAAAAAAAATGAAATCCTATATTTTAGAACGGCCATGATATATTTTTGCAATCCGTTACAGACATTTCAAATTCAAACATGTGCTTGACATTTGACATGATACATTTACAGTCCATGTTGATGACCACCATAGCTATCGGATACCCAAACCCAATGTTTTTGTAATTAGTAGTAGTCTACCATTCTTTATAAAAAGGGGTGTGAATTTGTGATTCTATATTTGAATCTCTCTTGAGAGAACTCTTAGGAGGAATTAGCTCTCAAGAGCTTGACACAAGCTACCTCTCAATTGCATCCTGGTTACATTCTATTGCAATCCATTTCTGTTCGTATTATGACAATACAATCTTAAGGATATATTATTGGTGTTGCATTTTATAAAACCTATATTAGGTTGAAATTTTATGGATCTGACTCTTTGGTATTTAATTTCAGTCTTGCAAAATTGATATTGGTAAGAATTAAGATGTGGTAAAATTTGAAAAACTTGATTAATAAGTGGAAATATTTGAGAAATATTAGAAATGACATCTATTGAAAAAAGAAATTAGAATATAGACTTAGCTGATCGGGATATTTGAAGTTTAAAAGATGTCCAAATTTTATTTATAAATGGAGATGGAGTTAGTGTATAACTATGTTGTTGAAGGCGCGCCTCAGGCACGCCTAAGGCTCAAAGCTCTACAGGCTCAGAGATTTGCGCCTTCGCGCGCCTTATTTGCGCCTTTGGAACATAAAATGTGCGCTTGCGTGCGATTTTTGTTGTAATTTTTTTTTTCAAAAAAGAGAAAAAAATAATGTAATAACTCAATAATTTTTGATTGATTTAGTATTTGTGAAAGATAATTGTGCGTTGAGACTTAGATATGATGCAAGTGATCACATTGATTCTATTTTTTAAGAGATGTAAATGATAATAATGAATGATTAATTAGTGAAATAGATGAAAAATTTTATTGATAAGATGAAATGATATTTGATGCTGATTATTTAATATGGATGTAGTTGCGCCTTGCCTTCGTCAGGCGCGCGCTTGCGTCTTGAGCCAAGGCTCCAAGACTCTTTTACTTATTGGTGCGTCTTGTGCCTTTAATAACAAACATGCGTAAAAACATTTACTGGGAAAAGGGCTAGTAGATTCAAGGTCCCATAGATGAGATTAGTTAAAATGAAATTGAGGATTCATAATGATGTAGGGGTAGGCTAGTGGTGCTCGGAAGCTAGGACTCTACGTGCACGTGTGAGAGAATATGCGAATGCGATGCTACATGCAATGAGCAGTCGGAAAACAACAACTAGTAATGTAAGCAATGAAAATTAGCAGCACCACACAGTTAATCAAAATAAAAGCAATTAAATAACTTTGGCAATTTGACAACGGCTTCCTCCGCACGGAGGGCCTGAGCAAGCGGCGAGGACTAATTCCACAACAAATATTAGCGTATAAAACAACTACCAAACTATGATCACGGCACAAATATAGATAAACAACCAAGTGCAAATGTCAAGTACAAACATAATACCATGAAATACTCACGATGCAGTGGGCTGATCCGAGGCGATGGAGTATTTGACGAACCGGATGCAAAACGAGCGATCGAAGTGGAACCGGAGGCGAAGCGGCGATGACGGTGGCTGCCTTCGGCGAAGAGTGGCTGCCTTCGGCGAAGAGTGGCGGTGACGGATGGTAAAACGGCGGATCCGGCCACAAATGAATAGATCCAGGCCGGGGGTGAATAGATCGGATGATTTGGAGTGGATCCGAACAAAAATGGAAGGTTTGGGTGGAGGGGATAATGGATCGGAGTGCCGGTGGGTAGATCCGCTAATTTTAGGACGGATCCGGGCTACGATAGTGAGAATACGTAAGTGGATAGTAGATCGGGGGAAGGTGGTGCTAGATCAATTAGATCTAGGATTTTCGGAGTGTTGGGGAGTGGATCCACGACGGAGGGACTAAGGGGATGGCCGGCTAGGGTTGACAAGGCTCTAGGGTGGCCGGTGGGGGAAGAGGGAGGTGGCGGCTTGGCTGGGCTGCTGTAGGGAAGGGCCGCCGGTTGGGGGCTGGGGATAAGGGTGGCGGTGGGGTGTGCTGGTTGGTCGGCTGGTGCAGGGGAGGCAGCGGGAGGGAGGGGGGGGGGGGGGTGGAAGAGGCGGCTGGGTGGGGGTTCGAACAAGGGCTGGCGGCTACTGTTTTCACAGCAGGCCGGCAGATTTTGGGGGTGGTGTTGGGGGTCTCCGGCGGTGGAAAAAGGGGGGAAATGGCTGGAAAACGAAGGAGAGGGATAGGGGTTACCTTGGGGGGAAGATTGACGGCCTAGGAGTCGTCACCTAGGGTTCCACGGCGTCGGCACCGAGGAGGGATCGCTGGAATCCGGGATTATTCTTCTCCAAATTCTGCAATACCCCGGAATCAGCCCCCTAGCATCCTATTTATAAGAAAATATAACTTAGGACATCCCCATCAACGGCTATGATTGGCCAGTGGGTTAGTCCTTGAAATACATCAAAATAAACTCAAAAAAAAATAAAGTAATATAGTGATTTGACTCGCGACGACGTCCCGGACGCAATCGCGGAGTCCGGTCGGCGATCCGATCAAGTCTTCATGCGCGAGTACATGTATGTGGGCCCCGCCTTGCGGCGAGCTCCTCCAAGTGGATCCGATGGCTCCCCATCACATAATGTCTACTCCATACATGAATAAGGCTAGGTGATTATCATGTGCTTAATCACAAAAAGTTTTGAAAGTTTCTTAAAATTTATTATAACTTGACTATGTGACATGGTCTAAACTTTTTAATGTTTTTCCTCTCTAGTAGCTTTAAACTGTTTAGAGTTCATTTTTGTTATTATTTAAGCATGTCTACACATTATTAGACCCCCCTCTCCCTCAAAATGAATTCAAAACTACTTCCAGAGCTAAAAACTCTTTACATTATTTGACATGATAGCTTAGCCTCGAAGATGTATTTTTGACACAATTCTGTTATATATGCTTATTGACGGTCCTGTGCTGATTCACCATTTACTATCAGCACCTAACATAATCATAAGCTATAGAAATATTGTTGCTTCATGTATCTGGAAGTCCTTGTTGTCGCAGTATCACAGTGGACAAGATACATGATGCATATAAGGTAAGTATTTTCAAGTGCTTGTGTTTTCTCCCTTTTTATTTTGCATCTGCAATTTAGATGGTGAGAGCATTTTCGTACTCAAAAGATTATTGAGCTGGATGTGCTGGACATCCTAGGGCTTGAATAACTTGCTGGCGTACAATTGAAACATGTTAGAATATTAAAAAGAAAAAAAAAGGGCACACATCAACTGCTCTTTGTGGTTGTTTCTTAGCATTAACTACACGAATTGAATGGTAGATTTTTTTCTTTAAAAAATATTTAGTATGCCCACTGATCCTCTTTAAGAATGATTATGTTAGGAACCTTTGTTGTGTTTATCAAATATAATGCAGTTGCGAATATATTATAAAAAAGAAGAGATAGACTTATGGTAATATGTATACTAGTTCATCGACATGATTCAAGAAGTTGAACTAAGTATGTATAGAAAATGAATTGAAATGAAAATAAATATTATCCTTCATGCCGACCTGAGGCTTGAAATAAGAGTGAAGTAAATGGTCCCATGTTTTACTTGATGCTTTTGTAAATAATTGTTTATGAATAACAGGAAAACACGTGGAATGGGAGCCGGTCGTAAACTGAAGACCCACAGAAGGAACCAGAGATGGGCAGACAAATCCTACAAAAAAAGTCACCTCGGAAATGAATGGAAAAAGCCATTTGCTGGCTCTTCTCATGCCAAGGGTATTGTCTTAGAGAAAATGTAAGCTAATATCTGCTACGAGTCTTAACCTCTGCATAATCATAATCATTTCGGCTCTGTGCCTGACACTGCGGTGGCGGTCGAACACGGTTATGAATTGCCGTTTGTGAATCCCCGACCTCACCGAAGGAACTTCATAACATGTATTCTATGGTGGTTGTGCTTTTGTACAAACTCATTGGAGCAAAAAAACTTGTGCCAAACGAACCTTTATAGCTGTGTACCACTCAATTCTTTTAACTTCTAATATATCACAAGTGTTGGTTTATGATTCCAAAGAATATATTCCAATTGTTAGGTTGTTATATTCATGTGAGAATTAAATATATATGATGATATATTACTAATTGTAAAGAACTGGTGGATATGCTCTTACACATGAATGGTTTTATAAGGGGTATGCCATAAAAGATCAGTTCTTTAATTTCCGCACTTGCGAATATTGATGACTGACACCAGTTTACGTAATTTTTCGCAGCGGCATTGAGGCTAAGCAGCCTAACTCTGCCATCAGAAAATGTGCTAGGGTTCAGCTGATAAAAAACGGCAAAAAGATTGCGGCATTCGTTCCCAATGATGGCTGTTTGAATTACATTGAAGAAAATGTAAGTTTTTCATATAGGGTTGATGTTAGTTCAAATAATTAAAAAAAAACCCTTAAACATTTGCGTGTGCAGGACGAGGTATTGATTGCTGGATTTGGACGTAAAGGGCATGCAGTGGGAGATATTCCTGGAGTTAGGTTTAAAGTTGTGAAGGTTTCTGGTGTCTCTCTCTTGGCTCTCTTCAAGGAGAAGAAGGAGAAGCCCAGATCTTAAATTTTTATTATTATTACCAGTCTTGTCTTATTATCTTCAGGACAAGTTGTTTCTAACGCTGTTTTCCTAGTCCTTTTTTTCAAGATTTGTTTTTGTTTAATGCATGACATTGTTGGTGAAATTTCAGACAAAAGTAACATCTTATGTTGCTTTTGGTCAAATGACCTTGTATTTTATTTTGAGATGTTTAGGCCAGCTTTCAGAGTCTTATGCTGTTTGACTTCCAAATAATACAAATTCCTTCCATTTTAGATTTCACTTTTAAGGTCCTCTGTGTTATTGTATTTATTTTGGGCTTTGGAATTAGAATTGAAGATTCAATGAACCTTTAATTGTAATTTTGGGTCCCTAAAATCTTCTAAATGAGTGAACATGTAAGGGTTCGTTCCTTGGATTGGAGTGTTGAAATTGAATGATCATTTGCCTTGGAATTGACTTAAAATTGGTCTCAATTCCTTCCAATAAAGCCCACCAGTACGGTTTTACTAATTTTTGTTAGTTTTTTTTACTAAATAGTAAATAGATATTTGTTGAAGTGTAAATAGATTATATATATATATATATATATATATATATATATATATATATATATATATATATATATATATATATATATATATATTTTCATGGTCACAACAAAATATATCATTTCATATGCTCTGTTATTCATGAAAGTACTAGCTTGTGGAAAATTTCGTGGAAATTTTTTTGGTATGCTGCTTGTATGATAGTATTGTGCGAGCATAAATACTGATATCTGCCTGGGCACACACCTTTTTTAGTTTCAAAATTGAAACTTTGCACATACCTGAGATTTTCTCTGAGCAACATACTCAAAAAGTTGCTCTATATAGATTGTCTTCTGCAAATCACCATACCGTGTCTCGCTCTTTCTCAAACCCTTTCCCGTCTTCTTCAAAATCTTGTTGACTTTGTGCACAGGGTGAGGTGTTGTGGTGGCTTTGAGAATACGGGTTCGAGTTCTGAAAGCAATCTCGTGCAAAAATGAATGGTAACGTTTACCTACATTTTCCCCGTGTGCTAGACCTCCAGACCCTCGCATGTGCACCCCGCTGCCCTTGGGTTGAATCAGGCAAGTAACAGCAGAATAAATTAATAGTGATTCTACATTTTATTAATTATTATGCAGAAAGTGATCTTAACTTTAAAAACACTCTGAAGAAATTCCAAACTTTATTGTCACGGTCCCCAAAAAAGTAATTTATAATAATCTTATAAAATAGACAAAATTAAAGAAGAAAGAGACATCTAAAAATCTCTCTCCCTATATATATACCCAAGTCCAGACCAACAAAACACAAGCACCCTTTTCTACTTTCTTCTTTCATCAAAAAGCTTAATCTTTTTCACCCAAATTATACACCATGAGCCTCAACCACAAAGCTTTGGAGAAGTTGTTCTGCTACTTCGATGAAGACAATGATGGAAAGATCTCGTCGTCTGAGCTCAGGGCGTGTATGACCGTTATCAATGACGAGCTATCATTGGAAGAAGCCAAGGCCTTGGTCGAGATGCTGGATGCCGATGGCGATGGGTTGTTGGGATTAGATGACTTCATCAAATTTGTCGAAATCGGAGAAAAAAACGGTCAAAACGAAAAGGAGATGCGGGAGGCTTTCCGGATGTATGAGATGGATAGTCAGGGATATATCACCGCATTGAGCCTAAAGAGAATGTTGAGCGGATTGGGTTTTTCCAGGAATATAGAAATATGTCGTGGGGTGATCAGTAAGTTTGACATGAACTGTGATGGCGTGCTTAGTTTCGAAGAGTTTAAGATTATGATGATGGCTTAATGACATCATCATGCTTTGTTACATTGATTAAATATATTTGTTTGAAATATTTTAGCTTTTACTTTGAAAAAGTCTTGTTGAATGAACTCTTAAAACTCAGTGTTTCATACAATATTAATGAGGAATTACAAAGGTTACACGTTTATGATGAAAAATGATCTCATGATTAATTATTTTCATAGTTTATCATGATCAAGTTTGATCTCTTCTACCATTATTTCAATAGTTTAATTGATTTGATGAACTCTTAATTAGTTATTTCATTAGTGGGATATTTTATTAATGCTCCTCATCAAGTAGCTGGTACACCTTGTAAAACACCTCAATTTACATTCAAAACTGTATCCATTCTCCCCAAGCTTCACTATTTAAAAGATGAATATTTCACACATTCCTGCTGCAATTTTGAAGGCAAATTGATAAGCGCATGGCTACATTTTTTTAGTGAGGTGCTGCTGAATCTTAAATACAACCAACACTAGTTATTTGCTCCTAGATGCGCAGTCTTCACCTCGCCAAGGTTCTGCCGTCCCCCTGTCGCAAGAACTAAACGATTTTCTTGCCGGGCATTTTGGACGATCATGAGCATTGTGCGGATTGACATTCAAGTATGTGCATATCCCACAGATCCCACTTTGCACATATGGATAAATTTTCCCGTCGGCCATATCTAAACGGATCTCACCCATATTTATCGTTGTCCATCTCACCGAGATAATAAAAGATCTCAACCAGACTAAGGCTCCGTTTGGGAGGATTTATTTTCACCGGTCAAACGGTTACGATCCCATGGACCGGACCTTAATTAAGGTCCGATTCATGCGGTCGTAACCGCTTGACCGATGAAAATAAGTCCCTTCCAAACTGAGCCTAAATTTTTTTTAGCAAAACTTGTAAACTATTATGAGAGGTAGAAAGTGAAGACGGTCTTGCCCGATTGGGCTGCTGCAGTTTTCCGGTAGCTGCAACCCCTAAAGCCAGAATGGCTTTGTTCGAAAATGAAACTGCTGGCCCACTTAAAGAAGCTTAGAATCCTATGAGTCACCATTACTGTTTAATTAACTTCTTGATTAATGTTTTTGTGATTCCCGTTGTACTGTTTGTATTATAAAAACAGTGCTATTTAATAGCAAAATTGGAACAAGGAAGATATGATCTTTTTGCCTCTTCTCTTCTTCACGTTTATCTTTCCACTTTCTTCCTAATCTCTCCTCCTCAATGATGATGAGATATGCAGCTTTATTCTAACAGTGGTATCAGAGCACAAATATTCTGAGCCTGATTTCCTGTTTCCTCTGCACTTGGCTCTCATGGGCTCATCATCTACCAATAACGCCACATATCCACCTCACCACCTTCCTTTATTCAATGGAGATTTATATGATCACTGGGCAGTCAAAATGGAGACTCTCCTTGAGTCCCAAGATCTTTGGGAGGTTGTTCAACATGGGCCAAGACCTGATCCAAGAGAGAAGGTAAAAGAAGGAGAGAAAGCCAGAATACCCAAAGGAGAAAAACAAATGAACTCCTTGACACTGCTACTCATCCAACAAGCCATCTCTTCTAATGTTTTTCCAAGAATCACGGTAGCAAAAACAGCCAAGCTTGCGTGGGACACCCTCAAAGAAATCTACTAAGGAGATCAAAAGGTAATCTCTATTCGAAAAGTAAACATAAGGAAGCAATTCGACTTATTATCTATGAGAGACAATGAAACAATATTTGAGTTTATGCCAAAACTCACAAATCTCACTAACCAATTAAGCACACTTGGGGCACCATTTCTGAAAAAAGAAATAGTTTTAAAAATACTCACGAGTCTGCCAAAAAGTTATGACCACATTGCAACAGCAATTGAAGAAAGCAATGACATCGAGATCCTTCTAGTTGCTGTCTTGATTGGTAAGATCCAATCTCACGAGGAGCGGCTGAAGAGGCATCAACCAAGCCACACCCAAGCGCTGCAGACCAAGATGTATCTTGTTAAGTAGCAACCTGCTGGTAAGAAGTCAGGAAATGCACATAAAGATAAAGAATCACGTGGACCTCACTGGAAAAAGACCCAAACTTCATCTTTGCAAAATGAACATTGCAAAACAGATGGAGTGTTATGCACCTTATGCAAAAAATCTAATCACGACAATTCAAGATGTTATTATAAGTGCAAGAGGTGCAAGAACCCTACCAATTTTGATAGGGACTGCTGGGTCAAAAATAAAGAAGACGCAAAGTTCTCTGAAAATAAGAAAGAAAAGAAGGAAGAGATGCTCTTTTTGTGTAACAGTGGGAATGGTACATCCACTGAACCACTCTCTAAGTGGTATATTGATTCTGGGTGTTCATATCACAAGGAAAATGACAAATCCATGTTCACCCAATTAAATGAGAAAGAGAAATCATCTGCCTACTTGGTTGATGGCAACTTAAAGCCAATAGAAGGAAAGGGTGACATTACTGTCAAGGGAGCAGATGGGAAAACCAAAATAATATATGACATACAGTTTGTGCCATCGTTGGCTCAGAACCTTCTCAGTGTGGGTCACTTAATAACCAAGGGGTACACTGTACACTTTCAGGACAACATGTGCAACATCTTAGATAGTTTTGGTAATCATGTTTTATCCTCAACCATGACAAAGAACAAAGTGTTCACAATATCTTTGGAGTCAGCCCATCCAGCTGCCCTTGCATCATTTGAACCCAACTCAAATGTTAAGCACTCAACGCCAACCTTTGATCATTCGACACCAACCCCTGGCCACTAAACACCAATAGTTGGTCACTCAACGCCAACACTTGGTCAGTCAACGCCAACACTTGGTCACTCAATCCAACATTTGATCACTCAGCACCATCCCATCCGGCTGCTCTTGACCAACTCTTGAAGTGTCACAACCGTCTGGGACACCTAAATTTTAACTCCATGGAGACATTATTCAATAATAAAATTGGCTATAGACTGCCAGAGATCAGGGTTCATCATTGCTGATGTAAGACTTGTGCCATTGCTAAATCTCACCGCCAACCCTTTACTCAAAGCTCTCGACGCTGCTCAAAACCGCATGAGCGGCTCCACTGTGATATTTGGGGACCATCCGAGACCCCAACAGCTAGAGGTAAAAGGTATTTTTTCTTGATCGTCGATGACTACTCAAGATATATGTGGCTATTTCCGATTAATCAAAAATCAGACACTTTTTCTATCTTTGCTGAGTTTAAGAGACAAATATAAATAAACTAAAAAGGAAAGTTAAAACTCTAAAGAATGATAATGATGGAGAATTTGTCTCCCATGCTTTTCAGCATTTCTGCTCTATTGAGGGAGTAAAACATGAGTTTACAACACCCGGCACCCCGCAGCAGAATGACATAGTCGAGCGAAGAAACAGAACTATATTAGAAATGGTTCGATCCTTGTTGCAGAACAAAAAGATGTCGAGACACTTCTGGGGGGAGGTAGCAAGCACCGCTGTGCACATACTTAATCGGGTGCCCACTAAGGTGAACAAAAACTCAACTCCATATGAACTTTTGCATGAAAAGAAACCAAATCTGGGACATCTAAGAACCTTTGGGTGCTTAGCTTATGCACACATTCTAAAAGAAAAAAAATGGACAAATTGGATCAAACAACAATCAAATGCATTTTCCTGGGCTATTGTGAGAATAGGAAAGCTTATCGACTATTTGATCCAACCTCCCAGAAACTAATTATTTCTCGATATGTAGTTTTTCATGAAGAGCAGGGATGGTCTTGGGCATCAGGCAATGGTGAAGATCATACTCCTTCTTGCACGGTTGAGCTCAATTTGAGCCCCTTCCAAGTGCATCAGGATGCTCCTGAAGAATTTAGAGATCTTGGTGATTCTCAATCCAAACCTCGAGGATGTGAGTGTTTCACCTGAGTCATCACCGCCCGCTCGGACTCGCTCCCATCAAGAAATTTATGAAAGCACCAACCTGGCAATGTTCCACTCAACGCCATCAAATTATACAGAAACAGTCAACCATGAGGAATGGAAGAAGGCAATGGATGAAGATATTGAGATAGTTGAGAAGAACCATACCTGGTCCTTAGTTCCTCGGCCAACAGATAAACCTGTCGTTGGACTAAAATGGGTGTTTAAGCTAAAACACAATGAGGTTGGTGACATAATCAAGCATAAAGCTCGAATTGTTGCTAAGGGATATACTCAAAAATTTGGACGGGATTTTGAAGAGACTTATGCACCAGTTGCTTGGATAGATACCGTCAGGTTGCTGCTTGCCATTGCCTCCAACAACAACTATCCCATCTACCAACTTGACATAAAATCAGTTTTCCTCAATGGGGCCTTAAGTGAAGAGGTTTACGTCGACCAACCTGAAGGGTACACAAAGAAAGGGAAAGAGACCTTAGTTTACAGGCTTCATAAGACTCTATATGGTCTAAAACAGGCCCCTATGGCATGACACTCTAAAATCACAACTTATTTTAACCTGGAAGGACTGAAGGCAAGTAAATATGAACCCTCCCTTTTCATCAAAGCTATTGACAATAGACACAATCTCATTGTCTGTTTATACGTTGATGATCTCTTGGTCACCGGAGGAAATGAAAAAGTGATACGAGAATTCAAGAAGAAAATGATGGAGACGTATAAAATGTCTGACTTGAGACATATGAAATTCTTCCTGTGCATGCAGATCAAGCAACATAATGACACATTATTTCTATCCCAGGAACAATATGCACATGAGATTTTGAGGAAATTCCATATGACGGACTGTAATCCTAGTCAAACACCCTTGTGCACAAGTACTAAACTTGTCAAATTCGAAGAAGGGGATGAGAAGGCAGATGAACACATCTATAGAAGCTTAATTGGGTCTCTCATCTATCTCACTAACTCTAAACCCGATCTAGAGCACTCAGTTAGCCTTCTTTCGAGGTTTGTAAGCAAACCATCTAAGACTCATATGGAGGCAGATAAAAGAGTCCCGAGGTACCTTAAAGGAACGACATCACACAACATTCTTTACACCAAAGACCTTCACCCAACATTCACAGGATATTGTGACTCTGATTGGGGAGGTTCCAGTAATGATCGCAGAAGCACAGAAATATATATCTTCTTCTATGGATCAAATCTCGTCTCTTGGAGGTCAAGGAAGCTACAAACTGTGGCTCTATCAACCACAGAGGCTGAGTACATTGGAATAACCTCAGTCATTTGTGAAGGAATTTGGTTGCAGAGGATGATAAAAGAAATCTCAGGAGAAAAGCAGAAGACAATCCTACTCAAAAGCGTCAGTGCATCTGCCATAGCCTTATCAAAAAACCCGGTGTTCCACAACCGTAGCAAACACATTGCCATCAAGTATCACTTCATTCGTGAGAAGATTGAGTGTGACGAAGCTCAGTTGGAGCATTGCCTGACGGAGATTCAGGTCGCCGACATTTTTACCAAACCCTTACATCGCAATCGTTTCGGAAAACTCAAGGGTAACCTAAAAATTTCTAGACCGCCGGTTCAATAGGGGCTGTTGGAAAATGAACTTGCCGGCCCACTTAAAGAAGCTTAGAATCCTATGAGTCACCATTACTGTTTAATTAACTTCTTAATTAATGCTTTTGTGATTCCCGTTGTATTGTTCGTATTATAAAAATAGTGTTATTGTAATAGCAAAATTGGAACAAGGAAGATATGATCTTTTTGCCTCTTCTCTTCTTCATGTTTATCTTTCCACTTTCTTCCTAATTTCTCCTCAATGATGATGAGATATGCAGCTTTATTCTAACAGGATTGGCTATACTATTCTTGCAAGGGTTAGCCAGGGATGAGCCCACCTTTGGCCCTAGACTAATCAATTTGGTTCAGCCCTACGGGGGCGCCTCAAATTCAAGTATTTTCATCATTTTGATGTTTTCATAATTGTTTCTCAGAACTGACTGAACACATATATATATGATATCCCACAAAAAAAATATATTAGAAAACAAATAATCATGTTAAGAGTAGAAACCAGAATTCAAAGAAAAGAACTCTTGGTTTTGCATCTTGTTTCATTGTTGTCCTTCTTGATTTTGCATCTTGAAATCCGTCACAACTAATTAATCTCTGTTTTGGAAAAAGTTATATTTTCACCTCCACTATTGTTTTGCAAGCATTTGATTTTCTCGTGGTAGAAATAGTGCTCATATCATAAAGATATTTTCACATCTTTTTAAAAAAACAGTGAACTCTTTGACTTTCATAAAAACTAAAAGCAGTTTATTTGTATTTTCATGTTTTTTACACGTAGCTCAACATTAACAAAAGCTTAAAAAATGGTATGTCATGATTAGTCCCATATTGTCTATTCAGTCGGTCCACTAACATTTATAATATGCTCTGCCTATCCTATCTTCAACGTTAGTTTTGAAATGAAAAATGAATGCCATGATTAATTATCAATTCTCATCCATTGTTTTTTCCTACAACTATTTTCTCTGACAAGTCTAAGCTTTGTTTGGGATGGCTGGAGCTGCAGAAAAAGCAATTATGAGAAATGAATGGTGAGATTATAAAAGTAGAGCTACCAAATAAGTGCTGGCAAGCAAAAACTATAAGAATAGTAGGGAGACGTCGACCTACAGAAAAAGAAACATAAATGTGAAAACCTCCTCTTAGTTTTTTCTGAAAATGAGAGCTCACTGCTTTCCATAGAGACCTGAATATATTTATTTAACACACTTTTCCCACCGTCGAGAAATCAAACATCCGTAAACCAACAATGACCGTGGGAATAATGCTTTTTTCCCATGCCACTATCTATTGAACGATTTTTTTTTTGATAAGTGTAGCGTTCTCTCTTCTAGAAACACCTTTAAATAAGTTTTATGTGGGTCTGATTTATTTTCACTTTCCCACTAACTGTAAGAAATATGACTCTTTTTTTTTCTTTCAGTGAACTCTTTCTGCAGGAAAACTTTTTTTTTTCTGATCAGGTTTTCCACTCTCCACTGGAATATACTTTTGCCCACCGCCTCCTCTCCGGTCTTCGTCGCCCATTCCGACATAAAACTTGCACATTTTCTTTGAGGTGTCAGGGCTTAAGCGGGTTTTTTGTTGTCAGGTTCTGTCATTGGTGAATATGCAAATACAGTTGTATATTATGCATGAAATACAGTTATACATTACACTATATGCAAATACAGTCGTACATTATACCTCAAAAACAGTTGTAATCACTTGAAATACAGTTGCAACTGTAATCACTTGAAATACAGTTGCACAAACAATCACTTGAAATACAGTTCTGAAAAATAGTTCAACATATGCAAAGAGATGAGACCGTCGTTCGCTTCTTCCTATTGCTGGAAAAATAGTCGTACATGGTTCTTCTCAAACCAGCCGTCGGCGAGAAAATGTGCCTGGAAATCTGCCGGAGATCGCGAGTGCGCAGAGAGGAGTTGTTTGATGATGACGCCTACATTAACATGTACGACTCACCGGAGTTTGCCTCGCAAGAAATCTGCCGGAGTTCGCCTCGACTGGGCCGGAGATTGCGTCACTTCGGCCGCCTAGGTTAGGGAAGAAGAGTTGACGGAATAGGGAAACATGAAAAAATAATAGGGCCCACATTTTTTGAAAGTGCTATTTAACAGCGCTCCTAGCACAGGGAACGCTAGGCTTACCAAAAAAATTTCCCTATTGAACGGGGCATGGCCCACTCCTCAAGCAACGCCTCGCCGACCTCAACAACCCGCCATGTGGCCAATTTAAGGGGAAGGCCCTGTAAGCCCTGTGTTGGGTTGGGCCACACGCAGTCCCTTGGAGAGGGGTTGGAGCTGGTGGACTGCAGTCCACACGAAAACGGCCCAAAATACACAGTAATTGGGCTGCGCCACGTTCAACACTATCCAAAACAAAGTTCAAATCTCCTACTGACTTGACGGCTTCTCACTATTGCTTTTACTGCCTCGTCTTAAATCTTAAACAGAGCATACTCGGGTAACAACAATTTTGATCCTCCATCAAATATTTTTTTTTTGCTTTAAATGTTCCAAGAAAGTTGATAATTAATACAACAACTGATTATCAAGTATATATCATGTTTATTTAATTCAATTCGTCTTTAACAATACTTGATGATATAATATGTCCTATACAGAATTTACATTGAATCTTAAATCAATCTATGCAGTTCAAATTTTTTAATGTAAGAAGGTGGCCTAATAAAGTACTTTAATAATTTATCTTTCATGTATGTATCACTACACATATTAAATACTATGTAGATAATGTTTTGGGAAAAAAATCATAATAACAAACTGTCTTATGTTGAGAGTGAGTCGAGCATGCAAACAATCAAAATAAAAGCCAACAGCAGAGAGGGAGACGTTTAACGTGAAAAACCCGGAAAGAGTGAAAAACCACGGGGCCGGATTGTTATTATGATGCTCCAACCGAACCGGTCCAGCTGGACCGGTTCGGTTTTTTGCCTATTGCCATATATATAAGCTTGCACAGAGGGATCCCGATCTAGCGATTCCTAAACCTAATCAGAAAACCACGGGAGAGGCGGCAGCATCGACCCAGCGGCGACATCGGACGCGGAGCGGCGGCTTCATCCAGCGGAGCGGCGGCGTTGGTTCTTCTCCGACGAGGGATCGGGCTTTATACCCGATCAAGGGTTCTTCTCCGGCAGGCTAGGCGGCATCGGGAGTAGAAGGAGCGGCGGATCGGGAGATCGGGAGAGACAATCGGCTTCGGGCGCTTCCTTCTCCGGCGACGGTCGGAGATCCGGCAGCAGTTCGGCGAGGTTCGGCGCGGCGGCAAGGGCCCGATCTTGGGCAGCGGCGATTTCTTCTCCGGCGACAGCGGCGGTCTTCTTCTCCGGCGACACCGGCGACAGCGGCAAGCCCGATCTAGGGCTACGTAGGTCCAGCGATCCTTGGGATCCGGCGGTGGCAAGATCGGGCAGAGGCGCTTCTTCTCCGGCATTCTTGGGCCGGTGGTTCTTCTCAGGCAGCAGCGGCAGCAAATCTTGCAGGCGAGTGGTGGTTGACGGAGGCAGCGGAAGATTGATCGGAGTTCCGATCTAGTGCACGGCAGCGGCATCGGCTCCATCTCCGGTGAAGGAGAGGGGAGATCCACGGCAGCGGCGGGTGCAGGTTTCCATCTCCGGCGGCTCCGGCGATCCAGCGGCGGCGGCAACTTCGGCGGTGAAAGAAGGCATAAGGCTGCGGTTCCTTCATCTTGAAGAGGGCAGCGGCTTTCTTGGCCGGAGAGCAGCGACGCGTGGCAGTGGCAAGATCAGTTTCAGATCCAGGCTGCGGATAGGGGAGTTTTCTTTGTTCTCCTGTTGTTCTTTATTTCATATTTTAGGTTAGTGTCGATCCGTTGAGGATCGTTGAGTGTCTGTGTTGTAATCGGATTGTTTTTTCGATTAGTGGATCCGGCGCGCTCTCCCCGTGGATGTAGGAGCTTAACTCCGAACCACGTATATCTCTTGTCGTCTGTGTGGTTTTTTCTGTGTTTTGGAAACTCGAACTGTTGGATTGGTGCGCGCCATTATTTGCTCAAAGCTTCCGTTGCTATTGTCCGCGACGAGTTCCGTACTCGCGGGCAGGTGTCAATTGTACAACAATTGGTATCAGAGCCAGGTTCGACCTTCGGACCAGTGAGCAAATTCAATGGCGGCCAAATTCGAGGTTCCAAAATACGATGGGCGGATCGATTTCGGTCTTTGGCAAAAGCGCATAAAGGCCGTACTCGTTCAGCAGGGTCTTCACAAGGCACTCCTTGGAAAGGAGAAGGCTAAGCTGAAAGACGACGACGAGTGGGATGAGCTGGACCTCAAGGCCATCAGCACCATACAGCTGTGTTTGGCAGACGAGGTCATGTACAACGTTATCGAGGCGGGAACTACGGTGGACTTGTGGAGGAAGCTTGAGGAACTCTACATGTCCAGGTCGCTCACGAACAAGCTGTACGTGAAGAAGCAGTTGTACAGCTTGAGGATGTCCGAGGGAATGCAGTTGTTGGACCATATGAATGTGTTCAACAAGCTGGTATCCCAGTTGCGGAGTATGGATGTGAAGGTCGAGGAGGAAGATCAGGCTCTTCTCCTCTTGTCCTCACTCCCGAGGTCGTTCGATCATTTAGTTATCACCATGTTGTATGGGAAGGATACCCTTAAGATGGAGGAAGTGGTGACGATGCTTCTCTCTAATGAGAAGAGGAGCAGTTCCGGATCGAGTGCGAGCGAGGGTCTGCTCGTGAAGAGCAGAGACCCATCCCGAGGGAGATCGAGAGGGGGAGGCAAGGAGGATGATCGACCTAGGTCCAGGGGTAGGTGTTACTATTGCAAGGAGGATGGGCATTGGAAGGCCAACTGCCTAGTGAGGAAACTCAAGGGCAAAGGATCTGTGCCTCAGCAGGCTGCAGTAGCATCCGAGTGCGTGAGTGATGATGATGTTCTACATGTTTCTCAAAGCCGCGACGTGGTGGTCGGGACCACAGATTCCTGGATCATGGATACAGGATGTTCGTTCCACATGTGCCCGAACATTGAATGGTTCTCCAGTATTAGGCACTGTGGAGGTGGTCATGTTCGGATGGGGAACCAGTCAGAGTGCGAGATATCTGGAGTCGGGAGCATCAGGATCAGGATGTTTGATGGAGTGGTTAGGACTCTCACCGACGTTCGGTATGTGCCCGAGTTGAGGAAGAGCTTGCTTTCTCTAGGCACTCTGGAGGCTGCCGGGTATTCTTATACCAGTAGCAGCGGGTATTTGGAGGTTAGGAGAGGCGCACAGACAGTCTTGAGAGGAGAGCGTTTCGGATCGCTCTATAGACTGATTGGCACCACGATTGCCTGGGGAGATGCGAGGAGAGAGGTCACACCGTCTCTCGAGCTACAGGATACGGTAGCGCATGCATTTCAGACGATCTCCTCAGATCGCGATTCCTTAGATAGAGCTTTAGAGAGCAGAGACTGTTCTCAACGAAAAGCTAGGAAGGACCAGCGGAGGAGCGGGGCAGGATTCGTGGCAAGGGCGTGTGCACGGAGAGAGCACCTTGGCGGAGGTAGAATCTTCGCAGCCGTAGAGGAGACGGGTAGAGAGTCATCTCAGGAGTACCCAGACACCGCGAGAGGAGCCATCAGACTCAGAGGTCTCACCGAGGAACTTAGGATCACTCAGGAGAAGGTGGAGTTGCACAGTGAGAGTTCGAGTGCGATTCGTCTTGCAGTAGACCCGGTCTATCGTGCAAGGACGAAGCACGTCGACGTGCGTCACCGGGAGTTGAGGGAGTTCGCTCGAGGTGGAGGCGTGATGTTGCGGGAGATCCCTACGGAGGAATGCGTTGCGAGCATGCGGGAGAAATCAGTGAGGCGAGTCAAGTTTGACTTGACTCAGACTGTTGCATGTTGATCGTGCCGGCCCCAGGGAGAGGGGGCTTGTAGTCGCCAGTAGGGGTCTGTGTGTTTTAGATGGTATTTGCGTTCGTGGAGCATCAAGGTGGAGATTATTATTATGATGCTCCAACCGAACCGGTCCAGCTGGACCGGTTCGGTTTTTTTCCTATTGTCATATATATAAGCTTGCACAGAGGGATCCCGATCTAGCGATTCCTAAACCTAATCAGAAAACCACGGGAGAGGCGGCAGCATCGACCCAGCGGCGACATCGGACGCGGAGCGGCGGCTTCATCTAGCGGAGCGGCGACGTTGGTTCTTCTCCGACGAGGGATCGGGCTTTATACCCGATCAAGGGTTCTTCTCCGGCAGGCTAGGCGGCATCGGGAGTAGAAGGAGCGGCGGATCGGGAGATCGGGAGAGACAATCGGCTTCGGGCGCTTCCTTCTCCGGCGACGGTCGGAGATCCGGCAGCAGTTCGGCGAGGTTCGGCGCGGCGGCAAGGGCCCGATCTTGGGCAGCGGCGATTTCTTCTCCGGTGACAGCGGCGGTCTTCTTCTCCGGCGACACCGGCGACAGCGGCAAGCCCGATCTAGGGCTACGTAGGTCCAGCGATCCTTGGGATCCGCGGTGGCAAGATCGGGCAGAGGCGCTTCTTCTCCGGCATTCTTGGGCCGGTGGTTCTTCTCAGGCAGCAGCGGCAGCAGATCTTGCAGGCGAGTGGTGGTTGACGGAGGCAGCGGAAGATTGATCGGAGTTCCGATCTAGTGCACGGCAGCGGCATCGGCTCCATCTCCGGTGAAGGAGAGGGGAGATCCACGGCAGCGGCGGGTGCAGGTTTCCATCTCCGGCGGCTCCGGCGATCCAGCGGCGGCGGCAACTTCGGCGGTGAAAGAAGGCATAAGGCTGCGGTTCCTTCATCTTGAAGAGGGCAGCGGCTTTCTTGGCCGGAGAGCAGCGACGCGTGGCAGTGGCAAGATCAGTTTCAGATCCAGGCTGCGGATAGGGGAGTTTTCTTTGTTCTCCTGTTGTTCTTTATTTCATATTTTAGGTTAGTGTCGATCCGTTGAGGATCGTTGAGTGCCTGTGTTGTAATCGGATTGTTTTTTTCGATTAGTGGATCCGGCGCGCTCTCCCCGTGGATGTAGGAGCTTAACTCCGAACCACGTATATCTCTTGTCGTCTGTGTGGTTTTTTCTGTGTTTTGGAAACTCGAACTGTTGGATTGGTGCGCGCCATTATTTGCTCAAAGCTTCCGTTGCTATTGTCCGCGACGAGTTCCGTACTCGCGGGCATGTGTCAATTGTACAACACCGGATCAGTACCGACCGAGATACGCTGTTCTTTGGAGGGTTACACAAGTTATCTCTCGCGGGTGAATGACCTCCGCTCGTTACAACAATTCGTGCTAGTCCGCGGAGGACGTTTGGAGTGGCGTGGAGTGGTGAGGGTCGTGGATTGCTTAGGGTCATGCTCAAAAGCAATCTGAAATGATGAATGCGGCAACGGGGCTCTGGGCTCGAAGGACAGAGCTGGCCCGATGAGGTCTTCTAAGGGACCTTTGAGGTGCAAAGGAGATCTTCGAGGCTCCGAGAAAATTTTCAAAAACCGAAGGAGATATTCAAGCAAATTTCAAAAGATCTTCGAACTATGAAGAATGCGTTCGAGCAATCATATACCGAACAAGCTAGCCTCAAAACAAGAAATAATTACAATCTTCACGGTGGATATTGTTGTCAAATTTTGCTTTGAACTCTCCAAGACTAGCTCAATCAATAAACATATAAACATATTTATACGTTGATCGAGTAAATCAACACAGATGGTAAAATCAACACAGATGGTTAAAATCAAATCTTATAACATAAGCACGTAATATATTGGTATCTTTATGTTGTTGGCGTTTGACCCATCATAACGGGCTAGATTTACACCCATAATAAATATAAATACATGATATTTATATATATAATATTTATATATATAATAATAAAATATGAAAAGGTGGGAGATTTGGAAACGGCGGAAGTGGCGTGATCATAGATATAAATATACCATCCTTTTTTCCATTCCTTTTATATTTTTTTTATTCAAAAAATTCTGAACCACTAGATTTTTTGAGAGCTTTTTCTGTCCACTAGATATGAAATGAATCCTCTCCCCTCCATTTCATTTGAAATGAAGAGGATCCGGATACGGTGATCATATAAATGCCTTTCTCTCTCTATGCCCGAGTGGCATTTTATAATAGGCTGGCTTTACACATATATAGGCATGCATTCAGAGGTGCAAAAAAGGGCGGAAGCTTGGTAAGGTGGCGTTTGAATAGTAAAACCTGTGGCCTGCTTCATGCGGATTGAAATAGTGAACAGTTGAAAAGCTTAGTGCAGCAGCACGTGATATTCTTGGCGAGAAGGCGAGGGTGCGGCCTCCTATTGCCATCAAAAAATTGCATAGGCAGAAGGGCAGCTGCGTGAGAACCTGAGCTTGCGGTTTTGCTATTGGCAAACAGTGAAAGTTCATAAAAGAGTGGCGGCCAGCAGCAGTATTGTTTTGCATACTGTTGTTGCAGACTGATTTTCTACGGACAGTCACTTTGTGAAATACTTGGCAATCTCCAGGCAGAAATAGTGGGTTAAAAGTGTTGAGTTGTAATACATACCCAAATGAGGGTAGTGTGCAAGTATTGTTTTGTAACTTTTAAAGTCAAGTTTCCTTATTTCTTTATAATCTTTTGGTGTTTAATTTAAAAAAGTTATTTGCTCCTTTATTTGTGTTGTTCCCGCTATACACGTTTCCAATAATGATATCAGAGGGAGGTTCCGAACCTTGGTAATAACTCAGAATAGTTGAAGAGATTTTGTAATGAAGATGGTAAATGCTATGCCGGGTCAAGTTCCCAAGTTGACAAAGACGAACTATGAGAATTGGAACATCCAGATG
Source organism: Platanthera guangdongensis (assembly GCA_039583875.1). Taxonomy (NCBI): domain Eukaryota; kingdom Viridiplantae; phylum Streptophyta; class Magnoliopsida; order Asparagales; family Orchidaceae; genus Platanthera; species Platanthera guangdongensis. The sequence goes on along the minus strand of CM077160.1, from coordinate 175,803,873 downwards.
AGAGTGCTGCTAGCATCAAAGGAGTTTTGAGAGATAGTTGAGGATGGTTATGAAAAGCTAACTGCTGAAGCAAATGCATCGTTAACTAACGCCTAGAGGACAACATTGTGAGAGACAAGGAAGAGAGACAAGAAGTCTTTATTCTTCTTATATCAAAGGGTTGATGAAACAACCTTTGAGAAAATCTTGAATGCTAAAAGTTCTAAAGAAGCATGAGAGACCTTGCAACGTTCCGTGCAAGGTGTTGATAAGGCAAGGAAGGTGAAGCTGCAATCTCTTCGGGCAGAGTATGAAGTTATCAAGATGCAGAACTCTGAGAAAGTTGGTGACCATGTGACTCGTCTGCAAACGCCTGCAAATGAAATAAAGCGCAATAGTGAGACGATCAATGATGTGAGTTTCATAGAGAAACTTGTACGACCTATGCCGAAGAAGTTCAACTACGTGGTGGTGGCGATAGAAGAGTCGAAGGATCTCACTCAAATGTCTATCGATGAACTCATAGGCTCTTTACAATCCCATGAATAACACATGTTACAAGATGAAGAGTCAAGTGTCTTAGAGAAAGCACTTCAGACTCAATTGAATTTTGGAGAGAGCTTTGGAAGAGGTGTCCAGCGAGGCCAAGGCTACCGAGGCAGAGGTAGAGGAAGAAGAGGAGGAAGAGATCAGGGAAGAAATCAAAACTTCCAGAAAGAGGAGCAACCTCAAGCAAGAGGGCAGGAAGGAAGAGAAAGAGGCCGAGGAAGAGGCCGTGGTGGAATGAACCAAGTCCAATGTGTTAAAATTCAACAACCTGGCACTTCTACCACGTTGAATTTTCTTCAGGTGGTCAACAAGATAGCCTGATGCCAAATTAATATTCTCAGCACTATCAAGATCACACCTTGATCACACGGAAAAATCTCTGGAACCTGGAGTGAGCAGGGGTTATCTCAACCTAAGCCAGTCAACCAGCAAACACATGCAGCACAAGAGTCTTTATTGATTCACAACAATCTTCTCTACACAGCGAGACATACATGACGAGACATGCTTCACCAAACAATCACCCAAGGGAAAGCAGAGAACTACAAATCAAAGACAAGAGCAACAAGCCGCGCGGACTCAACCACCAAGTCGCCGGTCTACTGCTGTGGAGTCCGCTTAGTTCGCCAGGTTGCCAGACCGCAACCCAAGCCGCGCGGACTACCCCTTATTCTAATGCTAGCTCTAGCCGCCGATCTGCAAGTCGCCTGACCGCGAGGTCGCCTACCTGCCAGACCGCACACGCTGCGATGCCGAATAGAACAGTCCGCCCGAGGCAGGCGACTTATTGAATCCCGAACCAAGTTGCCAAACAGAAGACCGTCTGGTCGCTGTCCGCGGCTTGTTGTTTTCTGCCTGTTGCTTAACCGCAGAGTCCGCACTGTCCCTAACCGCAATTAGAGCCAAGTCCTGGCTTTCCAGCGCTATCCGCACAACCTGCACAACATAACCCGGTCGACTCACTCAAACTGCGCGGACACAAAAGTCCAGTCCGCAGCAACTGTTGCAGGCTCAAGTTACTGTTCACTTACTGCCTGAGGTTACTTATTCCTGATGTGACATGGGTCCTATTTATAGGCATGATGATGAGTGTGGTCACCGCCCTGGCCGATAGGATTACCTCCACATCCTGCAGCAAGACTTCTCCGCAGTCTGCGGATACATACTAGTCCACCGCACCTGTGCAAGATAGCCAGACCGCCTAGCTTCTCCAAGGCCGGACTCCAATCGCCAGTCCGCCTTGTCGCTAAAGGCCAAACTGCCTACATCGTCAAGGCCGGACAGCAACACCAGTCCGCCTTGTCGTTGAAGGCCAAGCTAGGACTGCCACAGTCGGACTTTGCAGCAACAGTCCGCAAATCCGCGGACACAGCACCAACACGTTTATCCCGAGCCCGCAGCCTCACCACTAAGGCACCTGCCGGACTCAGCGGACACCCGGCTTCAGTCCGCACATCCCGAGCCCACGGCTTTGCCACAAAGGCACCTGCCGGACTCAGCGGACACGTCGATCTAGTCCGCACATATTGTGGACAGCTCTAGTCTACATACCCCTGCAGACATCCCAGTCTGCATACCTTGCAGACTTCTCCAGTCCGCATACCCCAAGTCCACAGCCACGCTAGCAAGGCAGCTGCCGGACTCAGCGGACTCCAGCTCCAGTCCGCACACAGTTGCGAACACAACCTCCAGTCCGCTTATCCCCAAACTCGCAACCAAGGCACATGCACTTCTGTCGAGCTTGGCGGACTGAGAAGCAGTCCGCGCTCCACTGCGCGATCTCCCCGGACTGAGCCAAACATGGGCTTGGTTCAGACCCAACCAAGTCCACACCACTAGCCACAAGGGCCAGTTCGCACTTATTGGCAGACACTGGATCCAGTCAGCCTATACCGGCAAACTCCAGTATCAGTCCGCACTGACTGGCGGTCTCCGTGGCTTCCTCTTGCTGTTGCACTAGAGCAAGACTAAGACAACTGCCAAACCAGTGTGCCGAGCTCCAGTTCTTCAGTCCGCTTCATTCCAGACTCCGCAAATAGAGTTTTTATCCTCCCGGTTACTTCCTGGGATCCAATTGCCTGCTGAGCACAAGCCGGCCTGGCTAACCGCCGCTACTGTCCGCGGAGTCCGCGCGAACAGACCGCCCAGGCCGCTATAGAACAAACCGTCTACAACATCCCTGCCGACCTAGCAGTCCGCCAACCCTGTCCGTGTAGTCCGCGCGGCTAGGTCCAAGTGCTCCATTCACCCACTTTCACTTCACAAATTTCAACACAATGTTACAACTATAACAGGTTTGGGCATATGAGTTATGACTGCAGACTTTCAAGGAGGAAAGAGGAGACCAACCACTATGATGAAGCAAGCAACACTAGTGGTGATCCAATGATGTTCTTGACTTATAGAGGAGCTGAAGGTGGTAGAAATGAAGTCTGGTACTTAGACACAAGAGCGAGCAACCATATATGTGGTGAGGAGGAGTTGTTCACTAACCTTGAACCAAGTGCTGGTGAGGTTAGCTTTGAAGATGCTTCAAAGATCTCGGTAGAAGGCAAATGGTTGATAGTGGTCACCCTAAATGGTGAGAAGGTGCATCTCAATGATGTGTTCTATGTTCCCAGCTTGAAGAGTAATATCTTAAGCCTTGGACAGTTAGTGAAGAAAGACTACTGCATTCAGTTGAAGGAGAGTTCATTGGCTATGCAGAACCATCGAGTAAAAGAGGTGGTGAAAGTAAAGATGATGACGAATCATCTCTTTACGTTGAAAATGGATGCCGAGCAGACGACATATCTTGCAAGAACTAAAGAAGATGAAGAAACATGATTGTGGCATCACAGAATGGGTCACTTAGGCTTCAGTGGTTTGAAGCTTATATCACATGCGATGATGGTAGAAGGTTTGCCTATGATCTTGTAACACCCCAAAGCCCAAATTTGGGTTCAGGCTGGGTGACACGGCCTGGGACACGGGCGTATCCCAAGATGTGTCCTCCTCTGTGCACTCGAGTGGATCTCGAGTGGATCACGAGTGGGTCTCGAGTGTGCCTCGAGTGAGGCATACAACCTGGAATACGGGCATGTCCGAGGTCGTGTCCTCCACTGGTCGACGAACTTCTCGAGTGGTCGATGAAATGCACTCGGGATAGCGAACACGACCATGTTCTGGTTGACACGGGCGTGTCAACATCGACACGGGCGTGTCGGGAACCCGTGTGTTCTTCGGGATGTTCTCGGTCCTGTGTCGATGGAGGAACACACCATGCCACACAGGCGTGTACTGAGTGACTCGGGCATGTCAAGGTTAAACATGGGCGTGTCTAACCCCATGTCCTGATCAGGTTTAAGTCGGTTCCCTTGCCTCTTAAGGAACATGGCATGTGACACGGGCGTGTCACAAGCCGTGTCAGCCCAAAAAGAGATATTTCTAGGCAAATCATGGCCGTTCATTTCCTTCATCTTGGATCCAAGGGTCCAGGCCCTTCCCTGCTGTTATAAGGATGAGAGTGTATGGATAATCTTCATTCATCTTTAACATTTTCTCTTTCTCAAAGAAGTGGAGAGAAGGGAGAGCAAGGAAGGAAGGGGAGAGTGGATTCGGCTGCCGGAGGAGCTGCAAAGTTCCAAATCGAGATCCGAGTGCAGATTCATGGAGGCAAGGCCGTGGTGGTGATTTCGATCCGGCTAGTTCATGGCTCCAAAACGATCGTCAAGGGTAATGATCTCCTTCTTGGACAAGCGAAGTCCTACTTTATGCATAAGCATGGAATCCTCCACCAAGCGGTGGACATCGTAAGTGATTCCAAGTTGAGTCTGTATCTAGAGCTAAAAATGTGTAGGTCGGCATAGACATGCTGTATGAAGCACATCCGGACGGATAGTCTGGATTGATGATGTTTATATTGTGAACTGTAGAAGGCTCCGTGTATTGTGTGGATGATTATGGCTTATGAATTGTAAGTACCTAGAAAGCTCGGGACGAACCCTTGGATTGTGTGTGCTGAATTGGAAAGCGGCTCTACGAGAGCTGTGTACGAAGCAGGAAAGGGAAGGCCGACCCGCGTCAAGATCTGCGCTATTGACAAATTGAGCAACGGGAAAAGGTTGACCTGGACCTGTGTTGTGAGATATCGATTGGTGGCAATGCATGGGCGGATGCGGCCCCGACCCGGCTTACTGCACCACAATGGCGGGCCGATCTTAGTGCGATTTAAATGCTCAAGTTTGCCGTGAGGTTAGTACCTCTGAGTGGGATGGACGGAATGTCCCCAGCATGCGTGTTGGAAGACTAGGACCGCCCAACCAACAAGTTAAAAACCTCTGCTCGGTGGTGGTGCCAAGGAGTCCGGCCCACCGTAATGTGCCATGAGAGCACGAAGCGTCTAGTGGAGGCGGGCGCTTGTGATACTATTGTGATACTTATTGTGATAGATGCGACCCCGACCCGGCTTACTGCACCACAATGGTGGGTCGATCTCATTACGATTTAAATGCTCAAGTTTGCCGCGAGGTTAGTACCTCTGAGTGAGATGGACGGAATGTCCCCAACATGCGTGTTGGTAGACTAGGACCGCCCAACCAACAAGTTAAAAACCTCTGCTCGGTGGTGGTGCCAAGGAGTCCGGCCCACCGTAATGTGCCCTGAGAGCACGGAGTATCTGGCGGAGGCGGGCGCTTGTGATACTATTGTGATACTTGTTGTGATAGATATATGTTGTGAACGCAATGCATACATGGAAGGAACCACTGCCCCGGGTAAGGGGTAGGGTCGTTATAATTGGTCAGCTAATGTTGATCGTTGCTTTGTTTACCGCTCTTGGGGTGGATGTCTAACTACAAGTGCTGACAGGTTGAACTGGATTGAGCGGATTGAATCCCTTGCTGCTTAAAGGCCCTTGAAGGTCATGCGAAGTCTTGAATTTCATGTGTGGCCGGCCTGCGTGCCGACGTATGAAACCATATATTTGTAAAGAGAAACTAATAAGGCCTTAAGGCCATGAGCGTTGTGTATTTATATATATTTCTAGTGTTATATATAAATGTGTGGTTTATATATTTAGTGGACATTTATTCTGTTGAGTTCGTATAACTTAAAATGCTTTCGCTAGAATGCTCTGAGCTAGGACGCGAATAAAACATGATTTTGATATTCATAAGTAATTTTACCATTTGTTTGTGAAATATGGCGTGGGGCCCCGGCCGGACCCACTATTATATTCCATATAACGAATGGAGGCATTACAGATCTTGCCACCACATAAAATTTGTGAAGCTTGTACAAAGGGCAAGCAAAAAAGACAAAGTTTTGCAGGAGGAAAATCTCGAAGAGTAAGGAGACAACTTGAACTGGTTCATTCAGACATTGCTGGTCCATTTGATATTGCCTCAGTTGGCGGAAGCAAATACTACATCACCTTCACTAATGACTTTAATTGGAAGTGTTGGGTTTGCTTCTTGAAGGAGAAGTCTGAGGCTCTTGACAAGCTCAAGGAGTTCAAGGCAATGACTGAGAAGGAGAGCAGACAATATCTGAAGGTACTCAGAACTGATCGAGGTGGGGAGTACACCTCAAAGTTGTTTGATTCATTCTGCAAAGAGTATGTGATTGCTTATCAGTTGACTGCAGCTTACTTATCTCAACAGAATGGTGTTGCTGAGAAAAAGAACTTGACGATTCATAACATGGCAAAAAGTATGATAAAGGGCAAGGAGTTGTCAAAGATGTTCTGGGCTGAAGCAGTACAATGTGTTGTGTACTTGCTGAACAGATGTCCGACGAAGAGTGTGAAGTTCAAGACTTTATATAAGGCATGGAGTGGATGGAAGCTAAGTGTGCAACACTTGAGAGTGTTTGAGTGTGTAGCATATGCTCACATCCCTGATTAGAAGAGGAAGAAGCTTGATGACAAGAGCGAGAAGTGTATACTTGTAGGCTACTCTCTGATGAGTAAAGCTTATAAGTTATACAACCCTGTGATGAAGAAGACAATCATCTCTAGAGATGTGCCGTTTGAAGAAGATAGTTGTTAGAGCTGGGATGAGAAGGGTAGAAGCGTCAATGGAATGTTCCATGATGATGATAAAGAAGAAGGTGGTCATGAAGCTGAAGCTGAGGATGGTGGAGATGAACCACCGTCACCACCGAGCAGAGATTCAGGAGGATCTTCTACTCCTTTCTCCAGTGGAGTAAGCACCAACAGAAGCAATTCTAATAGAGCAAACACTAGCAGGAACAACTCTGAATGTCCTCAACCGATGATGAGGTCTTTGCTCCAGTGGCGCGGATTGATACGATCAGAATGATCATTGCACTAGCCGCTCGGTATAAGTGGAAGATTTGTCAGATGGACATCAAGTCCACATTTCTGAATGATTATCTAGAAGAAGATGTGTATGTTCAGCAGCCGCCTGGATATGAAGCGAAAGGTCAAGAGAAGAAAGTCTACAAGCTGAAGAAGGCACTGTATGGGTTGAAGCAAGCGTCTCATGTGTGTAATGAAAGAATAGATACATACTTTCAAAAGAACGGGTACATGAAGAGCTCGTATGAGTATGTTCTCTATACAAATGTGGAGAAGAATAGGGATATCATTGTCATATGCTTGTATGTTGATGACATGATATCCAACTAAAATTCAGGTAGCGTAGGCTCCTCCATATATCCGCTTCTTCCTTAGAATCCTTCCTAAGCTTCATTCCCGGATCTGCAGGAGTTGAGATAGGTTTGTTATTCTCCATCCTGAACTTCTTCAGAATCTCCTCCTCATATTTCTTCTGAGATATGAAGATCTCATCTTCATTCTGTTGCACTTCAATTCCCAAGAAGTTAGTGATTTCTCCTAGGCCAGTCATCTCGAACTCCTTCTACGCTACCTGAATTTTACTAGACCTGATATCATGTATGCTGTCAGAGTTATTAGCAGATATATGGAGGAGCCGAAGCAAGATCACTTCACAGCAGCAAAGAGGACTTCAGGTACGTGAATGAGACGAGAGATCATGGTTTGATGTACTCATCTGTAGAGGAATTGAAGTTGATCGGGTACTTCGACAGTGACTATGGTAGTTATGTGAATGACCGGAAGAGCACCTCCGGGTATGTTTTTCATATGGTAACAGTTATGTTCTCATGGAGCTCGAAGAAGCAGGCCACAATTACCTTATCTACTTGTGAAGCTGAGTACATTACAGCGGCTGCCTGTATTTGTCAGGCGATTTGGCTGAGAAATTTTTTATAGGAGTTGCATCACACACATGATGTTCCTGTGATGGTATATATTGATAACATGTCTGCGATTCAACTAGCGAAAAACTCATTGTTGCATGGGCGCCACAAATATATTGAGATGAAGTATCATTTTCTGCGTGAGCAAGTGTAACAGATGGTGATGGAGTTGGTATATTGCCCCACAAGAGAGCAGATAGCAGACATATTCACTAAGACATTGAAGACAGAAATGTTCTTGATATGCAAGAGCAAACTCGGCATGTGCTGCCATGTTTGAGGGGGAGATTGTTGGTGTTTGGAAACGGCGTGTTGGAACCTTAGGTTCTGATTTGGGTTAGGATCACTATTAGGATGATTAGTTTGACCCAAAATATATAGTCTAAGGGTCATAGGGCTTTCCAAGTATTCCTCAGAAAGAATCCCAGAAGAAGTGCAGAAGAATTCCAGAGAAAATCAGTTTTGAAGTTCAGAAATTTTAGCTCACAGAAATAGTCGAACGGAGTTCAACTATTGCAGTCCAGAAATAGTCGAACGGAGTTCAACTATTGCAGTCCAGAAATAGTCGAACGGAGTTCAACTATTGCAGTCCAGAAATAGTCGAACGGAGTTCAACTATTGCAGTCCAGAAATAGTCGAACGGAGTTCAACTATTGCAGTCCAGAAATAGTCGAACGGAGTTCAACTATTGCAGTCCAGAAATAGTCGAACGGAGTTCAACTATTGCAGTCCAGAAATAGTCGAACGGAGTTCAACTATTGCAGTCCAGAAATAGTCGAACGGAGTTCAACTATTGCAGTCCAGAAATAGTCGAACGGAGTTCAACTATTGCAGTCCAGAAATAGTCGAACGGAGTTCAACTATTGCAGTCCAGAAATAGTCGAACGGAGTTCAACTATTTCTGTGTTCAGCTCTAAGAGAACAGATAACTCAGATGCAGGTCAACTATAGTCGAACGGAGTTCAACGATAGTCGAACGGAGTTCAACTATAGTCGAACGCAGATTGGAGAAGCTTTTCAGATTAAATTTTGGTGATTTCCTGTGCAGTTATTGGAGACAGCTGGCTAGAGTTATTCAAGGCTTAAGTAAAGGAATTTACAGCTAATATATTTAATGCTAAATATTCTTATGAATATAGTCGTTGGGAGACTGCATTAAATATGAATCAATTCAGAGGTTTATTGTCAGTTACCTTTCCAAGACAGTTTCCTTTCTTGAAAATGTCTCTGCCGCATCAGACAAGAATTAAAATGACTTTCCTTAGCCCAGTGGATACATATATATATTTTATACAGAAGATAAAAGTATAGCAAGATAGAAAAGATATATAGCAGAGAGGCTCAGAAATAACAACAAGAGATAGAGAGAGAAAAGCAGGAAGACTTTTTCTCTCTACAAAAGAAGAACTCTGCAACAAGTTTTCAAACAGAGGAAATCAACTTCATCTTCTTCTTTCTGATCCAGGCTTTCAAGAGACAACATATTCAGATTTGTCTACAGAGCTTGCTGGAGATTTTCATCTAGTTGAAGGCCTACACCCTGAAGCAAAGCTTCCCAGCATTCATGAACTAATACATATTTTCAGGGGGAGCTTTGACACCATCAATCCACATAGTCTTCTCAGCTGATCTGAGAAAGAGAAGACTTTCATCACTCTCTCATCCCCACCTCTTGTAAAGGGTTATTATTCCCTTCAAAAGTGAACTCCTTGGTGATAGGGCACCTGATCAAAAACCTATTGGTTTTTAGGCACCTGATCAAAAGCCTGAAGGGTTTCTAGATCTACCTGAAGCAGATCTTGTGGTGACAGGACACCTGATCAACTCATCCTGAAGTGGATTCCTACCATGGTGGTAGAAGAGTGGACTACCCAGATTTGGGGAACCACTATAAATTTCCTTGTGTCGTCTGGATTGCTTGCTCTATTTTCTTTCTTTTTATTTGTGCTGTGACTTTTTTACATTAACTCTAGTTTAGAAGAAAGTTAAGATCTAACTGCTCTTTCAATTGGTATCAGAGCCAGGTTGGTTAAACATACCACACCTTGGTGGTTGTACAGGCTAACACCTGAATCAAAAGATCCTTGATAGATCTTATTGTTCTTAAGAATTTTTCATGGCACAAAATGAAGAATGGTCAAGTACTGGACCTCCTAAGTGCAATCTGGACAAGCTTGCACTATGGAAGGCAAGGATTAGGCTTTTTATGAACTCTATTGATGAAGCCATTTATAATTCTGTTTTGTCAGGTCCCTTTACACCATCTGCAGCTACAGAAGCTCAAAAACAGCTTAAGATGGCTGATGCACAAGCAATGAACATTCTTGCAGAATCAATGTCTGATGACATTTTTCAAGAGATTGCTGAATGTTCATCTGCAAAGGAAATTTGGGACTCTCTCACAGTAATGGCTGCTGGATCAGCAAAAGAAAGAACATCAAATGCTGATTCCTGGAGTAACTCTGAAGCTTCATCTTGCACAACTGAGGATGAAGAAGAAGCAAGAGCAAGAGAATTTTGTCTAATGACAATAGATGCATCTTGCAAAAGGTATGATGAAGATAAAGAATCTGAATCAGATGATGATGAAGATCAGGTTATCTCTACCCTTGACCTTTCATCAGAAGAACTTAAAACAGATTTTAAATTATTATGTAAAGATCTGATTCAATCTAAGAAGGAAATAGAACTTCTTAGAGAGAAAGTAAATAAACTTTCTTCTAAAAACATAAAATTCAATGAAGATTTAGAAATTACTTTAAATCATATAGCCTCATTAAAATCAGTTAAAGATTTTCATAGCAAAGATTTTAAATCATTTCATAATCAAAAATTTAAAAATCCTTATACCCAGTGGTTCATCCCTTCTAGGAAACTTCATCCACTTGGCTATAAAGATTTCCCTGGATATTACTTTACTTCAAATTATTATTGTGAAAGAAAAATAAGACCCAAGGCAAATCTGGGTCCAGAATTCCTAACATCTCCTTTCAGGAAAATTGTTCAGAAGGCTACAACTATAGGGGAAGATTATCAGAATCTCAGAATGAAAATGAACAAAAGTGCAGTTGTCACTTTATTAGATTCTATGCAGCTGCCCCTTAGTTTCTGTTTGTATTTCTTTTATTTTGAATCCCTTTTTAACTAAGCACTCATGTACATCTGCTATTATATTATAATTCAGGCAGATCTTTTTGCTTTGTATTTTGTTTTTATGTAAATAGTATCCTCACCCAAATAGGGGGAGATTGTTGGAACCTTAGGTTCTGATTTGGGTTAGGATCACTATTAGTATGATTAGTTTGACCCAAAATGTATAGTCTAAGGGTCATAAGGCTTTCCAAGTATTCCTCAGAAAGAATCCCAGAAGAAGTGCAGAAGAATTCCAGAGAAAATCAGTTTTGAAGTTCAGAAATTTTAGCTCACAGAAATAGTCGAACGGAGTTCAACTATTGCAGTCCAGAAATAGTCGAACGGAGTTCAACTATTGCAGTCCAAAAATAGTCGAACGGAGTTCAACTATTGCAGTCCAGAAATAGTCGAACGGAGTTCAACTATTGCAGTCCAGAAATAGTCGAACGGAGTTCAACTATTGCAGTCCAGAAATAGTCGAACAGAGTTCAACTATTGCAGTCCAGAAATAGTCGAACGGAGTTCAACTATTGCAGTCCAGAAATAGTCGAACGGAGTTCAACTATTTCTGTGTTTAGCTCTAAGAGAACAGATAACCCAGATGCAGGTCAACTATAGTCGAACGGAGTTCAACGATAGTCGAACGGAGTTCAACTATAGTCGAACGCAGATTGGAGAAGCTTTTCAGATTAAATTTTGGTGATTTCCTATGCAGTTATTGGAGACAGCTGGCTAGAGTTATTCAAGGCTTAAGTAAAGGAATTTACAGCTAATATATTTAATGCTAAATATTCTTATGAATATAGCCGTTGGGAGGCTGCATTAAATATAAATCAATTCAGAGGTTTATTGTCAGTTACCTTTCCAAGACAGTTTCCTTTCTTGAAAATGTCTCTGTCGCATCAGACAAGAATTAAAATGACTTTCCTCAGCCCAGTTGATACATATATATATTTTATACAGAAGATAAAAGTATAGCAAGATAGAAAAGATATATAGCAGAGAGGCTCAGAAATAACAACAAGAGATAGAGAGAGAAAAAGCAGGAAGACTTTTTCTCTCTACAAAAGAAGAACTCTGCAACAAGTTTTCAAACAGAGGAAATCAACTTCATCTTCTTCTTTCTGATCCAGGCTTTCAAGAGACAACATATTCAGATTTGTCTACAGAGCTTGCTGGAGATTTTCATCTAGTTGAAGGCCTACACCCTGAAGCAAAGCTTCCCAGCATTCATGAACTAATACATATTTTCAGGGGGAGCTTTGACACCATCAATCCACATAGTCTTCTCAGCTGATCTGAGAAAGAGAAGACTTTCATCACTCTCTCACCCCCTCTCTGTAAAGGGTTTCTCAAGCTCCCTTCAAAAGTTTGAGCTTGGTTTTTGAGCACCTTGTCAAAAGCTCATTGGTGGCAAGACACCTGATCAAAAAATCTGATTTGGTTTTTGAGCACCTTATCAAAAGCTCATTGGTGCCCAGGACACCTGATCAACTCATCCTGCAGTGGATTCCTACCTAGGGTGGTAGAAGAGTGGATGTACCCAAGTTTAGGGGAACCACTATATTTTCTTGTGTCTTCTGGTTTTGCTTGTCTTTATGTTTGTTTCTGGCCTTGATTTTTCTGTGATTAGCTTTTCATTAACTTAGTTCTGTGATTAAATTTATTACTGCTTTCCTGCTCACTCTTATTACAACAATTGTTGTAAAAAGTTTCAAAGCACCATATACTCTATTCACCCCTCTCTAGAGTATATCAGATCTAGCTGCACTTTCACGGCGGAAGTGGCATGATCATATAAATGACTTTCACTCTCTATGCCCATGTGATATTTTATAATAGACTTGCTTTACCTATAAATAGGCATGCATTCAGAGGTGAAAAAAAGGCAGAAGCTTACTAAGGTGGCGTTTGAATAGTAAAACCCGCGGCCTTCTTCATGCGGATTGAAATAGTGAACAGTGGAAAAACATAGCGCAGGAACGAGTGATATTCTTGGCAAGAAGGTAAGGGTGCGTGCAGCCATTATGGTTAACGAATAGATAGCGGCAACAGTCAAATAGTGACTATAATAAAAATATTGTATGCCGTACTACGGGAACATAAGAAACAATGAATTAATTGTTTCTCTCTCCTATTAACGTTTTCTCTTTCTCTCCTCCCATACCTTTCCTCTCTCTCCTCAAGCACTTCCTCTCTCTCCACGTTCAGCCATTCGGTTGTTTCTACCGAACATCGCCGTGCCGCTACAACTGGTGCTCTTGTTGAGAGCCTTTCTATGGAGGGGAACTCAACAATCCCCGGGGCAGCCCTTACTGCCGGCACCGCCGCGCTCACGACACCACCCACCGCCGATGCCACATCTGTTCTTCTACCGGTCACTTGGGCCGATCTTGACAGAAGACACACAATATACATGCATGGAGTAACACGCCTCTGTCTGTGACTCAATCAACCACACGCAGGAACGATTTTCATTTGAATTGCAGCAAGTCCATAATTCCTTGTCCACGACGTCGATGAATCAGGATCTTCTTCGCAAGAATCAAGAACAGTTGGAGGATACTCACCAATCTTTCTACCAAGAATTCAAGGACTTACACTCAGAATTACAGAATTTCATGTGATCCACGGCTCCCCCAAGAAACACAGAGTTTCCTCTGCTCACTCAGGCTCAGCCGCAAGTTCTCACTGGGTTGTCATCTTCATCGCACGACATCCACGAGCTGCATCCCACAACACCTTTCTTGGCTACATCTGGTCCGATAGAGGGTCCGCCCCGGTTCCGTGCTCTAATAATTGACCTCAATACTTGAACATCACAGCCTGTACAAGCAGAGCCAACGAATACACACCAATTAAATAACTCATTATCAAGTCATGCAATTCCGCCATTAGCCGCTCAAGCAACAAATTAACAGGATCTGGGAAGTTCGGGCATGCAGTCAGAAATACATAACCGAGCCCCAGCAAAAATGGACTGCACTACATTTGCCACAGGAGATCCCACGGACTGGATCTACAAAATCGAATTATATTTCAGGTATTACAATATAGATCCACTTAATATATATTCATTGCATCTATGCACCTAGACATGCCGACATCGCAATGGTTTCAAAGACTTCTAGGTAATGGATTATGTCCGGACCAGAAACATTCAATGACGCTTTAATGGATCGCTTTGGACCATCCAATTACGAAGACGTACCCCATGGGTAAGTTCATGAAATTAGTTCAAAATTGTACAGTTTCTTCTTACCAAGATGCATTTGAAACATTAGCTAGCCAAGTGGATGGATTTTCACAAGATATTCTCCGTCGAAATTTTATTGCAGGATTAAAACCACATACGCTGAGAAGTAATTGTTCACCATCCGACAACCTTATATGAAGCATTTAAAATGACAAAATTATTTGAAGATAAATAGTAGATGACACTCGTCTGATTCGACAATGGTCGTCCAGAACAAATGGATCGGGAAGTCAGAGTTGGTCTGGGTCCCAGTCCACCACTCAACCGGTGAATTTTAAAAACCGCAACAGTAAAATGATTGTCCGACGCCTATCACCAACAGAGTTACAGAGTCGCCGAGAGCGGGGACAATGTTTTACGTGCGAGGAATGTTATACACCAGGACACAAATATAAAAAAAAAATTGGCTCTATATTTTTTTGAAGGAGAACAAGAAGAATTGGAAGATGACACTCCACCCCAAGCCGACGACCAACCGTCGCCAGACGAGTCGGGTAATCCAAAAATCAGTGTCAACGCTTTAATGAGAACCTTTCCTTCAAAATCATTGTGGGTCCAAGGAAAAATAGGTAACAACACTGTTCATATATTCCTGGACAACGGTAGCACGCATAATTTTATTACTAAATGTTCAGTAGTTTACCTAAAACTTCCCATCATTGCCATACCGCCTTTTAGAGTACATGTTGGAAACGGTAGCAATATGTTTTGTAAGGAATTTTGCCCACAAGTAGCTCTTGAAATACAAAAAATATCGTTCATAGTAGATTTATATATTGTGGATTTACACTGGGCCGACGTTATTTTAGGCATTAATTGGCTAGAAACTTTAGGACCCATTACCACGGATTGCGCTACACGACAAATGACTTAAACTCTACAGGACGCTCCATCCAGGGAAGAAAATACTATTCTCTTTGTCATCCATCAAAACTTAAACTCTACATCTTCTGATAATATTTTTGTCATGGATCAGGTTTCCCTGCTAGGAATGATAGATCGGCCATAAAACCAGACATCTGATCCCTTGAGAAAGGATCAACAAAAATGAAGAGGAAGAAAAAGCAAGAGGAAAAATAGCAGACGACAGGAGATACAAAGAAACCTTCCAGGCCAGGCACTTCAAGTAGCCTCCCCCGACGATCTCTGCCCACGACATCGTCTTTACTCCGGCAGATTCCTCCTCTACCTCTGGGAGCACCCTGCTCTCGCTCTCAACGAAGGAATAAGAGAATGGGAAAAAGAGTTTAGGGTTTCGTCGATTAGAAAATATTTTATAATAAGCGGCTGATGTATGAGAATTCGGGCAGATAGTACAACCCGGGCAACTGTTTCAGGCAGGGCAGGAGATGTGGCCATTATGGCTAACGGATATATAGGGGCAACGATCAAATCGTGACTATTATAAATATATTGTATGTTGTACTTCGGGAACATAAGAAGTAATGAATTAATTGTTTCTCTCTTCTATATATAAGTCAGGATCCTCTCCATTTCACGGCATCTATTGATTTCACTATGATCCGACAGGTTCATCATTTCCCTTGTTTTTTTAGATTTTTCTACTAAAAAAAACTCCACCACAAGATTTTCTTCAGACTTGTCTTATCCATTGGATGCTGAAATGGACCCCCTCCATTTCAAGTGAAATGGAGAGGATCCGGATCCTCTATATATTGATGTTTTCTCTCTCTCCCAATACCTTTCCTCTCTCTCCTCAAGCCTTTCCTCTCTCTCCACGTTTAGCCATTCGGCTGTTTCTACCGATCATCGCCGGCCGTTACAGTGCGACCTCATATTGCCGTCAGAAAATTGCATAAGCGGAAGGGCAGCTGCGTGAGAACCTGAGCTTGCGGTTTTGTTATTGGCAAACAGTGAAAGTACATACAAGAGTGGCGAACAGCAGCAGTATTGTTTTGCATACTGTTCTTGCAGACTGATTTTCTACGGACAGTCACTTTGTGAAATACTTGGCAATCTCCAGCAGAGATAGGGGGTTTAGTAACTTTTAAAGTCAAGTTTCCATGTTTCTTTGTAATCTTTTGGTGTTTAATTTAAAGAAGTTGTTTGCTCTTTTATTTGTGTTGTTCCCGCTATACACGTTTCCAACATATGTATCCCACCACAAATTTTACATTTCATTCATGTTTGATGGACGGTTATCCTATCGGTATAGGTGGTGACGACACTCCTCCTCTCATCTATAAATAGGACCTCTTGGCTCGTCATAAACAAGCAGTGAACAGTAAGAACGAGCTCGCGCTTGATTTTGCGGTTACAGTTTTCTAATCGCTGCGACTAAGGAAGTTGATTCTATGCAGGATGTGTGGCTAACACCAGGCGGCTAGATGACTAGCGAGAACGTTGGTGTGAAACAGTTCGCAAATACAGTCAGCGGTTAGCAGCAGGTCGCGGTCTTTGTGGCTTGGTCTCTTCCTCGGAGTTGCGGATAATGAGAGCAGTTTACCCGGTCAATCAACGGGTTCTGTTCCTGGCTCAGCAGTTGCAATAACAGCAGTCCGCACGGTTAGCCGCGGTTAGGAGGCTTCGACGCACTCAGCTGGCGAGCATGCGGCTTGTGCGGTTACTGGAATAAGTCTGTGCCGTTAACTTATTGTTGTTGTTTTTGATTCCCAGGTTTACATTGTAAAATCATGTCTTGCAATGTTTACCTTGCACTGTAATAGAAGTTAGTTTCAATCGAAACTCCTACGCTATTGTTGTTGTTGTCTTTTACTTGACTTCGGTTGTAGTTGAGTGTTCATGCGACCTCGTTAGCTTTCGCTTGAGAAATTTTTACAGACCTCACCATGACCGCCTCCTATTTTGCCGGATTCTTGGCCGGCATCCACCAACCGCTTGCCGGAATCAAGATCACCTTGGCCAAATAGAATGCTAGCTATCTCTCCTTTCTTTGGAATTAAGTTAATTATGTCAGAAATGTGGAGGTATAATTAGGTCTATTTGGTGTTCCTCTATATATTTTCCCCCTCTTGTTATGAAACCTTAGATTCTCAAAGTTTAAAAAATAAAAAGAGTGGGAACGTCAATGAGTACTTAATTGGTGATTACAAATTATATAAGAAATATTCCTTCCACTGATTGAAGAAGAGAACTCGAATTAACAAAAAAGAATCGCCCCTCTCTTTTCCGATGAATTAATGCTCTCCTTTTCAATTTACTTCCAAAGCGACTTAAATTGCCTCATTTAAACATTTGCTCCTATGTATTTCATTTGATTACATAATTTGGATTATTTAATTTGAAGTCATTCCCAAGATCACTGCAGCCGCCGCCGCCCTTGTTTTCACA
>CM077160.1:175686849-175785921 GCA_039583875.1 Platanthera guangdongensis | reverse complement strand
TTCCTGCCAATTAAGCACATACTTATTCAATTAAAAATCATAGTTACTCTTCAAAATCATGCAATTAGAAGAGGAGTGAGTGATCATCGATCCCGCTTATACATTCAGGATCAGCGAGCACGTTAAGTAGTGTGAGACTAAACCATCCCTTAATTTTAACGAGTCTCAACACACGCACGCTCGAACCTTGCTCTCCTGTTTTGGAACCAGACTTCTACTTGGCGGGGACGAAGGCCGAGCCTGCGAGCCAATTCTTCTTTCTGCAGGGATGTGAGGGTACCATTGTGGCCTCTAAACTCGTCTTCCAGGAGTGTAGATTGTTCTGCGCTCAGCCGGAGTTTCTTCCTAGCGCCACCTCCGTCGTCCTCGTCCCCGCCGCCGCCGCCGCGTTTCTCACTTTTGTTTTTTGTGTTTGGGAACGACTTTTCAGATTTTTCTGAATCCATGGATGGTGGCCCAATCTCCTCCTCCTCCTCCTCCTCATCGTCTTCTCCAGTACCGGAATGGAACCAGAGATGAAGTCGCAGTACCTTCGGAGGCTCAGTTTCACGGCGGCGGCCGCCTTTGGCTACCGTTGAGTCGTCTCTGCCATGTGATGATCCTATAGCTAGGCCGAGTGCTGTATCACATTTGTCAGCTTCTCCCATCATCATCATCATCATCATCAGAGCAAGAGAAAAATAGCCAAATAGGGATTGAGTAGAGGCCAGGCGTGGGCTTTCTATTCATATATTAGGAGATCCAAGATGGAAATGGGGTTATTTTTTAATTTATAACAGGCCGTAAATTAATTAATTAATTAATTAGAGGAGAAATGGGAGTTTCGGATGCTGCTTTTAATTTTTTGGGGAGTATGATGTGCGTTGTTTTAATGCATGTTGGGAAGCAGGACCGAGAAAGTAGAGAGAGAGTCTCTCTCTCTCTCTCTAGTTCTGTCCCAAATTTAGTAGCAGTAACATAAATAAAGGCGAATGTTATGGGCAAACCTAACTTGGCTATGTGCAGACCAAGATATTAAATAAAAAATAATAAACTCATAAATAAAAAGTCATTTTATAACCGGATAGGGGCAAACCAAATCCTTATCTTCCCCGTCTCCTAGCGCCCGCTGGTTCGCTCTCATCGTGCCACCACCTCTGCCCGCTACGCTTCCAACCTCCGCCTTATGCAACGCCTCCTCCAATCTCCGCCCACATCGCCTCCAACCTCCGCCCGCAGCGCCTCCTCCATCCTTCCGCACGCAGCACCTAACCAACATTTGCATCAGCGCCCCGTCGTTTGTTCCCTATTGCCACTGGTTACCTCTCGCAGCACCCCGTCCAACTTCCGATCACTTCGTCGAGCCCTGGCCGGCATTTTCAGTAGCTCCCCGTCCAAACTTCTTCATTTCACTCTCTCCTTCATTTCCAGAGTGAGTCCTCACTATGCCCTCTCTCATTTCAGTTTTTCTGTAATTTAAGTGATGCCATTTTTTGTAGGAGGTTTAGCATCTCAGTTTCATTTTTGCTTCACCTGGGTTTCCTTTTTTTGGTTCACACATTGTGAATTTGTGCTCCTCTTCCAGGTATTCATTGAATGTGTGAGTCTTTTGGTGAAGATCGATAAGCTGTTTTTATTTCCAATATTAGTTTCTGTCCAATCAATTTAGTAGTATAATTATCTAGCAATCTACTGTCAGTTTATTTGCATTTGCATGAGCAAAGAGTCATTCATTGATATGGTGTCAATTGTCAAAGAGTGCAGATTTTGGCGTTGATTCTTGTTAAGCTTGCTGATTTTGATTTGCGGGGTCATGTTAGGCTTTCTTTTTTTGTCATTGCCGATACTATATATTTTGTAATTTGAAGTTTAATGTTACATTTTTTTAGTACTTTCATCATTAAGTTTTGTTTCAAGTTCTGATGTCTTAACATGATCATTTCTAAATTTAAATTTCGGTTTGCACGTAATAATTTGGTCTGCACTTATAATATTTTGGTCTGCACGTAAAATTGATTTGCACGTATCCAATTTCAGTTTGCCCATAACAATCGCCTAAATAAAAAGCATCATCGGTTGAAAGAAATCTATTGCTTCATTAAAAAAAATGCTCCGCCTAATTAATTAGTTCGCAGGCATGATTTGATCGATGATGCTAAACGTCCGCATGCGTGCAGTGATTATCTTCGTTTTCTTTTGAATTCGATTTTATAAAATTATGTATTTAATGATTTTATTAAACGTCGACGAAAATATTTCGGCGAGGAAATGTAATTATGTGTGTCGGTGTATGTGTTTGTGTGACTTCAGAAGAATGTTTTACTATTAATTATTACGACTTAAATCAAATTTTAATTAAGTGGGATATTAAAGCCATTGATAACCATTTGATTTAATATAATAATTAGATAATTACCCTCTTTTGAATCAGTTTCAGAAACCCCTTTGTATGTTGGTAACGCTCCTGGCCCAATCCTAGCCCAGATGAAAAGGCCCCGGAGGTCGAGCCCCTCTTTTGGGCCTTCAACCATGCAAGCCCAAGCCCGGGCAGGGCAACCCGGCCCATGATTTTTTTTTTGCATGTCTATTTTGTAATGACCATTATCATTTTTATAGGTAGTCTGCAAATACTTCTTATTATGTAATTAATCCCAGAAATATTATTCCCAACAAATCATGATTAAATTATTTGCGGAGTTTTTAGCAGAATTCTATCATTTTATTTAAAATGACGCGTCCAATATTATTGCATAAGCTCCATACCTTTCTTCAATTTTGTTATGGGATTTAGCTCATTTTTGCATCTCATTTCTTCAAAACTCGTGTCTGTAAAAGTTCGCCAACAACTGTTTTTTTTTGTATCTAGGTTTTCTGTAAAAAAAATGTATCATGTGAGCGCGTCATGAGCGCAAAGACGTTATAAGCGTGTTGTGAGCGCGAAGGCATTGTGATCGCGTCATGAGTACAGAGATGTTGTGACTTGTGAGCGCGGAAGGGTGTCGATCATGATGATCACAGTATGATGGTGAGCGACGTTTGGAGGCCCAAAAAACGGCTATGACAGTGAACCATGAAAGCAAAATACAACTCATTAGTGGTTTGAGTGTTTTTTTGTTAATAGAAACTAAAGAGGAGGCAAATGCTGCAGTGTATATTAATGGTTTCGTGTAACCCCCCCCCCCCCCCCCCCCCCCCCCCCCCCCTGTCCTATTCACTTGCACAGCCCCTCGCTAGCTCCTGCGCGCAATCCTGCTCATCCCCATATAGGCTTAACACTTATATTATTTATTACTTTACATAGCGAGACATAAAAGCGAGAGACATGATTTCGTGTTACACCCGATGGGGATCAAAAAACAAACGAGTACAAAGCTGGCAAACAACAAATACAAAAGCCATCTGTTCGCACCTCTAGCCATGAGGTCGTGCGAACAAGTCCTTTTGACTATGCTGAAAACAGACCGCCAGGTCACGCGAGCTGACAAGTCAAACCGCGTGAACTAATCCACATGCCACCTGCTTGAGAATTGCCAAGGAGAAATTGCTCAGGTCGCCATCTTGCGATATCGCCAGCAATAGCCCTTATCGTCAGGAGATAACAGCAAACCGCCAACTGCTTCCGTGAGTTCCACACTTAAGCAACCATTAGCAAAACCGCTAGTACTAGTTACCTAGTTGCCCAGTATTAAGCACACAATTGCAAACATCTGACCAATAACCCACAACTCCTTGTCACACAGCTAGAAAAAGTCTAACCACAATCTTGCTCCAAACAATTGTTCTCTGTAATCCAGGATACAAACGAGGGGGTCGGGACTCCTATTTATAGGCGGGGGAGGTGGATAAGATCACCGCCACAGACGATGGAGCTACAACACAAGAGGATATGCGGTTAGCCAACCCTACTGCGTGGCTTCGCGGTTAGCCAAAGCTCTAAGCGTGCGACCCGGGGTATCTACAACAGTAGGCAGATAGAAAAGCTATCGCCCGGTGATAGGCGGAATCGCCGACAATAACGACACTTCCCGCAACCTGGCAACCTGCCGACTTCACTTCAACTTTTCAACACTCCCTCTTGAAGTGAGAGTTGGAAACCACCCCAAGCAATCCCCACAACCGCTCAAACGACCCCTTCGATAGTGGCTTTGTGAAGATATCTGCAACGTTGTCCTTGCTCTGCACATACTCCACCATCAGAGATCCTTCCAGCAACTCCTCCCGAATAATGTGATGCTCGATCTTTATGTGTTTTGTCCACGCGTGACATACTAGATTTGTAATCAGCTTCAGATCACTCTCATTGTCATCGTGAAGCCGAGTAGGCCCCTATAAGTACGACGCCTTGTACTCTACCTAAGTATTGGAGATAGACACGAAATCCTGCTTCTTGTTGCGACACGAAACTGTCGTTGAGCCACGCATGAAGACATACCCTGATGCCGACTTCCGATCATCTATATCTCCGACATAATCAGCATTCATGAACCCGTGCAAGTTGAAACTCGTGTCCTTCACATAAAAGAGCCACATGTACGAGTTGGACTTCACGCACTTTAGAATACTTTTTGTCACCACTAGATGAGGCTTCCTGGACTCCTACATATACCGACTTGCTCGGCCAACAACATACAAAATATCCGACCTAGTAATTGTCAAGTATATCAAGCTCCCGACCAGAGCCCAAAAGACTCAGGGATTTGGAAGAACCCTCCCGTCATCTCGTCAAAGCTTTAACTCGACTTCAAGTGGAGTAGAGCTGCATTTACCCTCCCTCATGTTAAACCGCTTCACGATCCGCTCCGTATATCCGTTTTGGATATCATGCATTTTAAAGATGATATATGCTTGATTACTTCCGTTTGTAAATTTTGTTTGCATTAAATTTAAAAAAGAAGTTGAATCATAAATATCGTCAGAGCTAAAATGAAGTTCCAAATCAAGCCTTAGAGTGTTGGCACGACCTTAAATTTGTGGGCTTTCAGTGATTTCAGTTTTAAGATGAAGAATAAGATGGAGACATCAGACGTGGATGAAGAAGAAAATACCGAAAAATCTAAGTCTCTGAGCTACGTAGACGAACATTGGAAGTCTGTAAATCAAGGGAGAGAACACTGAAAGTCACTTATCCAGGAAGTCTGGAAATTGGAGAATGCAAATCAGAGTCACCGAAAGTCTGGAAATAAGAGCCTGCCACTAAGGAAATCCAAAAATAGTACTTCTTCATTCCTATAATACCCTCAAAAATCATTTTTATTTCAGAATTTGTCAAAAAAATTGTCATTTACTACTTCCCCTCCCAACTTTTAATCTCCCGCCCACTACTAAAAAAGTCCCGCCCAAAAGCACTTCCTCATCCCTTCATACCCCCACAACTCTAAATTGAAATTTCAAATCCTTCGCTCAACCACCGCCCGCTCCTCCGGATGGAACGAAGACGAAGAACCACGCACCCTCCGCCGGAAGCAGCGGCGCCGATGAAGCCAAGTATCAACACTGCCTTCTGCATAGCTCTGTGGCTCCTCCTCTGCGAACCCCTTTCGGGGACGGTGAACTGAAATATCAAATCCTTCCCCGAAGAGGAAACTCCTCCGCTGCGCTCGGCGAACGCCGAAAGCATTGCGGCTCCGCCTCTGCGAACCCCTTCAGCTGTGAAGCATCCTCATTCCTCTGCGAACCACTTCAGCAATGTAACTTGCATATTATTCATATTTTTGCCATCCGGGAGGAGTTCAACTTGGATGATTAGACTAAAAAACACAGCATTCGTTCTAATTTTTCAACTTGCTCTCTTATGTTTTTTATAGTCTTTAATATTGTAATGCTCTCTGCATCATCTTCAGTGCTGGATTGGGTTGATATGTGGCTAAGAATGTACGTAAGATGAGGGAAAATGAGTGTTACAAGAATAGAGTAGTCGAGAAATCCATGGGAGAAGAAGCTGGATCAAATCAGCCACAATCAAAATCGAAGGTCATTTTGCTTATGGATACCTCTTCGGGGAGAAAGGCACACATCAGATTGTTCGCTCATCTCCCTTCAATTCTAAAGGTCTTCTCCAGGTCAGAAATTACGTTCTTACTTTTTGTTATTAGTAAAAATGTTCTAGGAAAGAGAATGCTCTCTGATTCCTTTTTTTATGATGTGATGCAGTTCAAAAATGTTAAATGATGCAAGTCTGATATTGCTGCAGTGGAACATAAGTGATGATTTTGTCTATTATTGGATCAACTATTCAATTCAAGTGGAATCTATTTGCTGGTATGCTTGTGGGAGAATACTGCTAATACAAATATTGAACACAATGTGCGTGGAACAATTGGCTTATAGGATGTTGTGGATCTTATTGTCATAATAGAATCTAGTATTTTTTTATATGATATGGTTAGAATCATCCAGTGTAATTTCATTTTGAATATTTGTTGATCTGCAAGTTGTAATGACAATATTTAAAGTGCTTTAATGGTTGTGCAAGTTTGCCACACGATTACTTGAGGTTTTTTTCATGAATATTAAACTACTGAAGCATATCACTGCGGAAGTTGCGGATAAACATGAGTGTAAGATGCCAAAAAGTATTTCAAATGTGTGTTTAAATTTGGGCGCTGCTATCCGCACCGCAGTTTTGGTTATTCGCACCGCATTTTCCCTTAATTTTTCATATCTTTTGAAAACACGCTTTGTACATGCATTTTTAGAAAAAGTGTTCAACACGAAAGTTGTAGATCTCGACGATATCTACAACTTTTGTGTTGAATATTTTTCCTAAAAATGTATGTACAAAGTGTATTTCCAAAAGACACAAAATTTGCATGTATTTCCCAAGTACGCCTTGTACATGCATTTTTAGGAAAAGTGTTCAACACGAAAGTTGTTGATCTTGTCGAGTTCTACAACTTTTGTGTTGAACACTTTTCCTAAAAATACATTATAAGGCGTATTTCCAGAAGACACAAAAAATTAAGAGAAAATGCAGTGTGAATAGCCAAAACTGCGGTGCGGATAGCAACGCCCTTAAATTTTTGGGTTGTTGATAATTTTTTAAAAATTTTCGGGTTGCTGTAAGTCAAATATTGGATTGCGGTTAATATTTTTAAATTACTGGGTTGCGGTTAACATTGGGGTGTGACAAGTCAAAATCGGGTTTTGATTAACAATCACCTAATATTTTTCACGACGTTTTTTAGAAAGTGTCAGGTTAGATCAATTATTTATCATGATGTTTTTTTAAAAAGTGTCACGATAGAATAACTGTTAACCATGACGTTTTTTTAGAAAAGTGTCGCGGTAGAATAGTTGTCAACCATGACGTTTTGGGAAAAAATGTCGTGGTAGAGTAACTACCAATCACGGCATTTTTTTTGAAAGCGTCGAAATGAGCTACGGCGACATGTGCAATCGTGACGATTTTATGACGTTTTTATAAACGTCACAAAAACTATTGCGACGTTTTGAAATCGTCACTAAAGACACAAAAAAAATGTCACCGTAAAGTGACTTTGTTGTAGTGCACTGAAAAAAGGGGTCTTGTACTTGTACTCTTATTGTTGTTGGAATCGAGAACACAAAAGAGGAGAATATCAACCAGGTTGTAATGCCCCAAATCTCCTGAAAACAACATGAAGTTGGTCACTGCAGGTTACCGTGCGGCGGTATACTTAGCGCTGGCGGTAGCTAGCTGAATTCGATGGGCCAACGTCTCCGGTCGATATCGCGTGGCGTTAGTGTGATACCACGCGCCAGCAGCCAGTGAATAAATCATCGTTTGGCTCTAGATAGTACCGCTCGACGGTAGTAAGATATCGTACGACGGTAGTGGGAGCGGCAGGGCGGTGCTGGATGAGGCCACCGCCACTGCCAAAGGTTATCGTGCAGCGGTAACAAGGTACCGCATGACAGTAGCCCTCTGATAAAGGCTAGTGATGAGATTTATTTCTCATTCTCTCATTCTCTCTCTCTCTCTCTCTTAGATTTTAAGAAAGAAGAAGGGAAGGTCCAGGAGAACAAGGGCAAGGTTGATCCAGCCCTATTGTGAAGATGTTTGTGTGGTCGGATTCGCGAGTCAAAGCCAGATCTGCGGAGAGAAAATTGTGGTGATCTGTTCCATCCGCATCAAGTGCAAGATCATGACTCCTAAGCGATCGACAAAGGTAACGATCTTTCTCCTTGGACAAGTGAAATCCTCAATTTGCATAAGCGCATGAAACCCCTCACTAAGAGGTGAAGAAAATGGTGGTTTCCAGTTGGTTGATCATGACTCCTAAGAAATTGCATATAAAATCCGGAATCGAAGTACGAAATAAACATGTTGTGTGAAGCTCATCTGGACAGGTTGGTCTGAATTGGTGATGATTGATTTGCGTGCCGGAGAAGACTCCGTGGATAACCTGTAGTTTTCGAGGTCAGGGGTATGCAGGATGCTGCAGTGATAGTATTGGAGGTTGCCTCTAGGAAAAAACACCCAAAGTGGGGGGAAGAAATGATATTTTGTCCCCTACCGCGCGACGGTAGCGCTATCACTGGCGATAGCTCCTAGTGAGATATGTTTGATAGGTCTGTCTCTTGGAGACTTGAGGGCCTATATGTTGAGCTGTGAGCTTAAATTGCTTCACTCTGTATGTTAAGTTGTGAGCTTAGATTGCCCAGCTAAGGTGGTCGTGAGAGCCAGCCTGATTTTGGTTGTGAAGCCTGTGTCCACGAGACAAGGCGGGTAGCATGTGAAGCTGTTGAGCCTGGAGAGCCCAGCTGTTATGACCGTGAGAGCCATTGATGTGATCATTACGAGCACAGGTCTTGGGGACAATGTGGGTGGAATTTGAAGATAAGAGCTCGAAGTGCTCAACTATGAGGCCAGAAGAGCCGAATGGGAAGGGGGGGCTGACTCGTATTGTTGTTTGGTGCGCCCGATGATTTGAGCAATGGGAAAGAGCTGAACCGTACCCGCATTATTTCGTTCGGATTAGATTGCCTAAAGTAACTGATTGTCGTCATTGGCATAATGAGAGTCTTAGGCTAAGGGCTGGAAAGACTAGAATGCTCAAGTGTGGACCATCAAGTCTGGAACTGTAGATGGTAGTGGGACCCTGAGAAATCCAGTACACCAATAATGTGCCCTGAGTGCATGGGGCGTGTGGCCGATTGAGCTTACGTCCATGGAGAATGGTGCTTAAATGCACATTTTGTTGCCAATATATATATATATATATATATATATATATATATATATATATATATATATATATATATATATATATATATATATATATATATATATATATATATATATATATATATATATATATATATATATACACCATATATCTGGACCGTATATATAAACATATATATATATATAAAAAACTATGTTCATATATCCCGCATATACCGCGCGGTATATAGCTCCAGTAGCTCATTGCTCGCCGTTGCCGTGCGGGATTTTTTGTTTTTTTTGATTTTTTTTTATATTTAAATAATTTATATTATTAATAAATAATTAAATAGTTATTTTAAAAATCAGGAAGCCCGCCGGGGTGGGCGGGCGAAGCCCGCCGGTGTCAAGCGGGCGAAGCCCGCAGCGACGCATCGAGAACGGGCGGAGCCCGTTCGAAGATGCTAGTATATATATATATGCTGGTAAGGGAAGGAAAACCGTCGCCCCGAGTGAGGGGTGAGGTCGTTATAATTTTGTCAGCTAATGATGACTGTTGCTTTGTTTTACCACATTTTGGTGGGTCGTACTTATGTAGGTGCTGGAAAGTCAAGTGTAAAGTAGCGGGCTGAAGTCCCTTATGCGGCGATTGGCTGGTCCTCGAAGGCCCAAAGACAAACGTTTACTGTTTTTATGTGTGACCGCCCTGTGTGACGATGTATGGAAGATACATGTGTAAAAAAACAGTTGTAAAGCCTTAAGGCCAGAACATGTTATGTATTTAATATCATTCGTATGATTTGTAATGAACATTCCTGACATTTGGGTTCTAAAACTAATGTAACTGTTTCTCCTAGAATGCACTCTGAGTTAGGATGCGTCAATGAAATGGTTTCAATGAGTAACTCTGTTGACTGTCCGTGGAATATGACGTGAGACCCTTGCGAGGAGTGACCTAATCAACAGGAGTCCCGACGAGATAAGGAAGAAGATATGTTAGAAGCAATAGTTAGTCAAATATATAATAAATGATATCTGTAAAATATAATAATTTGTAAGGGCGTATAGGTAACTCGACTATGTTGTTGATAAGTTTGAGCCTACCAATATATTGGAGGCTTCAGGAAAATAATAGATCATCATCATCTTCCTATGCGATTCTCTCTAACTTTGCAATACCTGCCTGTGAATCTCAACATTTGGTATCAGAGCCGCGGGGAATCAATTCCCAGTCGCTTAGACAAAGGGGAGGTTAGAGCAAAAGAAGAATTGGAGCTAGAAAAAGGAGTTTGAGAGAAGACAATGGCCTCATCCTCTACCAGTACTATTCCACAATACAACCAAGCTGGCGTGCCCATTTTTGATGGTGACATGTATGAATTATAGAGCGCTCGCATGCAAACACTCTTTGATTGTCAAGATTTTCTGGATGTGGTTCAAAAAGGGATGCAAACCACTGGCAAAGATGGTGAAGTGCCTAAACCTTCAAAAGAGGAGAAAATTAAGAACGCTAAGGCTCTTCTCCTCATTCAACAAGGTCTCTCCAATACAATCTTTCCTCATATCCTGGGTGCAACCACTGCAAAGCTTGCATGGGATACGTTAAAAGAAGAATTTCAAGGCTCCAAAAAGGTGATATCTATCAAGGTACACACTCTTTGACGACAATTAGATGCAATAAACATGCGTGAAGATGAATCCGTACAGGAATTTTATGCTAAAATAACAAATATTGTCAATAAGATCCGAAATTTTGGTCGTGTTATCGATGATCAACAGATCGTTCATAAAGTTCTGAAAAGCTTACCAAGAACTTTTAAGCATATTATCGCAGCCATCGTAGAATCTAAGGACATGGATACACTTACCTTAAATGAATTGTTAGGCTCCTTACAATCTCATGAAGATTGTATGAAGCAATTTGCTCCACCACCAATTGAACAAGCACTGCAAACAAACTTACAATTAGGACATTATGTGGGAGAAAAACCAAATAAAGTCTTTAAAACCCAGAATATGAAGCAAAGGCAAAGAGGAGATATAAAAGAGAAGGAGCAATATAAAGAAAAGCCTGAGAAATATTGTTTTCTTTGCAATAAACCTAATCATATTCCGATGGATTGCTATTATAAGTGTAAGAGGTGTAAAAAACCAACCCATCTCGACAAGAATTGTTGGTTCAAAAGCAAAGAAGAGGCAAATATGGTGTAGAATACTGATTCCCTGTTTTTTTCATGTAATTCGGTTGAAGAACATGATGCACATGTATTTTGATGTTCATAGATAGTGGTAGCTCTAGTCATATGAGTGGACACAAATCACAGTTTAGCATAATGGATGAAACATACAAATCCAATTAATGTATATCTGGGAAATGACAACGCCTTAAAGATTGAAGGTAAAGGTGCAGTTGTTATCATAACCAAGCAGGGACAAATAAAGACTTTTTCTGATGTGTTATGGGTACCAGGTCTAACACAGAATCTGTTAAGCGTGGGAATGTTGCTACAAAAAGGGTATACAATACTGTTTTCAAATGGACAATGGCAAATTATTGAGAATAACAACAAAGTGCCACTTATTACAGTGCATATATCTACAAATAGAGTGTTTTATATAGACACTCAAGTTGTTGCTCAGGCTACACTCATTAATCCACCGAAGAGAGAAAATGAGTCCAGTCTATGGCATAGAAGACTTGGGCACACTCATTGGGCAGCCATAAAAGCTATCGGTACTAAACAACTTATGTTAGGCTTGCCCAAGTTCACTGTTCAACCTACATTTTGTGAAAGTTGTGTGAGAAGCAAAACGCACAAACTGTCATTTCCACAAAAAACATCCTATAAAAGTACCAGGCCCCTAGAGCTAATTCATAGTGATTTATGAGGACCATCGCAGATAACTTCATTGGGAGGAAAAAGGCACTTCTTATTGTTGGTAGATGACTCTTCCCGATATATGTGGATCATCCATCTAACAACAAAGGATCAAACATTTGAAGCATTCAAAGTTTATCATCGTATGATTGAAAAGCAGTTAAATCATCATATCACTTGCCTACGGACAGATAGAGGTGGAGAATTTATGTCATGCCAGTTTGCTACATACTGTCATGAAGCAGGTATAAGAAGAGAGCTTGCAGCCCCAAGATGTCCCCAACAAAAAGGGGTGGCAGAAAGACGTAATCGCACAATTTTGGAAATGTCCAGGGCAATGATGCTTAATATGAAGATACCAAAAGAATTTTGGGGTGAGCTGACAAATACAGCAGTATATATACTCAATCAAGTCCCAACCAAAGCAAACCTTTTAACAACCCCATTTGAAAGGCTATTTAACAGAAAACCCTCTGTTGCCCACTTTAAAGTGATGGGTTGTTCTGCATATGCTTTAAAGGAGAAACAGGGCAAGTTAGAAGACAAAACAGAAAAATTATTATTTATTGGCTACGATGAGGCATCGAAGGCATATCGCTTGTTTAATCCCCAAACGAAACATTTGGTCATTTCACAGGATGTGATCTTTGATGAAAAGCAACCTTGGCTATGTGAATCAGAACAAGAGCAGATCACGTTTTCTCATGCAACTATGGTTGATCAAGTAGCAGAACCACTTCAATCCATCCAATTAGTTGATAATGGGCAACATATATCAGATCTCGGTGACGAGTCAGAAAGCTCAGAATCATCATCTCCCCATATAAAACGCAGTTTAAAAGATATATATCAACAATGTGAAATTGCATTGTTTACTGATACTCCCAACACTTTTGAAGAAGCTGTCAAACAGAAGCATTGGATAAAAGCTATGCAAGAGGAATTCACAACTATTGAAAAAAACTCTACCAGGTCATTAACGACAAAGCCCCCTGAGAAAGATGTGATAGGGGTGAAGTGGATATATAAAGTAAAAACTAATGAGCAAGAAGCATTGGTGAAATATAAAGCGCGTCTAGTCGCAAATGGATATACACAGCAGCCAGGAAAAGATTTCTTAGAAACCTTTGCACCGGTGGCAAGGTTTGAAACAATTCGCTTCATTCTTGCTTATGCAGCTATACACAATATATCCTTATATCAAATGGATGTAAAAGCAACCTTTTTAAATGGACAAATATTGGAGGATGTGTATGTTGAGCAACCAAAGGGATTTGAAGTACCTGGCAAGGAGAAACACGTATATAAATTACATAAATC
The DNA here is from genome assembly GCA_039583875.1 of Platanthera guangdongensis. Classification (NCBI taxonomy): domain Eukaryota; kingdom Viridiplantae; phylum Streptophyta; class Magnoliopsida; order Asparagales; family Orchidaceae; genus Platanthera; species Platanthera guangdongensis. The sequence goes on along the minus strand of CM077160.1, from coordinate 175,772,598 downwards.
TTTATATGGGTTACGTCAAGCTCCACGAGCCTGAAAAGCCAATCTGGATCGGTATTTACTTGAAACAGGGTTCCAGCGTTGCCCAGTTGAAGTTTCTTTATATACTAAAAGCGACAAAGTGCACATTCTCATTGTATGTGTATATGTCGATGACATAATTGTAACTGGAACCTCACCTGATCAGATTAAGCAATTCAAAAATCTGATGAACCAAAGGTATGAAATGCAAGATCTTGGTTAACTTCATTTCTTTTTGGGAATGCAGATAAAACAAAAGAAAGATGCTATATTTATGTCTCAAGAAAAATATATAATGGAGCTGTTGAAAAAGCATCAACTAGAAAACTGTAATCCCGCGCACATGCCGTTGGGAAGACATGAAAAACTGCATAAGAAAAGAGATGATGAAGCAGGTGTTGATACAGAGGCATATAGATCTCTAGTCAGATCTCTATTGTATGTCACCCATACGAGACTATACATTAAGCACGCAGTGAATATGGTTTCACGGTATAGTATGTCTCTAATCCAAGCGTCCATCATTATACTATAGCCAAAAGAATACTCCGTTACTTACAAGGGACAAAACACTATGGTCTGTTTTTTCAAAAAAAACGTAGGCATGAGGTTATATGGCTATGCAGATGCAGATTGGGCAGGAGATCAAGAAGATCAAAAAAGCACAACCGGCTATGTATTCTTCCTGGGTACCAATATCATTTCTTGGAGTGCACGTAAGCAACAAACTACTGCCCTATCCACGATGGAGGCTGAATATATTGTCATGCGTAGTGCAGCATGTGAAGCATTGTGGTTACAACAGTTACAATGCTGGTGAGAAATCAAAGAAGAAAATCAAAAGGAAGCACATAAAGACAAAGCCCCAAAGATTCGCCTGCCATGTGATAATACATCAGCTATTGCATTAGCCAAAAACCCTATTTTTCATAACAGAAGTAAACATATCGAACTTCCACATCATTTCATTCGATAACATGTCGAGCTCGAGAAGATCAGACTTAGTTATTGTAAATCAAAAGAACAACTTGCAGGTATCATGATGAAGGCACTTCCCAGAGACACATTTTTGCATCTAAGAACAGAAATATGTGTTCGACCCTCTCTTGATTAAGGGAAGGAATGTGAGGAGTGACCTAATCAACAGAAGTCCCGACAAGATAAGGGAGAAGATATGTTAAAAGCAATAATTAGTCAAATATATAATAAATGATATTTATAAAATATTATAGTTTGTAAGGGCATATAGGTAACTCTACTATGTTGTTGATAAGTTTGAGCCTACCAATATATTGGAGGCTTCAGGAAAATAATAGATCATCATCATCTACCTGTACGATTCACTCTAACTTTGCAATACCTGCCTGTGAATCTCAACAACCACGACCGGACCTTCTGTTATATTCTACGTGACAGATGGATGTATTATAAGTTGGTATTACTACATGCCGAATGAGATATATAGAGGAGGAAAAGCAGGGAACAAAAACTTACCATTGTGATCACATGCGCCAGCTGCTCGTCTTTGACTCTTTTTCGACATGGAGGAAGACTGGACGGACGTCTTCTCTGTTGAGGAAAAAGATAGATTGTTCGTTAACAGAGGAAAGACTCTACCTGATGGAGGAGGTCGGGTTGTTGCTGGTATTTGTCTTCTGACGAAGAAGAGGTTAGGGTATTGGAGAGATAATAAAAATGCTGCACTCGCCGGCCCGTATATTTAATATTTTTAATGATTATTACTATGAATACTCCACACATACTTCTAATCACTGTTTTTTCACTTTGCCCACTTCTCATCACCTCATTATAGCAGAATAACTGGTTCTTTTATCAATGATAGAAGTTTTCTTTGCAGAATATATCCATGATTCTCTTCGGCCAGAGAGCTCATTATTTCTTTGTTGATGATTTACTTTTGCAGGGTCTTTTATTTTTCTCTCCAAAAAACTATGCATCTTACCTTTTGGGTTGAAATATGTTTGATAGATGGTGTATCTTGTCCAGCTTCGGGATACTTTCCATTTTCTCCACAGCATACTTGTGCTTGATCTCACCGATGGTTTCATGGGGATCGATCTTGTTCATATGATTAGTGGCTCCAAGGGTTGTCTCGATGGGATCTCGGGGTGGGATATAACTCAGTGGTAGAGTGTCATCTTGACATGATGGAAGCCATTAGTTTCTGATTATCCCTAAACCCAATGTGAGTTTTTCTATTTGGAATTGCTCCCCCGCTGTGATTGAACGGGAATGGATACGAGGCTTGTGGGATTGACGTGATAGGGTAGAGATGACTATATTGCTGGGGGCAAACTCCAGGCTAATATGAAGCACATGAATACAAGCCAAAAGAGTGATGATATGATGTCTATGGACACATTATATTTTAAGCTTAATTAACAAGCTTAATTAGCAAACATAGTGCTCCCCACTACAATGTTAACCCAGAAATCGGCGATCCTTCCCAAGGTGGCCAGCTGGCTAGTCGCGACCCTTAGGTTCTCCATTTCGATCACGACAAGTCCCCGCGTTTGCGGACAGTTTTCCCTGTCCGCCTAGGTTTCCTAGCAACCGCGTGCCCTGCGGGACGGCGGGCTGTTCTCATGGCTCACCCTCGCGGGACATGCGGTTAGGTCCGCTAATCGTGCAGTGCTTTTCCTTGCAGGAGTTCGCCAACAGCACCACCGGGAGCGACCTCCTAATCAGCCCAAGGAGCGGCAGTCTCCTGCCGCCATCCGTCGGGGTCGCCCACCAGGGGCGACCTCCCTGCTGCCCGAGAGGCGGCGGCCTCCTGCCGCCGTCCGCCGAGGCCGCCCACCCTGGGCGGCCTCTGCCCGCCAGCCGGGCGGACTCCCCCTGGAGTCCGCCCAGGCCGCCCGCAAGGGGGCGGCCAGGCCCGCCGGGCGGACTCCCCCTGGAGTCCGCCCAGGCCGCCCGCTAGGGGGCGGCCCCGGCGACCAGCCGGGCGGACTCCCCCTGGAGTCCGCCCAGGCCGCCCGCAAGGGGGCGGCCAGGCCCGCCGGGCGGACTCCCCCTGGAGTCCGCCCAGGCCGCCCGCTAGGGGGCGGCCCCAGCGACCAGCCGGGCGGACTCCCCCTGGAGTCCGCCCAGGCCGCCCGCAAGGGGGCGGCCAGGCCCGCCGGGCGGACTCCCCCTGGAGTCCGCCCAGGCCGCCCGCTATGGGACGGCCTCGGCGACCAGCCGGGCGGACTCCCCCTGGAGTCCGCCCAGGCCGCCCGCTAGGGGGCGGCCCCGGCGACCAACCGGGCGGACTCCCCCTGGAGTCCGCCCAGGCCGCCCGCAAGGGGGCGGCCAGGCCCGCCGGGCGGACTCCCCCTGGAGTCCGCCCAGGCCGCCCGCTAGGGGGCGGCCCCGGCGACCAGCCGGGCGGACACCCCCTGGAGTCCGCCCAGGCCGCCATCAAGGGGGCGGCCAGGCCCGCCGGGCGGACTCCCCCTGGAGTCCGCCCAGGCCGCCCGCTAGGGGGCGGCCCCGGCGACCAGCCGGGCGGACTCCCCCTGGAGTCCGCCCAGGCCGCCCGCTAGGGGGCGGCCCCGGCGACCAACCGGGCGGACTCCCCCTGTAGTCCGCCCAGGCCGCCCGCAAGGGGGCGGCCAGGCCCGCCGGGCGGACTCCCCCTGGAGTCCGCCCAGGCCGCCCGCTAGGGGGCGGCCCCGGCGACCAGCCGGGCGGACTCCCCCTGGAGTCCGCCCAGGCCGCCCGCAAGGGGGCGGCCAGGCCCGCCGGGCGTACTCCCCCTAGAGTCCGCCCAGGCCGCCCGCTAGGGGGCGGCCCCGGCGACCAGCCGGGCGGACTCCCCCTGGAGTCCGCCCAGGCCGCCCGCAAGGGGGCGGCCAGGCCCGCCGGGCGGACTCCCCCTGGAGTCCGCCCAGGTCTCCCGCTAGGGGGCGGCCCCGGCGCCCAGCCGGGCGGACTCCCCCCGGAGTCCGCCCAGGCCGCCCGCAAGGGGGCGGCCAGGCTCTGCCGGGCGGACTCCCCCAGGAGTCCGCCCAGGCCGCCCGCTAGGGGGCGGCCTCCGGCCTGCCGGGCGGACTCCTTTCGGAGTCCGCCCAGGTCGCCCGCCAGGGGTGGCCTCCAGTTCTCTCCAGGAGCCTCCTTCCGCTTGCTTCCTCAGTCAACAGTGGCGGACGCAAAATCTCAGTCTGCGGAGTCCGCGCAGGTCGTCATGCTGATGTCACTGGGCCCCGCTTCTTCGAGAACTTCCCTGGGCCTATAAATACCCCCTGAAGCCTCTCATTCGGGGGGTTCCAGATCCGGAAGGTGGAGACAAGTCTTGCCAGCAGCCCCTGCGGACTCAGTTTCCCAGTCCGTCATCACCTCTCCAGCAAGCTCTGCGGACTCAGTTTCCTGTCCGCGCAGTCCTCCACAGCTTCAGCAGCTTGCCAGCAGACTCTGCAGACTCAGTTTCCCAGTCCTCCAGCAGCTAGCAGACTATTTTACTTAGTCTCTGGCAGCTTCTCCTCTCTGCTTTCTGGCACTTTCTCCTCCTTTAGCCGCCAGCTTCTCCTTGTACCATTTAAGTGATTTTGTTGTAAAGGTGTACTTGTAAGCTTGTAACCTCTAGCTTTTAATAAAAGGAAAGCCCGTCGCAGGAGTGACATTTAGGCCGCGACGGGCGAAGTGTGTTGTTGCCGCTGCTAGCGGCCCCCTCTCCTCTCCTCTGCTCAGCAAGCCTTGCTCCTCTGCTCAGCAAGCCTTGCTCCTCTGCTCAGCAAACCTTGCTCCTCTGCTCAGCAAGCCTTGCCCTCAGCTCAGCTCAGCTCTCCTCGGCTTTCAACCTGCAAGAACAACCGTTGCGATTACTGTCTGCTCGACCGTTCCCGGTCTCCCTCCTCTTCCCCTCTTGATCAACCCTCTCTGTTGATCAAGGCTCGCCTCTTCTCTCAAGCCTCTCCCTTCCTCCGCAACCTTCTCCTTCATCCTCACCTAGTCTGTGAGGCCCAATCACCCCCTCGGTGATAGCTATCCCCCCGGTGCCGTTTTCGTGCATCAACATGGTGCGGTGAGCGTGGACCCGAACAGCTCACGCGCAAACCTTCAGATCAGAACAGGCAGTGAAAGCAACAGCTAATCATGTCAGACCATCAGTCAGCCGAGAACCATGCTCCAAGTCCCAGTGAAGATCCTCTCTGGGAAGCCTTTGAGCAGTCGCGCTGAGAGAATGCTCAACAGTTCCAAGCTATCAACAAAGTTCTTGCTGCTATAACGCAGCGATTAGATGCTCAACCAGCAGCTGCTCCAATCAACCCAACACCAACAGCAGAGCGTCAGCAAGCTTACTCTCAAGCTTGTCCGTCGTTCTATCCCCCGTACACTCCAACCTTTCCGCAAGGGCCTGCAGCTCCTTTGCGGACTCAAGATGAAGAGTTCGCTGCTCGTCATAACTTCTTCCGGGAAGCAGCCCGGGGAAGTCCTGCTAGAGTTCTCAATTTTCAGGGAAGTCATCCCTACCCTTCAGCTCCTGCCCCTGCTCCTCCTGCAGCAACTTTTCCTTGTTATCCTCATGCTCCTTTTGCAGCTGCAGCTTATGCTCCTTTCTTTCCCTATGCTGTAGGAGAGCAAGAAGAGCCTTCACCATTCGCGGAGAGTGTCCGCCATGAGCCAACTCCAGCAAACTTCAGAGAGCCTCGACTACCAACCTACACTGGAGAGACAGATCCAGTAAAGCACCTCCAAGCTTTTGAGTCAGCCGTTGCTCTCAAGACTCTTTCAGATGCAACCAAATGCAAGCTTCTTGTTACTTCTTTTGATGGGCAAGTGAGGGACTGGTTCTATGGCCTCCGTCCTCACTCCATCGCTTCCTTCCTTGATCTTCGAAGGGAGTTTCTTCTTAGATTCTCTACGTCAACTAAGAGAAAGGGCGGTCCTGAAGCCCTCTTTGAGATCAAGCAGCGCGGAAATGAGACTTGGTCTCAGTTTGTGGATCGATTCCAAAGAGAGATTTTGGACATCGAAGTTACTGATCAAGAAATGTACCGAGTGGCTCTTATCCACGGACTTCGTGAAGGGCCTCTCAAATTCGAAGCCAACGTCCGTGCTCCAAGGACATATCAAGAGTTAATTGCTCTAGCCAACTCGTACATCCGAGGCGAAAAGAGCAATCCAGGCTTTGTCTCCAAGCTTCTATCCGAGGAGGATCCCTCTCGCAAGCATCCTCCAAGGTCTCCTCACAATCACGCCCCAACTTACTCAAGGAAGGAGAGAAGGCTTCATCGTCAGCGATACTCCTTCCCAAGCTGAGATAATGCTCAAGACTCATTGTTGCCGCTAGCTCGTTCTCAAACAGCAACTGTTCAACAAGAGCAAGACGATGACTTGCATGAGTCTGATCTCGACGACGTCATGCAAGAAGTAGTCCAGATCATGAAAGATAGGGCAAACTACAAGAAACCCTATCGGCCGACCGATCAGAGGTCTAGAAACTCAGAACCTTATTGTGAATTCCACAAAGAGTCAGGCCATCGAACAGAAGACTGCCGAGCATTCCGCCAGTTTGTGCAAAGGATGCTCCGGCAAGGCAAGATGCATGACTTGCTTCCTAAAGAAGATCGCCCTGATCCATCAACTTCAAAGGGCAAAGAAATTTCAGACGCTCCTTGCTCCTCAAGAGGAGTGAACCACGTCGAAGAGCCTCCTCTCCTCGTTGTTCACCCAACAGTCGAATGCTTCGATGCCGACGACGAGGGTGTGCTGGGAAGGCTATTCTAAACTAGCAAGGACTTCACAGTCCTCCAAAGCGATGGACTTCACAGTCCTCCGGAGCTCCTTGCAACCTTCAGGGGTTATCTCAACCCTTTCTTTCTCTCCTTTTCAAACATTTTCATTACAACACTTCTCAGTGTTCTTTACTTGCTTTCCAGCAAAGCTTTTATTCAGGGATCCCGTACTGACACAGTTCCCTTCTTGTGTTGCTCCTTCCTCTCTTCTCCCTCTCTTAGGATCGTTATGCCAATGAGATTTCGCCGAGCCTGAAACGTTCCCTCCGTAGTTTGTTCTCGCACTACCGCTTCGACCACATATGGCGGGAGTATACCCATGTGTGTAGTGGGAGCAGTTCATTCTACGATTATGGGCTTCAGACTTAGGATCCTAGCCAACATCTGACACAGAGTGTGTGCTAGGGGAGCCCCATGTGTTAGCTCTGTTGTGCGTCCTATAGGATACACTACGGTTAGGATGATCTTCGCTGGACAAGCAATGACAATCAAGCGTAGCCTTGTCTCTTTGCTCATCCTTCAACTGTGGTGGCCGAAGCACTCTCCGGTATCCTCGATCCGTGCCTTCTCGGGTTCGCAACTCCACTGATCAATACACAGACAAGATAGGCCTCTTGGCGCAACCCGTCTCGTTGATCAGTGATGCTTGTACCCAAGGCGAGAGAGCGGTCCTTCTAGCAGGACCTTTTCCTTTGCTTTTCTCTTTTGTGCCCTCCTTGAGGATGCGCGGCCAGCCCGCTTTGAGCAGGATCATGCTCGGAATGATTTTTCGGGCAAGTGATGCATAAGGCCCACGGGGAACACCTGTGGCAGCATTCAACCCTCCTTAGTCATTCCGAATATGGACCTCTTTTTCCTTTCCCCCCCCTCCTTGAGGATGCGCGGCCAGCCCGCTTTGAGTAGGACTGTACTCGGGATGATTTTTCGGGCAAGTGATGCATAAGGCCCACGGGGAACACCTGTGGCAGCATTCAACCCTCTTTAGTCATTCCGGGTACAGACCTCCTTTTCTCTCTTCGCTCCTTTCACAGGTGAACAGGTTAATCCAACCTACCAAAAGGATTTCCAGCCATGTCAACAGCCATGTCAACAGCAAAGTGATAATGTTCATCGGGCATTTCTCTTGCTACTTGGTCATATCGACCCTATCTCATCAACCTTCATGGGTTATCTCAAAAAGATTTTCAGCAATCACTTTGCTTATGCTCACCTCATATACTTTGCCTACTCAAGCTCTATCATACGGAGATTCACAGAGCTACTCATTATTCTTGCCAAATTCTAATGGCGTCAAACATTAGTCGAGTCATATCAACATTTTTGGTATGGTTCGGGTGCAGTTATCCTCGCGTCTTATTTGCTTCTAATCTCTCTCCTCACAGAGGTTAGCAAACCCTTGCAAGCCTTCTCCACAGGTACTTGCAAGCTCCATTCATATGCAAATTGTCTGCTTCTAACTTTTCTCTTTGTAGAGAACAACAGACACCTGCAAACCTCATCCAGGTACTTGCAGTTTAAATCATTATTTTATCTCTGCTGCTTACTCTTCACTTTGCAGTGGTTAGCAGACATCTGCAAGTCATTCAGGTACTTGCAAGTTACTTTCATGTACTATGCATACTCTTAACTCTTCTCTCGCAGAGACCACCAAAGATTTGCAAGTTCCTTCCAGGTACTTGTAACTCATTTTTCTGTCCTTGTATACTCTTTTCCCTTCTCTTTTTGCAGAGAATGACAGGTGCTTGCAAGCCTCTATCAGGTACTTGCAAGCTATTATGCCTTTCTGTTTTCCCTCACTATTGTTTTGCAGAACTTTACAGGAGAAGCGCCTTCTTCGTTTTGCAAAATCAAACTCAGGTACACGCTCGATGTACCACTCATACATGCTTACCCTTAATTTTCCTCTTGCAGGAAAATAAAACAGGAAACACCAAGCTTGTAAGGAGGGGCTTCAGGTTCTATCTCTCCTTGCTTCCTCCTCTCTTTCCTTTGGGGTGGATCACGATTTTCGTGGGTCTCCAACTTTTTTGAAGTTCCCTTCGGAACTTAAAAAAGTGCGGGGATTATGTTAACCCAGCAATCGGCGATCCTTCCCAAGGTGGCCAGCTGGCTAGTCGCGACCCTTAGGTTCTCCATTTCGATCGCGACAAGTCCCCGCGTTTGCGGACAGTTTTCCCTGTCCGCCTAGGTTTCCTAGCAACCGCGTGCCCTGCGGGACGGCGGGCTGTTCCCATGGCTCACCCTCGCGGGACATGCGGTTAGGTCCGCTAATCGTGCAGTGCTTTTCCTTGCAGGAGTTCGCCAACAGCACCACCGGGAGCGACCTCCTAATCAGCCCAAGGAGTGGCAGTCTCCTGCCGCCATCCGTCAGGGTCGCCCACCAGGGGCGACCTCCCTGCTGCCCGAGAGGCGGCGGCCTCCTGCCGCCGTCCGCCGAGGCCGCCCACCCTGGGCGGCCTCTGCCGCCAGCCGGGCGGACTCCCCCTGGAGTCCGCCCAGGCCGCCCGCAAGAGGGCGGCCAGGCCCGCCGGGCGGACTCCCCCTGGAGTTCGCCCAGGCCGCCCGCTAGGGGGCGGCCCCGGCGACCAGCCGGGCGGACTCCCCCTGGAGTCCGCCCAGGCCGCCCGTAAGGGGGCGGCCAGGCCCGCCGGGCGGACTCCCCCTGGAGTCCGCCCAGGCCGCCCGCTAGGGGGCGGCCCCGGCGACCAGCCGGGCGGACTCCCCCTGGAGTCCGCCCAGGCCGCCCGCAAGGGGGCGGCCAGGCCCGCCGGGCGGACTCCCCCTGGAGTCCGCCCAGGCCGCCCGCTAGGGGGCGGCCCCGGCGACCAGCCGGGCGGAGTCCCCCTGGAGTCCGCCCAGGCCGCCCGCTAGGGGGCGGCCCCGGCGACCAACCGGGCGGACTCCCCCTGGAGTCCGCCCAGGCCGCCCGCAAGGGGGCGGCCAGGCCCGCCGGGCGGACTCCCCCTGGAGTCCGCCCAGGCCGCCCGCTAGGGGGCGGCCCCGGCGACCAGCCGGGCAGACTCCCCCTGGAGTCCGCCCAGGCCGCCCGCAAGGGGGCGGCCAGGCCCGCCGGGCGGACTCCCCCTGGAGTCCGCCAAGGCCGCCCGCTAGGGGGCGGCCCCGGCGACCAGCCGGGCGGACTCCCCCTGGAGTCCGCCCAGGCCGCCCGCTAGGGGGCGGCCCCGGCGACCAACCGGGCGGACTCCCCCTGGAGTCCGCCCAGGCCGCCCGCAAGGGGGCGGCCAGGCCCGCCGGGCGGACTCCCCCTGGAGTCCGCCCAGGCCGCCCGCTAGGGGGCGGCCCCGGCGACCAGCCGGGCGGACTCCCCCTGGAGTCCGCCCAGGCCGCCCGCTAGGGGGCGGCCCCGGCGACCAGCCGGGCGGACTCCCCCTGGAGTCCGCCCAGGCCGCCCGCAAGGGGGCGGCCAGGCCCGCCGGGCGGACTCCCCCTGGAGTCCGCCCAGGCCGCCCGCTAGGGGGCGGCCCCGGCGCCCAGCCGGGCGGACTCCCCTCGGAGTCCGCCCAGGCCGCCCGCAAGGGGGCGGCCAGGCCCTGCCGGGCGGACTCCACCTGGAGTCCGCCCAGGCCGCCCGCTAGGGGGCGGCCTCCGGCCTGCCGGGCGGACTCCTTCCGGAGTCCGCCCAGGTCGCCCGCCAGGGGTGGCCTCCAGTTCTCTCCAGGAGCCTCCTTCCGCTTGCTTCCTCAGTCAACAGTGGCGGACGCAAAATCTCAGTCCGCGGAGTCCGCGCAGGTCGTCATGCTGATGTCACTGGGCCCCGCTTCTTCGAGAACTTCCCTGGGCCTATAAATACCCCCTGAAGCCTCTCATTCAGGGGGTTCCAGATCCGGAAGGTGGAGACAAGTCTTGCCAGCAGCCCCTGCGGACTCAGTTTCCCAGTCCGTCATCACCTCTCCAGCAAGCTCTGCGGACTCAGTTTCCTGTCCGCTCAGTCCTCCACAGCTTCAGCAGCTTGCCAGCAGACTCTGCAGACTCAGTTTCCCAGTCCTCCAGCAGCTAGCAGACTATTTTACTTAGTCTCTGACAGCTTCTCCTCTCTGCTTTCTGGCACTTTCTCCTCCTTTAGCCGCCAGCTTCTCCTTGTACCCTTTAAGTGATTTTGTTGTAAAGGTGTACTTGTAAGCTTGTAACCTCTAGCTTTTAATAAAAGGAAAGCCCGTCGCAGGAGTGACATTTAGGCCGCGACGGGCGAAGTGTGTTGTTGCCGCTGCTAGCGGCCCCCTCTCCTCTCCTCTGCTCAGCAAGCCTTGCTCCTCTGCTCAGCAAGCCTTGCTCCTCTGCTCAGCAAGCCTTGCCCTCAGCTCAGCTCAGCTCTCCTCGGCTTTCAACCTGCAAGAACAACCGTTGCGATTACTGTCTGCTCGACCGTTCCCGGTCTCCCTCCTCTTCCCCTCTTGATCAACCCTCTCTGTTGATCAAGGCTCGCCTCTTCTCTCAAGCCTCTCCCTTCCTCCGCAACCTTCTCCTTCATCCTCACCTAGCCTGTGAGGCCCAATCACCCCCTCGGTGATAGCTATCCCCCCGGTGCCGTTTTCGTGCATCAACATACAACAACTTAGAAAATACTTAGCTTCACGAGCCGTGTCCTGTCATCCTCAAAACTACTTTTCCCTCTCTCATCACAATTGTAATGAGAGGCGACCTGCCTCCCCCGAGTTCTCTACGGCCTCATTTAGTTTGACTTTTGACGTCAGTGCGTTTAATGCAAACGTATTGGGAACCTTTATTTTCATTTGTTTTTCCGCAAGATTTTTGAACCGCTCCTAAACCCTCCTGCTTCAAAAAATCCGCGTCTCGAAACCCGCAGGATCCCCTCCAGTTTATCGCGTTTAGGTCAAGGGAAAAGGAAGAAATCCGCGGCTCTCTTCTACGACGACGTCCAGGTATCGCGACTCCTCCTGCGTCTCTTCTGTCGTGAGGAGGCATCCACGACTCCGACTCTTCTCTGCGGCAGGGCTTGCAACTCCGGCTTCCAGGAAGAAATCTGCCGCTCTCATTCTCCGACCGCCACCAGGGCTTGGAACTCCGACCAAATCCAGGGCTCGCGATTCTGGCGGCATCTACGACTTGTCTTCTTCGCGGCCTCCAGGGCTTGTCTGCTCCGACGACATCCAACAACAGAGCTCATTCTTCCACGACAGAGCTTGATCTTGGCGAAACCTTCTATTCAGGCGTTTATGCAAGGTCTTTGTGTTTAGAAACAGGAGAGGTGCAGAGATCGATGACGGTTACAATGAAAGCAGAATGCTCGCCGGCAAGGTTGATCTCGCTGACAAGGATTTCTCTCCTCCGGTTGACTTGTTCCTAAGCAAATGCAAATGGAAAAATAATAATTAATATAAGTTTATAAAGAAAGAATAATAAAAAATAGAAAAATACTTAGAAATGAATTTCAAAATAATATATTTTTTTATTAACCAATTAGAAAGCAGTGCACAAAGCTCCTTTGAAAGCCAGTGAAACAATGGATAAAAATTTGTTGCACCATTAATTATTTTTGGAAGCACACCATTGTTTTGGCAAACGGTTCTCTGTTCTGAATAGCTATGTAAACACAGACTATCCAAACAGATCTCTATTTTCAGCAACCAGTTTCCAATAACTTCATTTACAAACCTGCATTTACAACAACAACTTTTATAACCGCAACCGCTCTCTCAAATGAAGCCTACATCTCTTGTAGCAAGCAAAAACGAATGTGGATATTTGATTGACATATACGCACAGTTCCGACAATGTGATTTTTTTTTATCATTTTTCGAGGTTTTTTATGTTGAAAAAATTCTCTCGCTCGTCATCAGATCTTTGATTGACTATATACACGCTCGACCACTCTTGAATTAAAATGGTTCGATTTTGGACCGGTCTACGAGAGAATTGATGCTTCGTTTGATTCGACGTTTTGCCGCCTCCGTTTGGAGCAAACGCCACCGGACGATAGTAAACAAACGGGCGTCAGCGACATTTGTTCCATTTGCACCCAAAGAAGGAAGAAACAACCTCAATCCCCTCCTTTTGGACCGCCTCTCCCCCTCCAATTGCAAAGATACTTTGATAGCTTCGGCGATTGAGGCTCTCCACCCTGCTCGTTGCTTGAATCCTCCCTTTCCTGCCTCTCATCTCTTTCCCGTCGCCCCGCGGCACCCATTTCATGGCCGCCAGGGCAATCGGAGTAAGGCTCAACCACATCGCCCGCGAATCTTCCGACGTCAAAAGGCTAGCCGCCTTCTACCAAGAGGTTGACCCTTGCCTCGCCCCCTTTCTATATATTTTTTCTCTTACTACTCTATCTATCTCCACTCTATAGGTGCTAGGGTTCGAGAGGATCGAATCGCCGAACTACAGAGATTTTGAGGTTATATGGCTCCGCCTCTCGCCGGACGTTACCCTCCACCTCATCGAGCGCCACCACCTGGAATCGAAGCTCCCTGAGGGGATCCATGTTTCGCCACCGGCGTCCGTCGTCACCGATCCGAGAGTACTACCCCGTAGCCACCATGTCTGCTTTGGCGTCTCCAATTATGACGATTTTGTCCAATCTCTGAAGGCATGTTTCTCCCTTTTACTCCCGAGCCCACGATTTTGAGGGATTAAAAACTTCGATTCTTCTGATTATGGTTGTTGTTTGTTGTTTTGTTTCAGGAGAGAGGGATTCAGACCTTTGAGAAGACGCAGTTGGATGGGAATACCAGACAAGTCTTCTTCTTTGATCCTGACGGTGAGGTTCTTTTCTTTAAGTTCAGCCCCTCAACTGTTTGTTTAATGCCTGTATTTTGGTATAAGAGATGGTTCAACGTTAAAATACTCTTGATTTGTTCTTTTCTGTTTAGAAAAGTGCAAATCTAGCTATAAAATTGACGGCCATTACTCAGGTTAGTGTAGGAGTCAGCTCAGCTCGATGACACATGGCATAGGATTGATGAAAACGGCACAATCCGCATGTGTGAGTACTCACACATGGAGACTTCTATTCTTTAAGCATAAAGCACCTGCGCTAATGCGGCAAACAATAAGGCTTTGAATTGGTTTCTAAGTATAAACCACCCAACCTGACCTTAAACCATAGACTCGGCTATAATAGCATGTTATTAGAGCAATTCTATCATATTTGCATGATATGCTGTAATTTTTGGGTTTTGAGGGGTATAAAATGCTTGGTGGAAAGACACGAAACTCCTATAAGATTCATGGGAAACTAACTAATCAAGAAATTTAAGTTATACTTGCAACAAAACAGTGAAATCCGGTTTCGTTTTGGAGGAGTATTAGAGACCGAACTCAGAAAACCGTGTGTTTATGTCAATATTCACATAAACGTCAAAAACTTCAACACAGTCCGTCCAATGGCTTCATAGAAGGAAGAATACCCCGAATCTCTAATGCAAATGACTAGCTTTATTTTTGCGGAGATTGTCTCTGTATTATCCTCTCCACTCTTTTAATCTCTCTCTCAGAGTAACCTGACAATTTCAAAAATTATAATAATTTATGTGTAGAGAAAGTGTATTTTGAAAATACTAAGGCTCCGTTTGGCACAGTGGTGACGGTTATGAACATGGGGGTTAAATTGCCATTTGTTAACGCCCACCTAAGGAACTTCATCCACTTGTATGCTCAAACGGATGATGTTTGTTAGATGATCCTTAACAAATGACATTTTAACCCATCCGTTTACGACTTCCACCACCGTGCCAAACTGAGCCTAAATGTGGAATAATTGACGTTCAGTCATTCAATTCCAAAACTAAAATCACATCTCTTTGGTTCAAAAATCAAGCTACTAATTCAGACATTAATTAATTCTAAATTAATTATTATGCATTAATGCACTCAAGTCTTTGATAAATCAGAGTCTTGGTCGTATTAAACTCAACCCGATCATTCTTTCTATTTCAATAGGTTCTTAATGTGTGACTCAGTTGGCTTATATTATGTTGACGGTGACATTAATCTCTTGATTTTTCTCAGGTCACAAACTCCGACATTAATTGTATACTATAAAAACACATGATCAAACTCATGTCTGCCATAGCTTCCTTTGGTTGCCCATTCAACATTAATTGTATACTATAAAAAGATATGATCAAACTCACGTCTGCCATAGCTTCCTTTGGTTGCCTATTCATAAGGGATTCTTAACCTATCAATACATGCGCTCTCTAAGAGGTAGGGACGCCAAATTTAGGTATTAAGGTCCCCCAATCCTCCAACCATATGAAGTTTTGTTCATTTCAAGTTTGTTTCACTCACTATGCAATTTTTTATGTTCTGATTAGGAGAGTGTCCTCCCAAAAAAACATTTCTCACTTTTTCTTCTGCAGGCGTGTTGTGTTATGACTTTATAATTTCATGATTAGTGTAGAGAGAGATACGTAGGAGAGAGAAAATCACCCTTAATTGTATTATTCTCAAAAAACAAGAGCACATACACTTATATAGAGGGAGAAAGAGAGAGCCTTCTACATTTACAATGTAGGACTAAATAGAATATACATGGGCCTATATATGGGCCTCTCCTAACGGGCTTTATTTATTGCATCTTAACACTCCCCCGGAAGCTGGAGCGTACAAGTCATAAACACCAAGCTTGGATAAGAACTGATAGTACAAAATCTGAGAGAGAGCTTTGGTGAAAATATCAGCAACTTGACCGGATGCCGAGACATGTTTCAATACTAACTTCTTTGATTGAACCTTTTCCCGAATGAAGTGATAGTCAACTTCGATATGCTTTTCTTGCTCATGAAATACCGGATTCTTGGCAATATGTATGGTTCCTGATATGACATACACGAGACTCCCCCGTGGTCTCAAACTCAGCTGGTTGGTGCATATACACAGTATCTTGGAGATCGCCATTGAGAAAAGCATTTTTGATGTCCATTTGATGCATGGGTCATTGACGGTGCACAACAAGGGAGATCAGGACCCGAACAATATTCAATTTTGCGACCGGAGAGAAGGTTTCGTCATAGTTAAGGTCATGTTGCTGAGTGAATCCTCTTGCCACAAGACGAGTTTTGAGACCGTCAACCGTACCATCAGGAGCATGTTTGAGAGCAAAGACCCATTTGCAGCTAACACAAGACTGGCCAGAAGGGAGAGGAGCAAGGCCCCAAGTCTGGTTAGCACAGAGAGCTGTTATCTCTTCGTCCATGACCGCACGCCAGCCCGGATGTTGGAGAGTGTCCTGTAAAGATTTAGGAAGAGAAATAGTGGAGTGAGAGAAAGGGCAAAATTGAGAAGAGGCGGAGAGAGGCGATGAATAGATACATAGTTTCCCATGGGATGAGTCGTAGAGGGTAGTGCTTGATCGTCAAGGCGTGGGAGACCATCAGTAGAAGAGGGTTGTTGTCGGGCAACTATACCGGGATGAGCGTCGAGCATAAACACTGAGAGGTGGAGGAGGGAGAGGGGTGATGCTGGCACTGGAAGAGGGGAAGATATGGGAGGCAAGGACGTGACAGGGACAGCCCAACGAGGAATAGTGGAAGGCGGTGGTAGAGCGGAGGTGGTGGAGTAAAACCCTGATCTTCATTAAGGGTGACATCAGCAGAATCGAGCATCTTGTTGTCCGTAGGAGAGTAGCAGACATACCCTTTTTGAGTACGAGAGTGGCCAACAAACATACATTTTGTGGCCCGAGGGGCAAGTTTGTCAGTTGGTGGTCCAAAAGAGTGAACGTAGCAGGTACAACCAAATATACGGGGCGTGAGAGAGAATGAAGACTTCGAAAGAAATATGAGACCGAACGGAGAAGCAAAGTTAAGCACGGAGGAGAGCATGCGATTAATGAGATAACAGACAACAAAGACAGCAAAGTTCCAATATTCGGTGGGTACCTGCATTTAAAGCATGATTGACCGAGTGACATCAAGAAGATGCTGATTCTTTCGCTCGACCACACCATTTTGTTGGGGGTATATACACACGAGGTTTGATGAATAATCTCAAACTCGGTGCATAAATTAGAGAAAGTGTGACTAGTATATTCACGAGCAGTATCGATACGAATCATTTTTAATGTAGTAGAAAATTGCGTACGTATTTCAGCAATAAAGACACAAAAGACAGATGTGAGTTCAATATGTTTACAAAGTAGATAAAGCCATGTGAGGCGCGAATAATCATCAATAAAGGTTACAAAATACCGATAACAAAAAACACTGGGAACTTTATTGAGACCCCGGATATCAGAATGAACTAAAGAGAACAGAGTACTACTCCGATTACATGCGGGGGAAAAAGAAACACCATGCTGCTTGACAAATATACATGATTCACAAGAAAAATCCTGTAATGAGACATCATGAAGGGCCTTCTTGAGAATCAGAAGAGGAGCATGACCAAGAAGACAATGCCAATCGATGGAGGGAACGACGAGAGGGTAGTAGAAAGATCATCCAAGAGATAAAGCTCGTTTGACAGCCGTCCTCTACCAATGATAGTCCGTATTCGACGATCCTGCATAACAAAAGAAGAAGGAGAAAAGATTAGACAACAATTAAGGTCGTGAGCAAGCCTACTAACAGACAGTAGGTTGAAGGGGGATCCCGGAACATGAAGGACAGAGGTTAAGAAAAGAGTAGGAGTAAGTTATAGGTCAGCAGCTCCAGACACCAGAGTAATGTCATTTGCCATAGTGATAAATTTGGGATACTCAGAGTGCATGCACTGAGGGGATTTCTGAGAGATAATGTGGTGGGTGACTCCATAATCCAAAATCTATTGAGAGTTGTAAGAGAGACAGGAGATACCTTCAGTGGAGAAAGAAGCAACCGAGCCAGAGGAACGGTTAACCACGCCTTGGAGCTGCAGAGGTTGTATGCTAAGATTGTTGATATCCTTCTGAGTGGACGAAGGGGACTCGATTGGAGAGGAACCTGGAAGAGCAGCAGCAGTAGTAGTAGCAGACTAGCAGTAAGATGAGGAAGCAGCCCATGCTTGCGATAGCAGGTAGTTTCATGGTGACCATCACCACCACAGTAGGTACACTTGAGAGTAGAACGCCTAGCACGTCCCCGACCACCAGACGTGAAGCGGCCTCCCCAAGTAAAAGAGCCATGGGCAGGAGGAGCAGGAGTAGGTACTAGGTAGTAAGGGCTGCTGAAGCAGAGTCGGAGAGAAACTTGTTGGAGCCTCGGAAGGTGGTGTAAATTTTAGCAACATGGAGCAAACATCAGACAGAGAGGATGTAGTGGAAGAGGAGAGAATCTGGGCCCGGACACTGTGAAGATGACTGGGAACACGGGCCATCATCATAGCGATCCCAACAACCTCCTTCCGTGCCCGTTGGGTAGAAAGGTTCTCAGAGGGAGGTTGGTGTTGTATCCAGGCCTCCACCAGGATCTTGGCCTTTGCAACAAAGGAAGTTAAGTCACTCGTGGCGCCAGGATCTAGTGGTTGAAGAGCGGAGATAATGTCAAATAGATGTTGTATGCTGTCATTGCCAGAGTATAGAGAGTGTAATTCGTCCCACATTTCCTTAGCCGTTTCATAATGCATTGTCATGCGGTAAGGCTCTGTGTCCATAGAGTTAAGCATCTAAGATTGAACCCGGCCGTCATCGCAAAACCAGTCATCAGTAGGGTCAGCAGGTTTGATCCAAGTAAGGCGAGAGAGCCGACACTTCGTCTGCAGAAAACGACGGACCGAATGAACCCATTCGACAAAGTTGGCCTTTCCACTGAGAGATATAGTGGTGATGCGAAGTTCATCACGAACCTCGGGAGGCAGGGCGACAGCACGGGCGGGCAGAGAAGGAGTAGCCACCGTTGGTTCACTCGAGCCCATGACGGCTAGCGGACAGAAGTCGAGGGGCTAGCGAACAGAAGCCGGGCGGCTAGCGGACAAGCACCGGGCGGACAGGCAGAGGAAACCGCAACAGGTAAGAGTGGCAGACTCGAGCAGGAGCTCGCGAGGTTGAGGGATGGCGGACTGGAGCAGCAACGCGCAGCGGACTGGAGCAGGAGCGCGCACCGGACTGGAGCAGGAGCGCGCACCGGACTGGAGCAGGAGCCCGCAGCGGACTGGAGCAGGAGCTCGCGAGGGAGAAGAGTAAGACAACAAGCTGCCTGGAGCAGTCCGCGGCGGGCTGTATTTGGAGGTCGAGAGCGAGAAGAGTGAGCGAGCTACGAGCAAGGGAAGACTGTCCGCAACGGCCTGAAGCATACCGCAACGAGCAGGTAGGGAACAGGTGGACTCCACGGGGCAGAGAGGCGAGGCTATAAGTAGCCTTGAAAGGAGGAAGGTGGAACCATAGGGGGGAGAGGAGGGGCGAGAGGCGGATAGACAATGGGAGTCCGCTGGAGGCCGCGGGAGTTCAGCGGTCAGAGAGAAGAGGCGGGTAGAAACCGGAGTCCGTTGGAAGCACAGGGAAGGAAGAATGCCTCCGATACCATGTAGAGAGAGATACGTAGGAGAGACAAAATCACCCTTAATTGTATTATTCTCAAAAAATAACAGTACACACACTTATATAGAGGGAGAAAGACGGAGAGCTTTCTACATTTACAATGTGGGACTAAATAGAATATACATGAGGCCTATATATGGGCCTCTCCTAGCGGACTTTATTTATTGCATCTTACCAATTAGATTAATCCTGCAGACTCAATTTCAACAATAAGGTACTCAAATCAAGCGATACATATGAGCTCTAGGAAACTGTTAAAATATATTGTGTAATGGGCCCATTCAAAGGCCCATTCGTATATGTAGTATTTTTAGTCCCACGTCATAGGATGAAGTTGGGTCTCCACTTATCCCTCCTTATAAATAGTTGGGTTCACTCTTGTCCTAATTAACTTGATTAGGAATAATAAAACTATATATATATATATTATTCCTTCTTTATATATTGTGTTTTTCTACGTGGTATCAGAGCAAACTGTCCTACGGACCGACTGGTAAAACACAGACACCGGTTCAGCTGAGTTTGGACCGAGCGGGAACAGTTCAAGGTACTTTGCCCGTTGTCGGGTATACTAGCAAGGTCTGTTCAAGTCTGGATTCAGCCCTAGCTGGTTAAAGTGTTTGCCCACGAAAAGACCCGACGAGTTACAGCGAGCAGATCCCGCCACTCACCCGGAAGGGCACGTCGTGTCTTCCCCTCCCAAAGCCAATGGCTGAGTTCGGCACCTTAGATGGCACGAAGCAAGAGTTCTCTGAAAATCAGGAGCTCTAGGAGGTTGGGTCTGTCTCTCCAAGGTGCATTGATGGTTTATTTATAGGCAAACCCTAAACTAGGGGCAAAATCGACTTTATGACATGCAAATAGCGGCCTCCGCCTTTTTTACTTTTGCTATTGACACCCCTGATTGGTCTGCGGATAGCGAAATCCCGCTGTTTATGTTGGCTTTGGGCAGACTGGGATAGGCCGCGAGCATGAAAAAAGGCGAGTTGGATCCTCTGCACCGAGGCGAGGCCAAGAAGAAGGTGGGCTCGTCTCGTCTGCGATCGTCTTGGCACGCGACTTCCTTGCCCCGTGCCTCACTTCGGTGAGCTGGCGCCAGCCCGGAGAGGGCATCTCGCCGCAGAGCGAGGTCGTCTCGCCTAACCTGAATTCTCTTGATGGGTTTGCCCCGTCCTGGCTGGGTGCAGTCGCGAGGCTGGAGGTCGCCAAATTGGGGTTGTACATAATCCCCGCTTTTTTGCGAGCTCGCCAGAGGTCAGAAAGAAATCATTCAACCCCGATTTGGCGAGCCCGGATCGTTGCCTGCCTAGCCGCGCCGACATCCCTTCCTAGCTCTATAAATAAGATAGTGAGGGTGGGGTTAACCTTAACAAATCTTTCCGGCCGACTTGCCGCCCTTCTTATCCTCATGAACTCGCCTGACCGGGACGACGTCGAAGCTGCTATCTTGTTCGGCCTGATTGGCGGACTGCCCTTGGGACCCGGCGAGGTCCTCGGGTGGTTGATTTTGGGCAAGCTCGTGCTCAACAAGCCAACGCGAAGCCGGCGTCCCTCGTTGACCTGACATCTTCTACGCCTCCTCTGCGGCTCGCGCCGTCCCTGAGAGTGCCCGAAATCTTCTGATGGAGTTGCCCATGTCACCAGGTGCTCTGGTTTCATCTAGCTTTGGGGCGGAAGTTTCTGGATCTAGAAGCAGGGGGAGCGATGCTTCCTGGTGTGCCCGAAAGGAGAGCTAGTTCAAAAGAATCAACGAAAGTGGTGGATCAGGATCAAGCCTTGCAGAGGTTTAAAAGGACCATTATTCCACCGTCTCGATATAGGGACGAGAACATGGTGAATTTTGTCTCATGTTTCTTCGCAAGTCCCTTGGATGAGTGAGAGCCGTCATGCTTTGAAAACGCCACTGACATTAAAAAGACATCACTCCTGTGACATCCAAGTGAGTTTACAAGCTGAAAAAGAAGGTTGACGGCAGTACAGAGAGGTGCCTTTTAGCTCGAGGGTTCTCGCAGTAGTACAAAGAGGATTATGAAGAGACGTTTAGTCTAGTGGCCAAGATGACTTCAGCTCGGGTGGTGATCACTTTGGCGGCTTGCTAAGGGCGGAGGATTTGACAACTCGACGTGAAGAATGTTTTCCTTTACGTTGAGATTGACAAGTACATCTTCATGATGAAGCCATCGGATTATGTATCTGAAGAACATCCAGTACCTGTACACGTATGCAAGCTGAAGAAGACCCTCTATGGTCTGAAGCAGACGCCTCAGGCGTGGTATGAGAAGATCACAGAATATTTCTAGTTATGCGGTTATTTTGCTTCAGATTCAGATTCAAGTCTATTTATTAAGAAGAGAGGGAGCTTCAGGTTCTAGTACTGCTGTATGTCGACAAAGCGATCGTCAACGGGAACTCAGAGGAAGAGGTAGCAATCCGTAGGGCTGAGCTTGCTATCAGGTTCTAGATGAAGGATCTTGGGGAGCTCCACCATTTTCTTGGACTCGAGATTGAGAGAAGAAGAGCGATTTGCTCGTTTCCCAGTAGGGCTATGCGGAGAGAATCGTTAAACGATTCGGCATGTTGGAAGAGAAGAGCAATTCTACTCCTCTGGAGGTCGGTCTGAAACTTCAGTGTGATGAGGAAATAGTTCTTTCAGATCCCTTGGTGTTCCGGTCTCTCTTGAGGAGTCTCATATATCTTACGATTATAAGGCCGGATATTGCCTATGCTGTGGGCCGAGTAAGTCGATACATGGCGGAACCGCAAAAATCTCATCTGGTGACGGCTAAGAATATTTTGAAGTACGTGAAGTCCACCTCGGACATGAGCATCTTTTACTAGAGGGACACGAGCTTCAAGCTGCATGGCTACACAGATGATGATTATATGGGAGATTCTGATGATCGGAAGTCGACGTTAGGATATGTCTTCATGTGCAGAACGACAACTATTTTGTGGTGTAGCAAGAAACAAGATTCAGTGTCTGTTTCCACTACGTAAGTAGAGTACAAGGCTTTGACTGCTTAGAAAGTCATCTGGCTCAAGAGGTTAGTGAAGGACATCCATGAGGAGGTGTGAGGTC
This sequence comes from Platanthera guangdongensis, assembly GCA_039583875.1. Classification (NCBI taxonomy): domain Eukaryota; kingdom Viridiplantae; phylum Streptophyta; class Magnoliopsida; order Asparagales; family Orchidaceae; genus Platanthera; species Platanthera guangdongensis. The sequence goes on along the minus strand of CM077160.1, from coordinate 175,750,328 downwards.
CTACTCTGCTTCGCGATGACAACGAGAGTGCTTTCAAACTGGTTAATAATCCAGTTTGTCACGCGCGAACGAAACATATCAAGATCGAACATCACTTTGATCGAGAGAAGGTGCCAGAGGGGTCTTTGATGGTAGAATATGTGCAGAGTCAAGACAACATCGCGAATATCTTCACGAAACCGTTGTCGAAGGGACCGTTTATTTGGTTACGGGGTTTGCTTGAGCTGGTTTTCACTTCTCACTTCAAGGGGGAGTGTTGAAATTGTTGAAGTGGGAGTGAAGTGGAGATGAGCTGCCTGATTTGGGCAGACCGCAGAGACCGCCGACAGTCAGGCCGTTAGCCTTTGGCGGATAGCCAGGTTTCGGATAGGTCGTTCTTTCTTGCGGTCTGGTTCAGCAAGCACCCTGAAAAGTAATTGGGCGGTTAGCCTTGTCTAACCGCTGCTGTTGCAGTCTGAATTGTGAGATCGCACAGTCCGCTTAAAGTTTATCAGGATCTCTGGCTCACAAGAAGGCAGATGGTTAGCACGGTCTGTGGAGGCTAACCACACAGTTCGCTGGAGCTTTCTCAGGTGGGCTGATAGCCAGAGTTCGCTGGTGTCGTGGACTTGGTTACGAGGCTGTGACAAGTCCAGGTTTGTTGCCTAGTTCGCGGAGACCGCCTGGTTGTGCTGTCTGATTCTGGAGTTCGCCGAGTTTGGTATTTCGACTAGGCATGGATTTTGTTCTAGTCGCGGGCTGTAGTATGCGCGGACTGGATGCAGAGATCGCTTCACAGTGCGGTATGGTGGTTGAGTCCGGCAATCCGCCGCTGTCGTGATTGGATCAGGACGCGTGACTGGGTTGCCAAGTTCATGTGGACTGGTATTGTTGTCCGCTTGGCTTAGCGAACTGGTCCTTCTTTCCGCCTATACAGATGGATGGTTTTTTGTGGCAGACTGATGTTGGTGTCCGCGTTTGTGCGGATAGGTGGTGCTAGTCACGGATTGACGGACGATTATCCTATCGCTATGAGCGTTGACGACACTCCTCATCGTGCCTATAAATAGGAGTCCCCGGTTCGTCATAAAGAATAAGAACATGAACAGTGAAAACTCATCTCGCGTTTTAATCCTGCGGTTAAGATTTTCTAACCGGCGCGACTAAATGAACTTGACTCTCCGTGCAGGTTGTGCGGCTAGCATCAGACCGCTAGGCAACTAATGGAAAGCTTGGTGTGAAACAGTTCGCGGTTAATAGTCAGCGGTATACAACAGGTCGCGGCTTCAGCGGCTTGATGTCACTTCCTCCGGGTTGCGGTTAAGTCGAGCAGTTCGCCCGGTCTATCAGCGGGTTCTGTTCAAGTTTATCAGCATTCAATAACAAGCTGTCCGTGCGACTAGTTGCGGTTTGGTGACTTTGGCGGTTTCGGCAGACAGACTTGCTGTTTGGCGGCTTGTGCGGTTACAGCTTGCTGTCCGCGCGCTTTTTTTTTGCCTGGAGTTGTATTTTTCTGTTTCCATCGGGTATATTGCGAAATCGTGTCTAGCAATATGTCTTGCCTTGTAAATCAGATTTGTGAATTTCAATAGTGACTCTTGTGTTTCTGTTGCCACTGATTTCTACTTGACTTTGGTTGTGATTGAGTGTTCTTGCGACCTCTTTCAGCTTTCATCTTGAAATTTTTACATGGATGCGAATCATAAGCTCTGCACTCATGCTTCCGACTCTGATCTTCTCCTAAACCCAGAGTACTATCGTGGACTTGTACGCAAGCTAATCTATCTTAAAATTATAAGACCTGATATATCATTTGTTGTTGGGGGTGGTCAGTCGTTTATGTATGCACCACGGATCTCCCATCTCCAGATGGTTGAGCATATCCTTTGGTATCGAAAGACTGATTCGGGACAAGGGTTGCGTATACGTCCTCACCTTCCTTTTCACTTGTTGCTTACTCTGATGTTGATTATTCTGGCTCCATTAATGATCACTGATCAACGAGTGATTATTGCACATACTTTGGTGGCCATCTTGTCACTTGGCGGAGCAAGAATCAAACTGTGATTGTTCGTTCATCTGTAGAAGTTGAGTACTGTTGTATGGCGTTTGCCGTCGCTGAGCTCACGTGGTTGGAGAGCCTTCTGAGTGATTTGGGTGTAAAACTATTCTCTTCGTTTGTTCTCTTTTGTGACAGCCAAACGGTTATTCACATTGCCAAAAATTCCGTATTTCATGAACGTACCAAGCATACTGTGATCGATTGTCATTTTGTCGGGAGAAAGTACAGGTTAAGAAATTGGACTTGCAACATGTGTCTGCTGCTGTGCAAGTTGTCGACATCCTCATAGAGGCCCTACCTCGACCTCTGTTTGTATCGTCAATTTCTATCTAAGTTGTGCTCCTACGTTTTGTATGCTTCAATTTGCAGGGGGTGTTAAAATAAGTTGTATAAATGGCCTATTTTTATATGTAGTGTTTTTAGTCTCACATCATAGGTTGAAGTTGGGTCTCCACTCATCCTACTTCTAAATACTTGAGTTCACTCTTGTTGTAATTAACTTAGATTAGGAATGATATATCTTTATTGTATAATACAATATGCATATTTGGATCACATCATGAAACTCATCCGGATCGTCCGATCAAGCTACATCAAATACAGGTCGTTGGATTCAAAGCAGAAGGCCTGCCAATAACCAAAACACCTGTTGAAGCACTGTTCACAGGCCAGAAAATCCCGATACCCATTTTCAACTCCCGCCCCCTCACGGTCTCACCCCCGCCGCCGCCGGCGGAGCCGCCAGCGGCCTGTCCGGCGCCCACCAGCGGGTTCGCCGGCCTCCGACGAACCCGCCGGGGGTTGTCCGGCGGCGAGCGGGTGGCCCTGCCCGTGAGCTCCAAAACTGGAGCTCACAAGCAGGGCCCTGCCCGCTCGCCGTCGGACAACCCCCGGCGGGTTCTCCGGAGGCCGATGAACCCGCCGGGGGGCGCCGGGCAGGCCGCCGGCGGCGGAGCCGCCTGTGGCAGAGAATGTCGGCCTGCGTGAGCAGGCCGAGGCGGGGGGAGGGGGATTTTCGTTTTTTTTTTAACTAAAAAGGTTGGGTTACCATGTATTCTAGAACGGGCGAAGCCCGCTTAAATGCCAAGCGGGCGGGCTTGATTGCGGGCGTAGCCCGCAACGACGCATCGAGAACGGGCGGAGCCCGTTCGAAGATGCGGGGGGCGGGCGAAGCCCGCTGGGGGGTCAAGCGGGCGAAGCCCGCTTGATTGCGGGCGAAGCCCGCAACGACGCATCGAGAACGGGCGGAGCCCGTTCGAAGATGCTAGTATATATATATATATATATATATATATATATATATATATATATATATATATATACTAGCATCTTCGAACGGGCTCCGCCCGTTCTCGATGCGTCGCTGCGGGCTTCGCCCGCTTGGCATTTGCAGCCACTCACAGCCCCCGGGAGCCACAAGTGGTGGTTTCAGCGCCAAGCTGTTTAATCGAGACATTTATCTTTTATTTTTATGCTACAACCATAAATATCTTTGACTTGCTTAACCAATACAAATGCGGGACTTGCAATCCTACTTATGCCAAATCCTCTTATAAAAGTTTGTTCAACCTTCATGAAGAATCTGAAATATTGATAAATCCGAACTCATCGGAATGAGCCTACTCAGTAAAAATTATAAAAGATCATTTTATTTCTCATCATAGAAGATCATATGAAAAAAAACAGTACGCAATGGAGTTTTTTACAATTTTTAACCACAATTCCATATTTGAACTTCCTAAACAACAAACCAACAAAATCAAGCTCACTCAAATCCATACCTCAATGTCGTATTCAATCTGCTTTAGAGTGATGACAATGTTGACCATCTCCAGTTGAGAAGTCACCTGGCGAAATTCCAATTAGGGTTGAGAAAGGTAAAACCTGAAAGGGAGAAACGGAAATCACTCGCGAGATTCCAGTTAGAGTAGAGAGATGGGTAAAACCTAAAAGAGAGAAACGGGAAATCACCCGGCCAGATTCCAATTAGGGTTGAGAAAGTTGTAAGGGTTGAGAAATCTTGCCTGATAAGTGATCAGGGACGGCCGACTGGGAGGAAGCAAAAAAATGGAAAGTCGGACGCGGGAGAGAACAGAAGCTTGGATGCTTGCCCGGCCTCCGCGCCTTCATCGTGATATTAGGGCACTGAACTTCATCGAGCGAAGCCCTAGCCGAGATGGTCTGGTGTGAGTCTAGAGAGAGTGGGAAGCTTCGTTCTTGAGAGCGAAGGCGGGAGGAATCGCAGGTGGCCAAGTTCCCGTCGCTTGGAGGGTTTTAGTAGCGGGATTTGGAATCACAGGCTTCAGAAGGGATTTTGGAACAACGGGAGTGGGGTTTTGGACTTTTTATGAATTGTGTTTGGATCCAACGGTGAGAATTGATTAAATTTAACGGCTAAAAAACAAAGTGTGGTGTGACTTTTAAGATATGTATATTGTTCTATAATATATATATATATATCTTATTATATAAAGCAATTTAGGTATTTGGAGGCACACCATAGATCAAACAAGAGTCATTGGATCATGAGATGAGGGGAGAGAGTTGGGGGAGAGAGGAGGAAGAGAGAGAAAGAGAGAGACAGTGGAGGAGAGAGAGAGGGAGAGAGATGGTGGAAGGGAGAGGAGAAGGGTGGAGGAGAGAGGGGGAGGAGAGAGAGGGAGAGAGATGAGGAAGGGAGAGAAAGAAGAGGGAGACAGATTGCGTGAAATTATTGTTTTTATGACAACGAATTTTTTTTATATAAAATAAAATTGTAATATTGATTTATATTTTTTTACAGTCATTTTGAGCACTCATATGTATATATTGCGGGCACTGCCCGTCTTGATGTGGGTGCATCCCGCTTTGATGCGGGCGCATCCCGCTTTGATGCGGACGCAACCCGCAACGACGCATCGAGCACGGGAGAGGCCCGTTCGGAGGCGGGCGAAGCCCGCCTGGATGAGGCCGAAGGCCGCCCGAGAGCATCGAGCACAGGCGTAGCCCGTGCGAAGATGCTCATGTGTGTGTGTATATATATATATATATATATATATATATATATATATATATATATATACACACACACAAGTGACAGACACGGGCCTTCGGCCCTGAGGGCATTCGGCGGGGGTGTGACAATCGGCAGGGTGCGACATTCGGCTGGGTGCGACATTCGTCGGGATGCGACATTCCCCGGTAGTGCGACATTTGTCGTGGGGACGACATTTGTCGTGTGCGGCGACATTTGCCGTGGACGGCGACATTTGCCGTGGACGGCGACATTTGTCGTGGATAGTACCCGCCCATATAGCCTCGCACGACAGTACCCGACCGGCGACGGCGGGCTTCGCCCGCTCCCGGCGGGCTTCGGCCGCTCCCGACGGGCTTCGCTCGTCCGCAGCTGGCTCCGCCCGATCCGCAACATATACATATGAGTACTTAAAATGACCGTAAAAAAATATAAATCAAGAATACAATTTTTATTTTGTAAAACAAATTATATTTTAACGTTAAAACATTAATCTTTTTATTGTCATTTATAGCTAGAGACAATAGGTTTAAGGTATCTAGTGTTTTTATTTTTTGTATTTTAATATTATAAAGTTGTGTAATTACCTAAAAGGATATTGCCTTTATAATATACTAATATAAAGTTTGATATAATTGTGTAATTATGAATACAACTATAAGGGCAATATAAGGACATCAAACAATGTTTCACCAAAAAATATTTTTCGTATAATAGTAGATATATATATATATATATATATATATATATATATATATATATATATATATATATTATTCCCTCTTCATATGTTGTGTTTTTCTAGAGAAACAAACCATACTGTCAATTAGAGAGAGAAACTAGGGTACATGTATATTTTCTCATGATATTATAATCTCAAAGTAGTACCCATTTGACTCCTGTTTAATCTCAGTATTAGTTTTAGGTTGTCCATCTCGCCCCTAACCCCAAAGCTTTGTTTACATTTACGTCGACAATATTCCGCACTTTTAATTTGTATCCATATGCAGACCATTCTTTGGCTTATCCCCATCAGTTCGGTCATTCTCGAGGTACCGCTAATGGAAGAATTCACATTTATTTCCAATAGTTTCGCCAAAAGATTGATAGTATTTTGATCTGTGTCCCAGAAGGTTTTCAATGAGAACATGAATGATATAAAAAAATAATCTTACATTTTCAGTTTTCTTTTGTGTTCTCCTTTTAGATTTTTCTCCGGCTAAACTGTCCTCAACTTATTTTTGCAGGTAATGGGTTGGAAGTAGGGAGCTGGGAAAACTGATAGAAGAAGATATATAGAAGCTCCGCAGGAGAAGGAAGGCTATCTTCTCCATTAATAAATGAATAGGTTTGCTGTTTTACTCGTATGGACCTTGAAGCTCTTGCATATTATTAGTTAATGTTCTGTGACCAATGTTATTTTGCTGAGCTAAATCGTGTGCATGCATTGTGCATGAGAATTATATAGACATAAGATATGAATCAGGATTGCTCGCATTTAAGATATATGGTAGGCAGCATAGGTACGCAGGACTAACAAATACGAGCAAAACACGAATAATAATCAAAAGTTTAACGAGCAGAACACAAACAATAGCTCCGTTTGGCTCTATTTGGTGGAACACGCTGCTACCTGCTGCAGGTGCCCCATGGTCGACCATTTCATTGAATGCCGCGTGCAGTGGATCTGCGGAAAGCCACGGATTCTGCGGCCTATAGCGGTTGTAGCCCTGCGCCAAGCGGGCCCTAACATTGAATGCACAAAATAGATGTTAATGTATAAACAGCATCATTTTGGTCGTCATTCATGTGTTCGGTTCCATTTCGGACTATCTTGAAATATCTTTGATTTTAAGAAATCTACAACCGGTGAGCGGACTTGTGGCTTCGGAATTGGAATTGGATTTCAATTTCATTGAAAATGAATCCCTTATTCTAATTTAAAATTCTCAATTCCGTCCAGATGAACTGACAAGGGACATGTTATAATTTGTACAACAACACACTTAGGCTTCGTTTGGTGCGATGCTGACGGTCGTGAATAGGGTGGTTGTACAACCCCAATTTGTCGAGTCCTAACCAATTCGCACCAAAGGGAGGGCAGGCTCGAGCCGGCCAGGTGAGTAGGCTCTCGCGAGGCGACCTCCCTACACTCGCGAGGCGACCTCACCATTCTAGGTAGCCGCACGCTCATCCGTAGGCCAAAAAGACTGTTTTGCCCCTGGATTGGAGTTTGCCTATAAATAGAACCTCAAGACACAAATTGAAGGGACCTTCACCTCCCCCCCCCCTCCCGATGAGGGGCAAGTTCACAGTTAGCCTCACTTGTGTCGAGCTCAGCAATGATTTTACGAGGGGTAGTTCTTATAGACTTCTGGGTGTGTGGCGGGACCTACTCGCTACAGCACGCGGTTCTTGTTTGTAGGCAGTTCAGAGATATTCCTTTGATTCACCATCTTCTTCTCGCCAAGTCTCTCACGAGGCAATCACTAAATTAGTAAGCTTTGGCCACCCCAGGTCCGAGCAGCAGAGACCGATTTTCTTGGTTCCAACATTTTGATGCGGTGAGCATGGACCGTGATCGGAGAAAGATACTTTAGTTCGAGACCTCGCGGCGTGCCAGGATGAGAAGGATACGAGGCAAGTTCAACCTAGGTGAGTTCTATTCGGGCTCCAGCGAGGCGAGCTCAAGACTAGCTGAACCCAAGCTGGGCGAGTTCCAGCAAAGGCGGGCTCAAGCTGGGTGAGTTCCAGCATTGGCAAACTTCTGTGTAGGCGAGTTCCCACAAAGACGAGCTCCAGTGCATGCGAGTTGCAGTAGAGGCGAGTTCTAACTAAGAGGAGTTCCAATTCTTTTAATCTACACGCATGCGCCCTACTCACAGGTACTTTACGCACCTGCGTACTACTTACATATGTGCTACTCGCATCACATATGGTTTGGTCGAGCCCATCTCGCGTGATTTGGAAATATTCTAACTTATTTTGCGAGCCCATCTTGCGTGATTTGGAAATATTCTAACTTATTCCACGAGCTCATCTCGCGAGGCTTCAAGGTGTTCTATCTTATTCCACGGTCCCATCTCGCGTGATCTGGAAATATTCTAACTTATTCCGCGAGCTCATCTCGCGAGGCTCCAAGGTGTTCTATCTTATTCCGCGAGCTCATCTCGCGTGATTTGGAAGTGCTCTATCTTATTCCGCGAGCTCATCACGCGAGGGTCTTTTGGTGTAATCTTTTATTCCGCGAGCCCACTTCGCGTGACCTGGAAGTATTGTATCTTATTTCGCAAGCTCATCTCGCGAGGGGTTTAGGTGTAATCTTTCATTCCGCGAGCTCATCTCGCGCGATCTGGATGTATTCTATCTTATTTCGCGAGTTCGTCTCACGAAGGTCTTCACATGTCTATCTTATCCCACGAGCCCCTCTCGCGAGGTCATGAGGTGTTCTATTTTTATTCCGCAAGCTCCTCTCGTGGGTCTTGAGGTCTTCTATCTTATTCCGCGAACTAATCTCGCGTGGTTTTGGGATCCTCTTTTATTCCGCGAGCGCCTCCCGCAAGATCTTGAGGTATTCTACCTTATTCCGCGAGGTCATCTTGCCACGCCATGGGGTGTTCGCTTTAATTCGGCCAAATTCAGCAGCTTATACTTCATGATAAATACTGAAAGGGATTATGACTCATTACTAACTTCGGCAAGGGAAGTTATCGTCAATCAGGTCATGAAGAATGTATTTGTTTTGTTATTATTATTCACTAACATAAATCAAAGTTACTTGCTCATTTGTCTGTTCCATTTCTTCGGTATTACCGATTAGAGCGAGCTGAAGTCCTCGAGCTGTGATGTTGTCGTAGTCTGGGTCACTGCACGAGCTCATCTCCCACATACCGCTACTTGCCCCCTCGAGTGAGTTCAAGTCCTCGAGCTGTGATGTTGTCGCAGTCCGTGTCCCTGCGCGAGCTTCTCTCCCGCATACCGGCTACTTACCCCCTCGAGTAAGTCCAAGTCCTTGAGCTGTGATGTTGTCGTAGTCTGGGTCTCTGCGCGAGCTCCCCTCCCGCATGCCGGCTACGTGCTCCCTCGAATGAGTCCAAGTCCTCGACCTGTGATGTTGTCGTAGTCCGGGTCCCTGCGCGAGCTCCTCTCCCGCATACCGGCTACTTGCCTCATCGAGTGAGTTCAAGTCCCCCATCAGTGATGTTGTTGTTGTCTGTGTCCCTGCGCGAGCTCCCCTCCCGCATACCGGCTTCCTGCCCTCTTGAGTGAGTTCAAGTACTCGAGCTGTGATGTTGCCATAATCTGGGTCCCTGCGCGAGCTCCTCTCCCGCATACTGGCTACTTGCCCCCTCGAGTGAGTTCAAGTCCTCGAGCAGTGATGTCGTTGTAGTCTGTGTCCCTGCATGAGCTCCTCTGCCACATACCAGCTACTTGCCCCATCGAGTGAGTTCAAGTCCTCGAGTAATGATGTTGCTGTAGTCCGTATCCCTGCGCAAGCTCTTCTCCCGCATACCAGTTACTTTCCCCCTCGAGCAAGCCTGAGTTCTCGACAGAATTGACGTCATAGCCCGGACCCCTATGTAGGCTTCCCTCCCGCGGGTCGCCCACTTGCCCACCGAGTTCGGGCCTATTCTCCACCTCCAGTCGAGCTCGCTCGTTTTGCGAATGTCCTGACTGTGTCGACCTTTCTTCTCCACCCCCAGTTGAGCTCGCTCGTTTAGCGAAGGGCCTGGGAGGTGTCGACCTTTCTTCTTCTCCACCTCCAATCGAGCTCGGCTCCTGCGAGGTGTCGACCTTTCTTCTTCCACTCCCAGTTGAGCTCGCTCGTTTAGCGAAGGGCATGAGAGGTGCCGACCTTTCTTCTTCTCCACCTCCAATCGAGCTTGGCTCCTGGGAGGTGTCGACCTTTCTTCTTCTCCACCTCCAGTCGAACTCGGCTTCTGCGAGGTGCCGACCTTTCTTCTCCACCTCCAGTCGAACTCGGCTTCTGCGAGGTGTCGACCTTACTTCTTCCACCCCCAGTTGAGCTCGCTCGTTGATGCATATGTGGACGCATTCAGATGAGCCAAGCTCATCTTGTGTGTGTTTTATTTTATTTAAAATACTTATGTTATCATTATGGGTGTTGTATTCGTGTGTGTTGTTGTTATTGTATCGCTTTTTTCAATTTTAAATAAGGCTTGTTGGTTTGACCGGCCAATATGACCATTCATAAAAGAGGTCTGGTAGTCTAAGGTGTTAGGATGCAGACGCAACAATTTTTAAGCGACACTAATTTAATTGCATGAAAAAAGTTACAATTTTTGATTTAATATTATTAAATCAGAAATTAATTTGGGAAGTTAAGATTTAAAACCTAATGGATTTTCAAAACCTCTCTTTTATTCATGGCATTGAACCAATTGATTGAAACTGCCCTTTTCCTCCTATTTAACTATTCCTCCACCGGGTCAGAGGGCAGCTGGCAAAAAGAACCGAGAGTGACTGTTTGTCTTCTCTCCTGATTTCCACCCAGCACGCCATCGCCCGTCCCCCACCACCCGTCTTCTTCCTTTCCCGTTCCGGCGTCATCGCTAACCGTTTGCGGGATAACTAAAAAGCATGCTTGGTGCTAACGCTAGAATAGTCTTGTCGAAATCGTCTAGAGTAGAGAGCAAGCTAGCGACGTCTCCCGGCACCGGGCTGCATCAATTTGATATCAGAGGAGGTTCACTCCTATTATGAATCGAACGATCCAAAGTTTTCCTAAAAAATTGTTTTCCGTTTTTATTAAAAACAAACAAAAAAAAACAAATTTCTTTTTTTTAAAAAAACCCATATCTTTTACCAAAAAAAAAGTGAGCTTATTGGTGAATGAGTTGATAATTTTTTTAAAAATGTTAAGTGAGAGATGTTACCCAAGTCGCGAATGAGTTACGATCTTCCGTCAATAACTTTGAAGCCGCTCGACACCTAGGACTAAATCAGGAACAACCACCAATTCCTAGGGAGGATGAGCCTTTGCCGCCACCACTTGATCCCCAAAACCAACCACGATGGGATACGAGCGTCAAGTTGGATGTAGAAGATTTTGAGGGCCGAGTAGAACTCGAAGAATGCCTATATTGGTGCGAGCGTATGATGCGATTCATGGCATGGAAACGGGTGTCGTTGAATCGTCAAGTCGAGTATGCGACCCTTCGGCTTAAGGGCCCCACACTAGTTTGGTGGGTCCAATTAGAGCGTACCTGTTTCACCTTAGGTTTGGCCCCGATCACGATCTGGGTTGAATTTAAAAACCAGTTGCGGAAGCCATATGTCCCCCCGAATTATCTCCAAAACTTATATCACAAATTCCACAACCTACGATAGGATAAACTCTCGGTTGATGACTATACCAACGAGTTCCTTATTCTCCAGTCCAGGTTAGACATTCGAGAAGAGGATGATATGACTGTGTCTCACTATCTAAATGGCTTACGTTATACCATCCGGGAGCAAGTAGAGCTTCATGGCTTTCGAGACCTAGAGGATATCTCCAATAGGGCCCGACGCGTAGAAGCATCACTTCATAAAAGGGCTTCCGGCCCTCGGATTTCTGAGAGACTCCCTAACACGAACCCACTCAAGCCTCTCAGCCAAAGTCACCCTCCTGGGTCCACTGGTGGCCCTACTCCGCCCTTGCCTATATTAAAGGCAGAGAGGTTGTGGGTTCCTGACCCAACCTGGGAACCTTTCGGTGTTTTAAGTGCATGGAACCAGGACACAAGTCCTCAGAGTGCCCTCGTAGGCAGTTTGTAGTTGTGGTTGAATCCGAGGAAGATCAGGAGCCTGAGTACGGGGTCTTCCTTACGGACTCCCAACCGGACGCTAGCGTCGTTGACGAAATCGAGGTAGAAGGAGAGCATGCAAAGCACCTAGTCTGTGTCATGCAGCATAGTCTCTTCACCCCCCAAATTTCCACATAGGACGAGTGATTGAGACATAATATTTTTCGTACGACCGCACGCATACATGAGCAATTTTGCTCCATCATTATTGATAGCGGGAGCATGTAAAATTGTGTCACAACGTATGGTAGAGAAGCTTAAACTCAGAACCGAACCTCTAGGAAAACCCTACAGTTTGTCTTGGGTCACTAGCTTTGTGACTATTCCAGTCACGCATCGGTGTTTCGTAGAGTTTTCCATAGGGCGTCCTATCAGGATTCTGTTTGGTGTCACGTTGCGACCATGGAGGTTTGTCACATCTTGTTAGAGCGTCTGTGACAATTTGATAAGCGCGTAGTTCATGACGAAGCAAAAAATTCTTACACTTTTGAACGAAGTGGACGCAAGATCGTTCTTCTTCCCCAGAAGAATGGGCCCTTGCCTAAGTCCTGGGATCATTCCCCGTCTAGTGGCACCTTGACTTGTCATATTGCAACAATTTCCTTTCTTTTAGCCCACATGTTAGTTTTTGGTTCCCGATTCCATGAGGAGATGAAGCCAAGTGAGTTGTCTATATTTTAGCCGGCCTAGATTCCAGTCGAGAGCCCGCGAAGATTCCCAGTTTAGTGCGCCCCCTTATTTCTGAGTTTGTTTCTATTATGCCTGATGAGCTACCAGATCATCTTCCTCCCATGCGGGATGTACAATATTATATCAATCTTATACCTGGTGCCAGCCTACCTCACTTACCACATTATCGTATGAGTCCTAAAGAGCACGAGGAGCTCCACCGTCAAGTCATCGACCTAATCAAAAAGGGTCATATTAGGGAGAGTATGAGTCTCTGCACAGTTCCTGCACTCCTTGTCCCTAAGAAGGATGGAACTTGACGTATACGTGTGGATAATCGAGTCATCAACAAAATTACCATTATGTATCGTTTTCCGATCCCTCGATTGGACGACATGCTCAGCGGGTCCAAGATTTTTTCCAAGATTGATCTCAAAAGCGGCTACCATCAAATCCGGATCCGACCCGGGGATGAATGGAAGACTACTTTCAAGACTAGGGAAGGACTCTACGAGTGGTTTGTGATGTCTTTCGACATCTTCAACGCCCCTAGTACCTTTATACGACTCATGCATCAAGTTCTCCGCCCTTTGATGAGAATATGTGTGGTTGTTTATTTCGATGACATCTTAATTTATAGCAACGACCCCGATCAACATCTTGTGCACTTGCGTCAGGTCCTTCAGATCCTTTTGAAAAAGAAAATTTACGTGAACCTAAGAAGTGCGTATTTTTGACCGATAGTTTGACATTCTTAGGGTATATTTTGTCAACCGATGGGATTAAGGTTGATACAAAAAAGATCCAAGCAGTTAGAGCGTGGCCGAGTCCAAAGTCTATCACCGAAGCTCGTGGTTTTCATGGATTAGTCTCATTTTATCGTTGGTTTATTAGAAATTTCAGCACTCTCATTTCGCTTGTGACCGACTGTCTTAAAAAGGGTCATTTTATTTGGACGGTCGAAGCAGAGCGAGCCTTTTCTCCTATCAAAGAAAAGTTGACTAGTGCTCCCGTACTAGCACTTCCTGACTTTAAGAAAATTTTTGAGGTGGATTGCGACGTTTCGATTATTGGAATAGGAGCTGTCTTGAGTCAAGAAGTTCGACCCATCGCGTTTTTTAGTGAGAAGCTAAATGAGGTCAAAACTCGTTATTCCACCTATGATCTTGAATTCCGCGCCATCGTCCAAGCCCTTCGTCACTGACGTCGCTATTTAATTCAACGTAAGTTCATCCTTAATACCGATCATGATGCACTTCGACACTTGAACTCCCAGAAGGAGGTGCGTAGGCATGCCAAATGGACAGCCTTTCTTTTGGAGTACACCTTCCATTTGAAGCATAAGCCAGACGTTTCGAATAGAGTAACAGACGCACTTAGCCGTAGGTCGCATGTCTTAGTCAACCTTCAGCCGCGTATCCTCGACTTAGATGAGCAAAAGGGCCTCTACCCTTCTGATCCTTATTTTGACAAGATTTGGGACGCGTGTCAATTTAGTGGTACCGATCACACCACAAAATATATTGAGTAAGGGTTTTTTATTCAAAGGTACTCGCATTTGTATTCGTGAGGGGCCACTCAAGGAGATCATACTAAGAGAGTTTCATTCTTCTGGGTTAGGGGGTCATGTTGGGCAAAACAAACTTCTGGACCTCTCTAACTCCCGATTTTATTGGCCTAAAATGAAGGAGGATGTTGCCAAATTCGTTAGGGCATGCACGACCTGTCAAATGTTTAAAGGGCATGCCCAAAATACCGGACTGTACACCCCTCTCTCCGCTCCTGAGCGGCCTTGGGATGAAGTCTCTATGGATTTTGTCGTAGGATTACCCCGAACCAAACGAAAAGTGGATTCAATGTTTGTCGTGGTTGATCGTTTTTCGAAAATGTCACATTTTATTCCTTGTAGGAAAACGATCGATGTGACGCATGTTGCCGATTTTTTTTCGGGAGATCGTACGTTTACACGGGATTCCCGACACTTTCACTTCCGACCGTGACACTCGATTTTTGAGTTTTTTTGGAAAACTTTATGGGGAAAACTTGGGACTAAGCTCGAATTTAGTAGCGTCTATCACCCGCAGACGGATGGGCAGACTGAGATAGTGAATCGAAGTTTAGACGATTTTCTTAGATGTCTAGCGGGAGAGCATCCGAAGTAATGTGATTTAGTTATACTGCAACCGAAATTTGCTTATAACAGCTCAAAGAATCGTTTCAATTCTAAATCTCCTTTTGAGGTAGTCTATGACTACCCCGTCCCGTTATTACCCGATCGTCATTCTCTCCCTTCTTTTGAACGGACCTCTTTCGATGCGCTAACATCTATTGATCATTTAAAATCTTTGCATAAGTTGATTGCTAACAGTCTGTGAGCATCATATCTTCTGAGAAATACAAGGATGCGACAAATAAACATCGCCGCAAGATGTATTTCTCAGAAGGAGATTTAATTCTTGCTTTTTCAGGAAAGAAAGGTTTCCCGTGTGCACTTATCATAAGCTACAACAACGGCGTTTTCGCCCATTTCAGGTTAAAAAGGGTATTTATATAGGCATCCCAGCTTTGGCTATTGGCAGTCCGGCAAAAAAATAAAAACACACATAATATGCCCGCTAATAGCAGCCCAATATGTCTACTATATGACATTTTTAGAAAAAATGTTCAACATGAAAGTTGTAGATCTCGGCGAGATCTACAACTTTCATGTTGAACACTCTTTCTAAAAATGCCATATTGTTGACCTATTTTTAAAAGGCGCGGAATCTGAGCGGAATTATGCGAGTTCCGCCCGGATTCCGCGCCTTTTGAAAATATGTCTGTTATATGATATTTTTTAGAAAAAGTGTTCAACATAAAAGTTCGACGAGATCTACAACTTTGTTGAACACTTTTCCTAAAAATGTCTTTTAAAAGCTTAATTTTTGGGCTGTCAATATCCATCAGGCTGTCAATATCCATCGGGCTGCCAATAGCCATTTTTGGGTGCTATTATCTTTGGGCTACCAATAGCCATATAAGGGTTGCCAATATAAACACCCTTAAAAATGTCTTGGCACCAATGCTTATCTTTTAAACTTGCCCGCTGAGTTTGGAACTTCCCTTATATTTAATATTGATGACCTTGTGCCCTTCTTCGGTAAGCCACCCGATACCATCCTTACACCACCCACTCCTGTAACATTTTCCACTCCACAAACAACCTTAGCCCCATCTACACTCAGCATGAAGGAGATTGAGCAGGTGTTGGACGTTCGTGAGTTTCAGACGCCCGTCAGTACATATCAGTGTTACCTCTGTTGAAATTTCACAAATCGATCAACTGGTAGTTCTGGTATCAAGCAACCACTTTCAAAACTATCAAGCTGATCACTTGATCAAGCGGAAGACGAGAACTAGGCGCATGAACAATCCAACCATAAACTGAGCTATGTATCAGAGACAATGAAGAGCAGACACAGATCTTGCATTAATCCACTATCAACTTTACAATGCAATGTATACATGACGAGACATGATTTTGCCAAGTACAATGAGAAGAAAAACAAGCAAACTTCAAGCCGGGCAGACTGTCTCCAAGACCGCTGTGTCCGCCGAGACCGCCAAGACCGCCAAGCCGCTGCTGCTACTTTGATTCTACGGAGTCCGCACAAACCGCGTGGACAACCCGTTATTCTGCTGACGCCTTCTCTACAAGCCGCCACCGAACTGAATGAACAGACTGCCAAGTCCGCCTAGACCGGCGACCTGGTTATTGAACTTAGACCAATTGAAGGAGAGAAACTGGTTGGCCGCCACCTGCGACCTGCTGCAACTGCTGATTGTAAACCGCAAGCTTCACTGCTTCCTGACCTTGATCAGAACCAGACACCCGGCTTCACAGAGCTAACCGCACAACCTGCAAACAGTAACCAGTTAAATCTCAAACCGTGCGACCTAGAAAACCGAGTCCGCAACAATTGATCTGCGCTCAACTTACTGTTCACTATGTTACTGTAGACGTGCCAGAGGGTCTATTTATAGGCGGGGTGAGGAGTGTGGTCACCGGCCTAGTGAATAGAGTCACCATCCCAGCTCGCAGCTAGCAAAAAAAAAACCAGTCCGCCAAGTCCGCAAGGGCTTGGCCGGACTTCAAACAACTCGCCAGGCGCCAAGTCAAGGTCAGTCCACCACCAGGCGGACACCGCGCCAGTCCGCACACATGCAGCACGCGGACACAACAACTTCCCATTCACTGTGTTAGTCTGCACGCTACATGCGGACAAGACAACAACCCGCACAGCCCGCAAGCACAACACCAGTCCGCCACACTGCACAACACACATCCACAGCCACAGCCCATACTGCATCAGTCCGCACGCAATGCGCGAACACTGCGAACACCCTGGACTTGTCACAGAGTGTGACCAAGTCCAGCAACCCACCAAACAACTGGCGCAAGCTTGACGGACACGAAACCCAGACCACCAACACAAAGGACAGTCCGCTACCATGAATGCGGCTAATACCCACCGCATCACCAGAGAACTCGGCAAGGACCAATGCCGATCTCCAAAACTGGTCCGCAATAGCGGACTCCGCGGACTCTAACCAAGTCCGCCACATCTCCGCGGATATAATCTCCAATCCGCCCGGTTACTCCAAGAGCAACATCTGCAGAACCGCGGGCCGAGCTGAGCACCACCACCAGACCGTCAAAGACAGACCGCCCAGGCCGCTCTACTAGACGCCCAAGCCGCTAAGTTTACCCCGGTCACTGACCACCCAGGCCGCAACATCAGTCCACCCAGGCCGCGGACTCAGACCGCCCAGACCGCGCGGTCTGCTCCATCACCCACTTTCATTTCTCATAATTTTCAACACTCCCCCTTGAAGTGAGAAGTGGTGATCAAGCCCCGCAATCCTCGTAACCGTGTAAACGACACCTTCGGCAACGACTTCGTAAAGATGTCTGCGAAATTATCCTCACTCCGCACATGCTGCACCATTAGAGATCCCTCCAACACCTTCTCCCATATGAAGTGGTGCTCAATCTCGATGTGCTTGGTCCGAGCATGACAAACTGGATTATTCACCAATTTCAGGGCACTCTCATTGTCACCGCTCAACAGAGTAGGACCGCGCACTTCTTCATAGACGTCCTCTACTAGTCTCCTGAGCCAGATGGATTCCCGAGCTGCCAAGGCCGAGGCCTTGTATTCCGCTTCCGTAGTAGAGACGGACACTGAGTATTGCTTCTTACTGAACCAAGAAATACTCCCTGATCCACAAGTGAAGACGTAACCGGATGTTGACTTCCGGTCGTCTGAATCTCCCTCGTAATCAACATTCGAGTACCCTTGAAGAACAAACTCCGTGCCTCTCCTATACAGGAGACCCATGTCAGAAGTGGCCTTCACGTACTTCAAGATATTTCTAGCCACCATCAGATGAGGCTTCCCGGTTTCTGTCATATACCGACTTACTCGACCAACCGCATAAGCGATGTTTGGCCTTGTAATCGTCAGGTAAATCAAACTCCCAACTAGAGCCCGAAACACTAAAGGATCCGAAAGAATCCTCCCCTCATCTCGCCGAAGTTTAATGCCAGAATCAAATGGAGTAGAGATACTCTTCCCCTCCTGCATGCTGAATCGCTGAACGATCCGTTCCGCATAGCCCTTCTGGGATACGAGTATGCCGCTCTCCTTCCTCTCCACCTCAAGTCCAAGGAAGTGGTGGAGTTCACCCAGATCCTTCATCTCGAACCTGATAGCTAGCTCTGCCCTGAGCCTAACTACTTCCTCCTTGGAATTTCCCGTGATGATCATGTCATCCACGTATAACAACACCAGGATTAGAAGTTCCCCCTTCTTCTTGACGAAGAGGCTCGAATCTGAGTTTGAAGCCAGATACCCGCAGAACTGGAGGTATTCTGCAATCTTCCCATACCAGGCTTGAGGAGCCTGCTTCAACCCATAAAGCGCTTTCCGGAGCTTGTAGACGTAGTCGGGATGTTCTTCAGATATGTACCCAAGCAGCTGATCCATGAAGATGTCCTTGTCAATCTCCCCGTAAAGAAAAGCGTTCTTTACGTCCAACTGCCACATCTTCCAACCCCGGCAAGCCGCCAAAGAGATCACCACTCGTACTGAAGTCATCTTCGCCACCGGACTAAACGTCTCCTCATAGTCCTCGTCGTACTGTTGGGAAAACCCGCGAGCTACAAGTCGAGCCTGTACCGCTCGATGCTTCCATCCGCCTTCTTCTTGAGCTTGTAAACCCACTTGCAAGTAACAGGAGTAACGTCATTCACCTTGGGCACTAAGTCCCAAGTTTCATTCTTCCTGAGGGCAGTCATCTTCTCATCCATGACATCAACCCACTCATTTACTCCTGCGGCTTCTTTAAACTTTCAAGGCTCCCGTTCATCCAAGGGGCCTGCGAAGAAACAAGTACCGAAGCTCACCGTGTTTCCTTCACAATACCGAGTTGGTGGCTTAATGATCTTCTTTGATCTCCGAAGAGGCTGCTCCTTGCTCACCACCTTCGCTGATTCTTCAGCACCAACTCTGTTCCCGGGCACACTTGGAGCATCGCTCCCCCTGCTTCCCGAACCAGAAGCTTCAGCCCTAGAGTTTGAAACACCTGGAGCTCCTGGTGACACAGACAGCTCCACCTGAAGATCTTCAGCAGCTTCCACCCGCCCTTCATCAACTCTGCTCTCCTGCAGTTCAACAGTGCCACCTCCATACGACGTCAGCTCATCAAAGATAACGTCTCTTGAAACAAAGAACTTCCTTGTCGCAGGATCTATGCACTTTGACCCCTTCTTCCGCTCATCATAGCCCACAAAGACAAGCTTCCTTGCCTTTGCATCAAGCTTGGTTCTCTGAGCATCTGAGATATGAACATAGCAGGTTGATCCGAACACCCGAAGGTGTTCCACACTTGGCTTCTCCTTGAACATCATTTCCACCGGAGACTTCATGTTGATCGGACTTAAAGTCATCTGATTGATGACATACATTGCGCAGGCCATTCCTTCCGCCCAGAAGGACCTGAGAATGTCATTTGCATAAAGCCAGCATTTGCAAGTTTCCGTCAAGTGACGGATCTTTCTCTCCGTTACTCCGTTTTGTTCTGGAGTATGAGCACAAGTAAGCTCCTCTGGACCTCGTGCTTCCTGCAGAAACTAGAGAACTCAGATGAGACAAACTCATCACCATTGTCTGATCTGAACTTCTTGATCCGCAAGCCAAGCCGGCCCTCCACCAGCTCCTTGAACTCCACAAACAACTGGAAAGCTGTCGACTTCTCCTTCATGAAATACACTCAAGTATATCTTGAGTAATCATCAATCAACGCAAGCATATATCTGCTGCCTCCAAGACTAGCGGTTTCTGTTGGCCCCATCAAGTCACCATGAATGCATTCCAATGGTGTCTTGATTCTCGTTTGAGACTTATCAAATGGAAGGCGATGAGCCTTGCCGTACTGACATCCCGCACAAACGTGGTCATCTCCGTATGAGGACAACTTCGGCAAGCCTCTCACTAGGCTCCTCATTGACATAGCCTTGAGCTTGTCCATCCCCACATGCCCTAGTCTCTCATGCCAGATAGTCGCGCTAGCATTGGCCCTCATCCGATCAACATAAGAGCTTGTTGATAAAACAAACAAGTCTCTTACTCTTCTCCCTACATGAGCAACATCAGCCTTAACCGCTGATACGTCGGAGAAACCTTACTTCTGTTGGGCCAAACAGAACATGAAAGCCCGCGTCGACTACGTTGGTCACCGAGAAGATGTTCTTCTTCATGCCGGGTACGTGATACACACTCCTTAGAGTAAGCGGACCCTGAGCACTATCCAAAGAAACAACACTCTCCTTCTCTACAGAATGAACATAATCATCAGCTGTAATAATTGCTTTGTTACCTGTGAACGGTTGCATAGATGAGAACTTCGACTCGTCTCTAGTGAGGTGATGATCACGCCCCGAGTCGATTATCCAGTCATCTTGGTAGTCAACGGTGGCAAGAGCATGAACACACGTGCTTGTCAAGAAAGCTCCTCCCCACCCGACCTCCTCAGAACTGGAACAAGCTCCCTCCTTGCCTGCAACATGCCCAAGTTGTAACTTGACCTTGCAGTCGTGCTTGAAGTGGCCGGTCTGATTACACATGTAACACTTCAACTCTTTCTTCCAGTTTTTCTTTGGAGCAAAGCTCCTCTCTTGCTGATAAAGATGTTGACGACCCTTTTTCAGCAGCAGTCTTCTTCTTCTTCTTCTCCCATCTCTTCTTCTTCTCAGTGATAAGAGCTTCACTACCTCCTTCAGAGATAGTCACACCAGTCATCTTCCTGGCCAAGCTCTCCTGTGACGCTAGCAAGTTTTCCAGCTCCAGCAGATAAGGTTGAGTTGCCCACCCTTGCACGGAAGTCACAAAGGCCACATATTCCTTCCGCAACCCGCAGACTATGTGGCTCTTCAACTTTGCTTCAGAGATTGGCTCATCAGGATCCAATGCTGATATTTCAGCGCACATATTCTTAATCTTAAGAAAAAACTTTGAGACAGAGAGATCTCCTTGAGTTGTCTTAGTCAACTCATTCTCCAAGAACTGCAGTCTAGCCACATTCTTCCTGTTGAACAACTCATCAACGGTTGTCCAAATCTCTGCAGCAGACTCACATCCTAAGATGTGATCAAAGAGATCATGTGAGACAACCCATTTGAGAGCAAACTCTGCATTTGCATTAGTTCTTATCCAAACTCTCACTTGCTCAGCAGTACCAGTAGCAGCAGTAACCTCTTGCTTGTCGTCACCACCAACGACCTCTCATAACTCCTCACCCAAGAGATATCTCTTTATACAGGACTTCCACTTCTTGAAGTTAGTCGCTGTAAGAAGCTCAATGCCAAGACCTCTTCCGTATGCTCCTTCCATTGCAAATCACCACTGATCACACAGCTTCCAGAAGCGCCGAGCACAATCTGAGGTTGATCACAGCTCACTGCTCAAGCCACTATTCCCTCTGATACCATGTTGAATTTTCACAAGTCGATCAACTGGTAGTTCTGGTATCAAGCAACCACTTCCAAAACTATAAAGCTGATCACTTGATCAAGCGGAAGACGAGAACTAGGCGCAATAACACTTCAACCATAAACTGAGCTATGTATCAGAGACAATGAAGATCAAACACAGATCTTGCATTAATCCACTATAAACTTTACAAGACAAGTATACATGACGAGACTTGATTTCGCCAAGTACAATGAGAAGAAAAACAAGCAAACTTCAAGCCGGGCGGACTGCCTCCAAGACCGCTGAGTCCGTCGAGACCGCCGAGACCCCCAAGCCGCTACTGCTACTCTGATTCTATAGAGTTCGCACAAACCGCGCGGACCACCCGTTATTCTGCTGACGTCTTCTCTACAAGCCTCCGCTGAACTGAATGAACAGACCACCAAGTCCGCCTAGACCGACGACCTGGTTATTAAACTTAGATCAATTGAAGGAGAGAAACTGGTTGGCTGCCACCTGCGACCTGCTGCAACTGCTGATTGTAAATTGCAAGTTTCACTGCTTTCTGACCTTGTTCAGAACCAGACGCCCAACTTCACAGTGCTAGCCGCACAACCTGCAAACAGCAACCAGTTAAATCTCAAACCGCGCGACCTGGAAAACCGAGTCCGCAACAATTGATCTGCGTCCAACTTATTGTTCGCTCTGTTACTGTAGACGTGCTAGGGGGGGTCTATTTATAGGCGGAGTGAGGAGTGTGGTCACCGGCCTAGTGAATAGAGTCACCACCCCAGCTCGCAGCTAGCAAAAAAACCAGTCCGCAGAGTCCGCAAGGACTTGGTCGGACTTCAAAAAACTCGTCAGGCGCCAAGTCAAGGTCAGTCCACCACCAGGCGGACACCGCGCCAGTCCGCACACATACAACACGCGGAGACAACAACTTCCCATTCACTGTGTCAGTCCGCACGCTACATGTGGACAAGGCAACAGCCCGCACAGCCCGCAAGCACAACACCAGTCCGCCACACTGCACAGCACACGGACACAGCCATAGCCCATACTGCATCAGTCCGCACGTCATACGCGGACACTGCGAACACCCTGGACTTGTCACAGAGTGTGACCAAGTCCAGCAACCCACCAAACAACTGGCGCAAGCTTGGTGAACACGAAACCCAGACCGCCAACACAAAGGACAGTCCGCCACAATGAATGCTTCTAATACCCACCGCATCACCGGAGAACTCGGTAAGGACCAATGCCGATCTCCAAAACCAGTTCGCAATAGCGGACTCCGCAGACTCTAACCAAGTCCGCCACATCTCTGCGGATATAATCTCCAATCCGCCCGGTTACTCCAAGGGCAAGATCTGCAGAAACGCAGGCCGAGCTGAGCATCGCCACCAGACCCCCAAAGACAGACCGCCCAGGCCGCTCTACTAGACGCCCAAGCCGTCAAGTCTACCCCGGTCACTGACCACCCAGGCCGCAACATCAGTCCGCCCAGGCCGCGGACTCAGACCGCCCAGATCGCGCGGTCTGCTCCATCACCCACTTTCACTTCATAATTTTCAACAACCTCGTTTCATGGAAGGGCGTGAATATAACAGATAGTTCGTGGATAAACGCCGCCGAGCTTCGCCGTCTCCGTCCTGAACTTTCTGTTGCAGGTTGTTGTCAATGCTCGACGGGGTCGAGTCCTTTCAACACTCGGGGAATTGATGCATCCGTGGGCGCATCCGGATGAGCCAAGCTCATCTTGTGTGTGTTTTGTTTTATTTAAAATACTTATGTTATCATCATGGGTGTTGTATTCGTGTGTGTTGTTGTTATTGTATCGCTTTTTCAATCTTAAATAAGGTTTGTTGGTTTGACCGACCAATATGACCATTAATAAAAGAGGTCTGGTAGGCTAAGGTGTTAGGATGCAGACGCGACAATATTTTAATCGACACTAATTTAATTTCACGAGAAAAGTTACAATTTCTGATTTAATATTATTAAATCAGAAATTAATTTGAGGAGTTAGGATTTAAAATCTCTTGGATTTTCAAAATCCGTCTTTTATTCGTGGCATTGAACCCCCTCATTTATTATATTATCAATTGATTGAAACTGCCCTTTTCCTCCTATTTAACTACACATTTACTATATGCAGTCTCCACTTTGACTATTTGCAGACCGTGTATTTGAAAATGGCTATATGCAGGCCAATTTCTGAACGGGTTCACAGATTGTATGAGTTTTTTGTTTGGCCTGCATTTATCCGTGGACTGCATAAATCCAAAACTGACCTGCATATAACATGACCCTTTAACTATTCCTCCACCGGGTCAGAGGGCAGCTGGCAGAAAGAACCGAGAGAGACTGTTTGTCTTCTCTCCCGGTTTCCGCCCACCATGCCACCGCCCGTCCCCCACCGCTCGTCTTCTTCCTTTCCCATTCCGGCACCTCGGCCCTGGAATCGATCGAGGCCGGACGATCCTTCCGCCTCCAGATCCGACGAGCCCTTCAACTCCAAAAGCAGCGTCCAGCGCCTCCGCTTCCCCGGAAGGTCGGTCGACCTTTATTCTCCCGATCTTCCCCGACTCCGCCCTACCGCACCTCCTCCCTCTCCGGCAGAGCCGAAGCCTGGAACTCCGGCAACCAGAACCGCTCAACTCCTCCTCCGGCACCTCCCCTGTCAGCCCTTACCCGCATTTTTTTTCCTATCCGAACCAGCCACCTCCTAAAAATTAACCCTTGCTTCCAACTCCTCCAGCCAACCCCCCCCCCCCCCCCCCACCCGCAATTCCGTGGAATCTCCGCCGCCTTGGGAAATTCCCCGCAGGTATACCCCTTTGCTCCTTTGTTGTTAACAATTACTCATGCAGTTAATTAAGTTAAATGGTTGAATAGCTAGCGCTCACATTTCTTTCCTCTTCTACTACTGTTATTTCCCTCCAAAAAATCGCGAGCTTTGTCGCTTGTGGGGCTAACCGTTTGCGGGATAACTAAAACGCATGTTTGATGCTAACGCTAGAATAATCGGGTCAAAATCGTCCAGAGTACAGAGCAAGCTAGCGACGTCTCCTGACATCGGGCTGCATTACTCGTTTAGTGAAGGGTCTGAGAGGTGTTGACCTTTAAGCCACTCGCCAAATCGGGGTAGAATGATTTCTTTCCGACCTTTGGCGAGCTCTCAAAGAAGCGAGGATTGTGGGCAACTCCAATTTGCCAAGTCATGATCAACTCACACCCAAGGGAGGGCATGCTCGAGTCGGCCAGGCGAGTAGGCCCTCACGAGGCGACCTCGCTACACCAATCGCGAGGCGACCTCGCTACACCACTTGCGAGGCGACCTCGCCATATCAACTGCGAGGCGACCTCGCCATTCTAGGCAACCTCACGCCCATCCGCGGGCCAAAAAGACTGTTTTGCTCATGGATTAGAGTTTGCCTATAAATAGGACTCCATGACACAAATTGAAGGGAGTTCCTATAGACTTCGGGTGTATGACGGCACCCCCCCCCCCCCCCCTATGAGGGGTCAGTTCACAGTCAGACTCACTTGTGTTCAGCTCAGCAATGACTTTAGAATGGGAAGTTTCTGTAGACTCTGTGTGTATGACGGGACCTCCTTGCTACAGCACGCGAGTCTTATTTGTAGGCAATCCGGAGCTATTCCTTCACTCGTGGTGAGCTTAACCATGGGAAGTTGATTACAAATAAAACAATTGATAATGTAAAAAATAGTTGGATAATTTGTGTTAATAATTTTAATAATTTTTCACCGCCAATATTATAATATTATCAAAAAATAATAATAATGCTTAGTGTGTATAATGAAAACAGCAAAGTGAGCAAATTTCTCCTTGAATCTTGTTAGTTATGCTTGTGAAGCTACTTTCTCAGAAATAGTAGAGATGCAAGTTTTATTATCGGGCCGCTCTCTGCAGCTCTTCCTCTTTGCAGGAGAAATTTGTTATGCCGGGAAATTATCTTTCTGCAGGAGATGGATTTTTTTGGTACGTATACGTAACTATGAACTTCTACGTTTATAAATATTATTTTCAATGTCGCGAGGCTCGTCTTTTCCCTCTCATTATTTCGTTTATAAATTTTGTGTAGAAATATATATCGAGAATCTACATTAAATGTGCCAAATTAAGGCTTTGTTTGGAATGGTGGTGATGGTTGTGAACATGAACGTGGTGGTTATGAACCATCATTCATGAATGTCCGACCTCACCTAAGGAACTTCATTCATTTTATTGTTCAAAAGTATGTCTTTGAAATCGGAAATCGGTCTCTGTGAAGTTCGGGACCCAGGTAGGGGCCTACCTCTCCCAGGTGAGAGCACTTGGTCGGTCTCGTGGAACTTAGGAATAGATCGTGGGCTGCAGCGCGGAGGTCCCACAACACACACAGAAGATTTTAGAGCGCTTTCCCTCCCTAGTCAATGCTGAACTAGGCACCTTGGGGGAAGAAAAAAGCCTGAATCTCCTCCTCTTCAAGGTACCTTAAGGGTCTATCTATAGTTTTTCAAGTCTGGTCTGCTGATAGCGGAATTTCGTCTTCCGGTTTTACTAATTGCACCCCAAAGTGGTTTGCCAACAACCAAATTCCGCTATCTGTAAAGGCTATTAGCAGACCAAAATGGGCATCATGGGGGTGACGAGTGCCTGGTGAAGTGAGCACTCGCAACTCACCCTGATCCTAGATCTCGCCTTCCTAGGGAGCTGATCTCGCCCTAAGGGGGCATGCACTCGCCCCTGGAGGGCTGAGCTCGCCTTTGGGGGTCTGGTCTCACCCCTGGGTAGCCTGCACTTGCCCCTTGAGGGCTGAACTCGCCTCAGGGGGTCTGGTCTCAGCCGGCCCTGGGTAGCCCGCACTAGCCCCTGGAGAGCTGAACTCGCCTCTGGGGGTCTGGTCTCGCCCCTGGGTAGCCTGCACTCGCCCCTGGAGGGCTGAACTCGCCTTTGGGAGTTTGGTCTCGCCCCTGGGTAGCCTGCACTCGCCCCTGGAGGGCTGAACTCGTCTTTGGGGGTTTGGTCTCGCCCCTGGGTAGCCTGCACTCGCCCCTGGAGGGCTGAACTCGGCTCTGGGGGTCTGGTCTCGCCCCTGGGTAGCCTGCACTCGCCCCTGGAGGGCTGAACTCTCCTCTGGGGGTCTGGTCTTGCCCCTGGGTAGCCTGCACTCGCCCCTGGAGGGCTGAACTCGCCTCTGGGGGTCTGGTCTCGCCCCTGGGTAGCCTGCCCTCGCCCCTGGAGGGCTGAACTCGCCTCTGGGAGTCTGGTCTCGCCCCTGGCTAGCCTGCCCTCGCCCTTGGAGGGCTGAACTCGCCTCTGGGGGTCTGGTCTCCTCCATGGGTAAGGTTTTCTAGGCCCTACTCGGTCATCTTTGGTCCCGACGAATTACGTGTTATACATACATAGTTTTATTTTCCTAATGATGGTCATAACTGTTGTCATGCTTGTCAAACATACATTCACAAAGGCGCGCGGTATTTTTGTTCTAACTCAACAGAGTAAAAATTACGCTTCAAACATGGCCTAAATAATATGGAAGTTAGGGTTGATAACAAATCGAGCTCGTGAAGAGAGCCACACTCAAAATCTACTCGAATAACTTTGATTTGAATCTTGAGATTCAAATAAAATATCTAGCTGCTTGTGGAGTTTCTCAGCTATCATGCTTAACCCTAACGGAACTATCGTATCATGATTCATGATTGACGATGAGGCTTGGACTATGAGGCCAATTTGCCACCGGGCCCATGCATTTGTTTGAAAGTGACCAAGTAATTGTCAATTTTCTTTGGTCAGGCCGGCTCTATTGCCTTTCTAATCAATATTCATTAAACTTACCTATACTTGGCTGGATATTCAGCTTGGTCGACAGCAGATGACCTAGGCGCCGTTTGGGGGGACTTATTTTCACCGGTCAAGCGGTAACGACCGCATGAACCTGACTTGATAGAGTTATGTGGACTATCTTGAGTGGAACAATCCCTTCTACATTCTCAAGATAACTGTTAGGGTGCCGCTCCTGTCTGCTTTCTTATTTTTCTCGTGATTCCGCCGCTTTTGGATTCTGCCAGTGCAGTCTCGTTCCTGTTTTCGACTTACGGAGGTAGGATCGGCAAGGCTCGTTCTTTGCCTCTGTCGCGTGGTGGAGGAGTGGACCGCCGATTCTTACTACTGTTGGTGCTTTCCCGATCGGCATCGCCTGCTCCCGGGGAAGATAGATCTCGCCATCTGCTCTCTCCATGTAAGCCGCAAGAAGGGATGAAGCCTCCAGATCTGGTCTGGCATTCCTAGATCTGGAACGAGGACGCCGTTCCCAGATCTGGTCTGCCGTCTCGTGCATCTCGCCGCTAGAAGATCTGGTCTGCTATTCCTATTTTCGCCGCTAGGTCGTGGAAAATTTCGGCCGCTTTGCAGACCCGTCGCAGATCCGGAGTTTCCCGCCACCCGATCGCAAGGGAGAAGTGGACAGTACGCTTTTCTTGCTGCATCTAGTGCAGATTTGCCAGAGATCTCTTGTGTCGCTGCCTCCAGCACAGATCTGGCCGCCTACTTCTTTCTACCTCCTCTGTTGTAGATCTCAGAGTTGCTAGATTTTGTAGTCGATCCAGATCTGGGTGCACTTGTTGTCAGTCGGTGGAGGTTTTCGCAGATATTTGTTCTGTGCTGAATTTCAACAAGATCTATCAACCTCCAAATCCTCAAATCTCAATTGGTCGTGATAGCCGCTTGTTGATCAAATCAAGTGTTTGGCGACTGTTCTCAGACAGATAATAGGAGCAAAAGTATTTCTGTATTGGATCTGAAGACCCGTGTCTCGTCTCCGCACAGCTCAGGTGATTTCTTTCATGTCCATTGTTCTAACTTAAGAGAGATGTCGAAGCTAAGCTCGTACGACATCGTCAAGCTTCAATCGTTTGCTCTTTTCGATTTCCATGCTTAGAAGTTGCACGTCCAGCCATTCTTGTCATGGCGTCGCCTAGGCAACGCCTAGGCGTCCAGGCGCCCAATTGTAAACAAGGCGATGAGCGCCTTTTTTTAAAAAAAATTTATGGGAATAGACTGCGGTTTATATATAAACCGCAGTCTATTCCCTGAGCAGACACCCACTGAA
Source organism: Platanthera guangdongensis (assembly GCA_039583875.1). NCBI lineage: Eukaryota > Viridiplantae > Streptophyta > Magnoliopsida > Asparagales > Orchidaceae > Platanthera > Platanthera guangdongensis. Next base: position 175,721,661 of record CM077160.1, on the reverse strand, counting down.
TCTTCCGTAGATTTTTCTCAGTTTTGATCTTTGTGCTATAATGTCTTTATTAGTAGTAGTAGTAGTAGTAGTATAAACATTGTGTAGCCGCCTAGCATGCACCCACTGAATCTTCTAATCTCATGTATTGGTTATGCTAAATGTATATAAACAACACAATGTGGATTTTTGTATTAGATAGTCTAAAAAAATAATAACTCTATATATTAGTCTAAATATTGTATTTTAACCCTTATTGTACATGTCTAAACCAGCTGACTCTATAGTTCTATATTAGTATTTAGCACTAACATTGTAACATATATATTTATATGTGTGATTAACTGATTGTGTGGTAGTAGTTCAATATCATTGCTCTACTTTATGAATTTTGTTTAGGTTTTTTGAATGGTTTAGGTTTTTTAAGGGTTTTCTTATTACAGAAAAATGACTGATAGTGGATCTTCATCAAAGTCAAGAAGAGATTTTACGAAAATGAACGAATTGAATAAGTTTAGGCTAGAAGGGAAGAAGTTTTATATTTCTGTGAGTGATGATGACCGCATTATTCTCGGTCCTGAGACAAATAAATTGATGAGTTTTATGAGATCTCTTGTGAGATCTTATGTGTCAATTATATATGTTACATGAAAGGAAGTTGATAAACAAATTAAAGATCAAATATGAGCTGAATTAAATGTACGTAACTTTGTAATCAATGATTAGTGAATAGTGATTACATAACTGTGGTGTTTTAATTAATTTTTAATTAATATTGCCTATTATTTTCAGATATATTTTGATAAAATTGATGGTCTTCGCAATGCATTAATGAAAAACATGGGTGAAAATTGGAGAGCTTAGAAATCTAAACTATTTATCACTTATGTAAAAGATGTTGATTTGGAGCATCGATACAATGTTCCTGTTAAGTATAGTTATATTACTGCCGAAGAATATAAAGTTTTTGTCGACCATCGCACCACTATAGAATATATGGTATGTGTTCTTAACTTCTTATTAAATTCAATGTTTTATATCATTATTTATTTTTATAACTTATAAGCAATATAAGTATTAACAAATATTTATTTGTGTAGGAGAAAAGTAAGATTAATACAGAGAGAGCAAAAACACAAAAGACTTTTCATACTGCTTCCAAAATTGGTTATTTTGGATTAGAAAAAAGAATGATATTAGTTTTCTACTTCTCTATCGTATTTTTATTTTACATGTTGGTTTTCTCAATAATTAAAATGATAATTTATTTTTATTTTATTGTCAAGGTTGAACAAGGTGCAGCTGCACCAATTTCACGTGCAGATTTATGGAAAGACGATCATAAAAGAAAGGCCGATGAATACATTAGTACAGATGCAACTGAGTTGGCATATAAAATTGTAAGTTTAAATGTTTCATTTATTCATTTGTAAATTAATATTAATATTGCTTGTGAAGTATAATTTCTTATTTGCAATTCTCCATTAATATTTATTACTTTTGTTTAGGATGAGTTGTCGAGCTAAGAGTCATAGAGTGCTGAAATAGTGTCGCAGGGAAGAGATGACATCCTTGCATCTGTTTTAGGCCAAAAACATCCGGGAAGAGTTAGAGCTAGTGACAAGTTTTTCACCATTACAAGTTTTTTCAAGAATGATAGGCGGAGCCAGAGGACATTGGTAGCTTGTATTGACGATGTCGAAGATATAGTCCAAGAAAAATTGAGTCAGTAACAACAATTATGAAGCCAACAATAACAAGAGTAACAACAAGCGCATCTAGCCGAGATAAGTAGTATAAAGAATCAAATGGAAGAACTTATGTGCATGTTTAGTGCTGGAGCTGGAACAAGAACTTCTCAATACATATCTCAGACTTCTCAGGTATTATTATGTTTATATATTTATACTTTTATGAAATATTATGCTCTCTTTTTGTTGCGTAGGTAATAAATAATTTTTTTGTTATTTTTTGTTTCTCAGCCGAAGCATAAAGCAGAGCATGAAACCATGTTATATGAACCTGAGACATCACATGAGCGTTTACCTTCTCAGATATTATAAATTTATAATATTATTTTTGACTTTTATGTAATCAGTGAGTTCAATATTAATGTTCAAAATACTAATTCTTATATTTCCACAGACTATTGAGACTACAAATGACTTTATTGTTATGTTACCCAGTTTCATAACTGGGATGAGGAATGAAAATAAAATAATAACTCTAATATTAAATTCAATAGTATTTGGGGGTGTTGAATCAACAGGTACATACTTTGAAATGTCAGAGTTGTACAATTTTCTAAATTTGGAAAAAATTGGAGTTAATATCATATTAGCATGCATTGTGTGAGTACTGACTACTGAGTACCAAATATTATAAAATTAAAATTTTGTATTAATATATAAATTAATTTTGAATTTACATATTTTATTGCAGGTACATAAATTCTCAATTAAAAAAATTTACATACAATAAATGTGTATATTTTCATAATCCAATATCCATATATTTTTTTAATGATAAGTATGTCAAGGCTAATTCAAAGACACGAGTTGAAGATTTAAAAATCAGGCTTAGTCAACTCCAATCTGAATCTTTATTATTTTTGTCATATCATTAATTGTAAGTATAAAGTATCTCTGTATCAATGATTATTACCTAATTAATTTATTAATTTTTTCATTTGTTTCACAGAGAACATTAGATGTTGCATATCATTGATTATAATAATAATACAGTTTATTGACTTGATCCCTGAATCATGACATTCGTGATGATATAAAAAATGTCATTACAAAGTAAGTTTAATGATAAGTATGTCAAGGCTAATTCAAAGACACGAGTTGAAGATTTAAAAATCAGGCTTAGTCAACTCCAATCTGAATCTTTATTATTTTTGGCATATCATTAATTGTAAGTATAAAGTATCTCTGTATCAATGATTATTACCTAATTAATTTATTAATTTTTTCATTTGTTTCACAGAGAACATTAGATGTTGCATATCATTGATTATAATAATAATACAGTTTATTGACTTGATCCCTGAATCATGACATTCGTGATGATATAAAAAATGTCATTACAAAGTAAGTTTAATAATTAGTTATTTATTTATTTTTCTATTTGAAATTCAAATTTGGCTATAAACTATTTTTTTTAATATTTTATGAAGTGCATTTAAGGATTTAGCAAAAGATTGACGTACACGTTTTCACAAACCAAAGGTTTTAAAGTGAAAGCCGGTAAGCTATAGACTTATAGCCTATATGAGTTTATGTATTCTAAATTTTTAAATATTTAAAAATTTATAATTAAAACGCTTACCAATTGTTTATTTTTTAGTGCTCAATACAATCGGATAGTATTCAATGTGGGTACTATATCATGTGCTACATGATATACATAGTTGATGCTCTTAGAAGTGTGTCAATGACATTATTGGTAAGTTAAGTGCATGTAGATTAGTAAATGATAAATTGATAATAATTATGTTAAATTAATTTTAACAATTTTTTATTGCAGATCTATGATGGAGTGACACAATTTTCGTCGAAGAAAATAGATAATATTAGAAATAAGATTTGTGCTTATATAATCAATAATTGTGTTTGACTAACTTCATACTTGTATAGAAGTAGAACAAATGAAAATTGTTTTGTTTACTCTTGTAAATGACAGCGGTTTTTAATTCTTTATACTTTAAATGATCTTTAAATTTTTTTTTGTGTACAATAATCGCAGATTGCAGTTCATTTGATAGTTCTTTAAATTATTCATTGTGATGATTTCTTATCTTAAGATTAGCCGGTTATTTCATTGTCCAGACCTAACTCTGCATTCTATAAGTCCTGTTTGTGAAAGATGGAAGGCCAAAACAACAACAATTGTGTTCCATCCATTGATAGCAATGATCTTGATCCAAAAACAGATCCTAAAAAAAGCAAAGTCAAAGGATCCTGGTTGGAAGTATGGACATTGGCAAGACCTAAAGAATAAAAATAGAGTAAATTTATGTGCAAACCAGTTTTGGCTACGTGCAAACCGCTCTTTCAAAAAAACTGCCAGAACAGCTAGGTGCAGACCGGTTTTTATGGGTTCACAAGTATTCCTGGTTTTTTAGTTTGGTTTGCACTTAACGTGGTTTGCACGTAGCCAAACTTGGTTTGCACATAACAGCACCCAAAAAATATTGTTAAATGTAATCTGTGTGATAGATTGATAAAAGTTGGTATCAAAAGGTTGAAACAACACTTATGTGGCGGGTATGGAGATGTTTTCAAGTGTTTTAAGACTACTTCTGAAATAACAGTGAAGATGTATTCAACTTTAAATGATAAATAATGACAATATACATCTGATTGCTGATGATGACAATGAGAGTGAACAAGAAGGAGAGCCAACATGATCACATAATGTATCCACGACATTATCTACTGCTAAATCGTCATTTGTCCCAAATTTTGGGACACGTGCCAAAAAGAGAAAAGTAATCCACTTACCATAAAATGTGGCTCTATGGATGCTCATGTGAGGCATGCTCCTAAAGATGTAGTAGATGATAGACGTGCTAAATGTGCTGCACAAACTACTATCGAGAGATGTTTTAGGTCACCTGAAGAAAAAAAAGAGTTGATAGTTATGTTGTTGATTGGTTCTATGAGTGTGGAATTTCATTCAATGCTACAGATGCACAAAGTTTTGAAGTAATGCTTGAAGCAGTTGGACAGTATGAGTCTGGTTATAAAGGCCCTAGTTATCATGATTTGAGAGTCTTTTTGTTATCAAATACAAAAGATAAAGTTAAGGAGATTAAGAGAAACTATCAAGCATACTGAAGGAGATATGGTTGCACACTTATGTCAGATGGTTGGACAGATAGGAGAGGGAGACATTTGATCAATTTTCTAGTCAACTGTCCAGAAGGATCCTATTTTATGGGTTTTGTAGATGCATCCAATTATATTCAAGATGTCGCAATGTTATCCGAGTTGTTTGATTGCAAGATTAGAGAGATAGGGGTTGAGTGTGTTGTTCAGGTAAATTTTTTAGTCTCACTAATTTCATATTTCAAGCCAATAGTCTACAAGACTTCAACTTTCAATATATACAAATTACAAAGTTATGTTGTATGCAGGTGGTGACTGACAACGCTTCCAATTACAAGACAGCTGGTAAAATTTTAATGAATAGAATACCAACATTATTTTGGACTCCGTGTGCAGCTCATTGTATTGATCTTATGCAATAGGATATAGGTAAGCTATAATAGAACAAAATTGTTATAAGAAAGACAAGGATGATCACAAATTTCATCTACAGACACACGCATTTACTTAATGCAATAATGACTACTATAGGTGGTGATCTAGTGAGGCATTCAGTGACTAAATTTGCAACATCATTCATTACTCTACAAAGTGTGCTTAAGCATTATGAGAAACTGAAATTATTATTTGTGTCGCATTCGTGAAATGCCGCTAATTTGGCAAAAATTGAAGCCGTAAAACAAGTTGTTGAAATAATACTTTCAACCATTTTTTGGAATAAAGTAAGAGATTGCCTAAATGAAGGAAAGCCACTGATTGCTGTTTTGCGATTAGTAGATGGAGATGAAAGATCGGCTATGCCTGGAGTATATGTGGCAATGGAAGAAGCTAAACAAAAGATCAAAGATCATTTTGATAACAAAGAAATGTTATTTAAAAAGATTATTGACATTGTTTAAAATAGGTGGACAAATCAAATGGAGCAAAAGCTGTACAGAGCGACTTTGTTTCTAAATCCAAGCAAATATTTTGAATACAAGAAAAATCATAATGATGATGTCTGGAAATTTCAAGATGCTTTCAATGATGTTATTGCAAGAATAGTGCCCGATCAAGAATTGCAAGAAAAGATTACAGAGCAAGGTACTAACTACAAAGCATCTCAAAATAGTTTTGAAAAGGCTATGGCTATTTGACAACGAAACACCTTAAATTTAAGTAAGTATTGATTAAGCTTTTATTTTTTTCTTAAATTATTTATATGTCAAATAATTTATATTTGTCTTAAATGAATAGTGGATTAGTGGGGTGCATATGGAGGACCGAATGTTGAACTTACAAAGGTAGCATTGCACATACTTGGTTTATATTGTTCTTCTTCTAGTTGTGGGCGCAACCGAAGTACTTTTGAGTTTGTAAGTATACAAATATTCAATATAAAAATTAATATTTTTACATTGACTAATAAGTTTGTAATTATCTTGATTTAGATTCACACAAAGAAAAGAAATAGATTGCAGCATCAAAGGCTCAGTGATATTGTATACATCCAATATAATCGTCGTCTACAAGCACGATTTCAAGAAAGACGTGAAAAAGGAAGAAATTACAACCCTTTAGTGCTTGATGAGCTAGATTGGAGTAGTGAGTGGATGATGAACAAACCAGAGGATGCACTAGTTTTTGAAGATGATAATCTCACATGAGAAGCTGTAGAGAGAGCTATTGGAATTGTGGCTCGAAATTTACGAAATGGAGCTGAAGCTAATCTTCAATTATTGGATGAAGGAGATGAAGATTTAGATCATTTTATTTTTGCCAACGATGATAAAAATATTGAAGATAATTATGGGCAAAAGACAAGTACCTCAAATCAACCAAGCACATACAATATCAATGACGACTTACTAGATGATGATTCTAGTTGATCTTTTATGATTTTTAAAATTTTTTTAAAAACATTATTCATGCTAATATGTTATTGTGTATTAGATGAAAATATTTTGTATCTGACCACAATACTATACTATGGTTTTTTGTGTTTCATTTTTTGTTATTGCTTTCTCTGAATTCTGTATTGAACTATTGATTGACATTGTTTTTTCTTACTGATAAGTGTTAAGTGCTAACTGTCTATATATCAGAATCTACGATTAGATGTTTTCTCTGAAGTCTGTATTGAACTATTGATTGACATTATTTTTTCGTACTGCTAACTGCCCATATATCAGAAACTACTGCTTACTGCTATGAAGAAAAAATCTGTGTGGCTGTGTGTTTGTATTTGGTAGTTTGGTACTCAGTAAACATTCTATTTGAAGTAAAAAAAAGAGCTTTAGACAGCAGTTATTTTAATAACCGTTGTCTAAAGTGTAGAAGGCAGGCTTTAAGACAGCGGTTATTATAATAACCGCTGTCTATAGACGACTATAGACGGCGGTTATTATAATAACCACAGTTTATAGTTTGCAGTCTATAGACGAAGGTTATTATAATAACCGCTGTCTATAGTCTATAAACTGCGGTTATTATAATAACCGCAGTGTATAGTCTGTTTTTTTTAAAAAAATTGAAGTAAATTGACGCCTTGCGAGTTGCTTGTCTTATGGTCGCATAGGCGTCCGCCTTGTCGCCTAAGCGTCAAGGTGCCCGGCTCTCGCCTTGGTTCTCCTTGACGCTGTGACAAGAATGCGTCCAGCTGGGAATGAAGGAACGTGAGATATTTTACACTGTTTTGAGTGATTTTACCACTACCGAAGAGGATGTGGACGAATATAAGTGGAGAAAGGACGAAGATTTTTGCAGGGACTATCTCCTAAATTCCCCGAACCCTAGGCTCTGTTGAAATTTGTGAAGTGGAAGTGGTTGACGGGACAGGCCGGGCGGCCTGGGCGGACAGCGTTGGCGGACTAGGCGGACTGTGCGGACTGCTGACTACGGCCTAGTGGTAAGTCTAGTGGATGCCGGCTGTTCTGAGCGGGTTGTATGCAAGTAGTCCGCGGACTGTGCGGCCTGGTATCTGCGGATAGGGCGTTGGCGAATTAGTTTAGCCAAGGAGCGGCCTGAGCGGATAGAGGCTTGCGGACTGGTGCATTGCTCAGTGGCCGTGGTGCAAGCTTGTGCTGATTGGCGGCTTGGCTCATGTCCGCGTGAAGCTTGCGGACTGGCGTGTCCGCGGTATGGGCTGTTGCGGACTGGGCTTAGAGCTTGGCTGAGGCCTTGTCGAGCTCTGGTGATACATCAGGTGCTTTGTTGTTGAGGTCGTTGGCGGACTGGTGTGTGGAGTCCGGGAGATGGCTGCTGCGTTGGGCAGGTGTGCGAGTACCTTGCGGACTGCTAGCGGTCTGTGTGCTAGGGTGTTTGGCGGACGGGGTTTATGTCCGCCATGCTCGCATTTGATAATTCGTAAGATTGATGGAAGAGAAATCTCAATTAATATTTCTAGAGTGGAGCGTGCTACCCTTTAAAATCGTTCACTTCCCTTCAAATTTCCCGTCGAACTTCCTTTAATGACTTAAAAAGGAATGAGAATAAGCCGTGTCTTTGACGTAACCACTGCAGTGATGAGAGTGACTTTGGTGTGGTCAGAAATGTGTATGGATGGTAGAACGTGTCTCCTTAGATGAAAACAATTCTTAGCGACTCTCCAAACTATGAGGTTTGTTTTCTCTTCTTTTTTTTTGGTCCGTAGTTGGGATCATTCCAAGTAGGTGTACACACACTTAGGCCACATATCACTACGACTCTTTCCAATCTTTTTTTTTATAATCACAGTTGGGATCATTCCAGGTATGAATGCACAAACCTAGGCTGCATATCACTATGACACATTTTTCATATATGATTTTTTTTTAAAAGAGAGTCCATAGTTGGGATCATTCCAAGTGGGTGTACACACACTTATGCCACATATCACTACGACTCACACACTTTTATTTTAACAATCACTCATAATTGAGGAGCATACTAAGAATCGTCACCTAGACATCTAAGTGAAATATGCATAAAAGTTTAACGTTCAAGCTCACAGGGGTACACATGGTGGTCAATGTTGTGGTTTACATCTCTAACTTGGTTCTTGCTCACCCTCCATTATTATTTTTAGAAGTTCATACGGGTCGATTTTTAAGAAGATCGCTTATTTTAAAGGATAATGTAAGAAGATGAAATATTAAAAGAAATTGGACCCATCTTGCTAACTTCAAATCAAAATGGTGTGAACCGTTAGTGTCAGCTATCCTCCTAGATGAAAATCAACATGGACTGCATGATGCATTAGTTATTTCAAGAACTAGGATCAAAAATTGTTATATTTTCATTGCTCACCCAATTGGTAGGGGTTACACTACCCCCACCTCTACACTTTTGCCCTTTGCTAGTCCCTAGCAAAGCGACCTCACTTGTCATAACGATAAGTGTGAGAACGTGTAGAAAGTTAAATATAATGCAGCCAATGAAAACACGAAATAATGAAATCTAAAAACTCCCCTGATGTTCGGGTGGCTGAAAAAGAAAAACAATCCAAACTGCAGTCTTGTGTTCCATAAATTCCGTTGACACGTGATGGTTCAGCGCTCCTATCCGTGTGGTGTGACCTGCAAGACACTTAAACCTCCGGCTAGACAACCATGTAATTAGGATATATAAAGTATAAAGTAGCTCATTTCATACCAACAAATTCAGGACAACAATAAGAGAGCATGACACTAAAGGTAATACAACTGATAATTCAAGACAAGCGATATGCAACAGTCGTAAAGTAATTATCATTCAGCCTGCTTATTACATTTGTTCAAAATACTATTTTCAATGCATACGGAAAATAACGTAGACAAAATGTGAAGGATTACACTACGCATATAAAATAATATCCAAAGTGAATTAACTATCCTGAATGTCAGCACAGAATATCACACATCAAAATGTCAAAACAGTCCCACACATCACATCATGTCCATCAAAATACCAAATAACGACCACACAGAAGAAACAAAAAATCTTTTCAGCACCCTAATCAACAAAATGTCAAATCAGTAATGCGGGAAAGGAAGAACTACTAGTCAGCTATGCTATCGCCCGACTCCTCTTTATCCTCACCATCCTCGTCTTCCGGGTCAGTCTCCTCCTCAAAGTCGGACGCAGTTGCAGCAATTTTGGCGGGGTCGGCTCGTGACCAATCACTCTGAAGCAGATATCCCTCGGAATCGAACTGTGACTGAAGCTGGTATGAGGGTGCCTCCACCGGGATTTTGGCCGCATGCATCAATTTCTCCTGGTTCTGACGGATGTCCTCAAATCGAGACTCAAAGTACACATGCTGGCATCTGAGGTAGGCCTTTATATACTCGGCATTCTCGGTCGCTAAGCCACGTTCCCCCTCATACTGAGATCTTCCAATCACCAATTTCATGGGGGCAGACGATGGGGGTTTTCCATATGCCTCAGGTTCCTTACCCCCCAGCTTGCTCAACTTTGATCTCTTCTCTCCTGTTTCAGCAACCACCTTAATATTAACTTCCACCACCGTCTCAGTGATGTGGTGGCCCACTTGCGTAACAAGATCACCCATCTCACTACCAACTCCAGTCAAGCGACATAATTCCGTAATAAGCGTTGGAAATCAAAGCGGGCGGGCCCTATCCTCCATTACTCGGAGAGCCAATTGCTCAACAATAAGTCTTCCCATGTTAATCCGCTTGCCCATCAAAATGTTGTAGATTAATGTTAGGCGGTCTAGAGAGATGTTGTTCAGGTGGCGAGTGGGTGGAATGCTAGCATTGATGAAGAGGAGCCACACTTTTGCCTCCCGCGACAGGCTAGTTGACTTAATTGCTTTAAAAGAACGGCGTGCCCACTCGGGTTGAGGTACGCAGCACACAGTAGTTGCAATCTCAGACGGTGGCACTGTTGCTTGGAGTGTCATTAAGCTTCCTTCAGTATCATCATCCAACTCGAAGAAATTATTGATGGTAGTTGCAGAAAAATCCACCTGCTTGCCTCTAACTGAGACAGTGGTTCCTTCCCGGAATCTAGCGTTGGCGTAGAACTCGTATACCCACGGAAGCACGGCCTCGGTTCTAGGATGGTAGAATATCTCCCATGACAGGGCTTTGATGTGTCCGACATATGCCCGGCTCCATTCCCTAATCTCCATTTTAAATCCCCTTTCATAGATGAGAGGGGCGGACTTAAGAGCCTCAAAACGATGTCACGCTTCTTCAGATAAGAACTTATTTTTGTTGTGTAACACATCCTTCCCCTTCCCCTTGTCCCTTCTCTTTGACTTCGGTGCCATCTTCAACTAATTAAAATTAAATCTGAGGAGAATGATTCGAGCAGGGAAATGGAAACCAAAACCGCCACATACAAGTTCTAAAGATGGAGAGGGGGGTAGCTGTAGTTACCTTCCAGGTCAAGGAATGATGCGCGAGTCTGCGCTGAAGCTCTCACGTCGGCAACGATGGCGGCGAATCTCCGAAACCCTTCTGGAATGCCGCTTGCCCACCGGAATACTTCTCCGCCAACGCCGCTCGCCTGAACTCCCGTGCCCTAGGTCGCGACAGAAATGGGGGAAGGTGAAAAGGTAGAGGCGGGCCGGCGGGTCTCAGAAAGAAAGAAGAGATATAAATACTGGAGGTTTAATTTAGGAGATTTAATTTGGGTAGAATCTTAATTAGTAATAATTTAATCCGGCCTAATTTATTTTAAAGTGAATCGGCGCGCCGGTTCAGTCGAACCGGTCCAGTAATTTTTAAGCAGTTTTGTGCATACGCCGGGCAGAAAAAAAGGTTGCAACCTTTATTTCTGGGTTGCAACAACTTAATTTCTTTCCAATGAAAACACCGGTTCAACTGAACCGGTCCAGCTTTTTATTCTTCCTATCCAAACAGGAAAATAAAGGTTGTGACCTTATTTTTGTGGGTTGCAACATTCGAAATATGCTTATAACGTAAATCCGGCCCAAGGATTCCCTGCCAGTTTCGATTACCAAACCGTAGTAGATATGTTACATGACTTAAAATTTATTATTATTATTATTATGACTAATACGGAAAATATAAATAAAAAGGATGGGTTGTCTCCCACCAAGCGCCTAATTTACCGTCCCGGCAGGACGGTACAAAACTAGTGGAGCGTCACGCACGACACCGCTCGGTCGTCGTCCTCCCTAAGATATAATTTCAGTCTTTCGCCGTTCACTTTAAACTTTGTTCCATCATTTTCATTTAGGATAGTCACCGCGTCATACGGATGCACCTCCTTGACCAAAAAAGGGCCTGACCAACGCGATTTAAGTTTTCCGGGGAAAATTCGTAAACGAGAATTGAACAACAAGACTAATTGTCCCGGCTCGAAATGTTTTTCCTTCAACCGTCGGTCGTGTCACTTCTTGGTACGCTCTTTATAAATTCTTGCATTATCGTAAGCATTCATTCGTATTTCTTCCAATTCGTTGAGTTGCAAAAATCTTTTCTTACCGGCGTCTTGAAAGTCATAATTTATTTTTTTTATAGCCCAATAAGCTCGATGCTCTAATTCTAAAGGTAAATGACATGTTTTCCCGTAGACTAGTCTATACGGTGTAAGGCCAAGGGGCGTTTTGTAAGCAGTTCGATATGCCCATAATGCATCATTGAGCTTCTGCGACCAATCCTTACGATATGTGCTAACCGTCTTTTCGAGTATTCTTTTGATTTCCCAATTGGACACCTCGGCTAGCCCATTTGTTTGGGGATGGTAAGTCAATGCAACTTTATGCGTGATCCCATATTTTCGTAGCAAGGTTGTGAAGTGGGCATTACAAAAGTGGCTCCCCTCATCACTGATGATAGCTCGCGGCGTTCCAAATCGATTAAAAATGTAGTTTTTCATGAAATGCGAGACGACCTTAGCATCGTTTTTAGTTGTGACTATCGCTTCCACCCACTTAGACACATAGTCTACGACCAATAATATATATAAATTTCCTTTTGAGTTAATGAATGACCCCATAAAATCTATGCCCCATACGTCAAATAATTCAACTTCAAGCATTGTATTCATGGGCATTGAGTCATTTCTTTGTATATTTCCAGTTCTTTGGCATCTATCACACTCTTTAACAAAAGAATTTGAGTCCCTGAATAAGTTAGGCCAATAGAATCCAGCCTCTAACACCTTCATGGCTGTCCTAGTACCCATGAAGTGGCCTCCATATGGTGAATTATGACATTTTTCTAGAATAGTCCTCATTTCACTCTCGGGAATACAACGTCTCAATACTCCATCGACTCCCATCTTAAACAGATAAGGGTCATCTCATAAATATGTCCGCACCTGGTGTAGGAATCTTTTTTTTGGTGATATGTAAGCTCAGAAGTCATAATGTTGCTCACTAGGTAATTTACAAAGTCAGCGTACCAAGGTGCTACACTATTAGAGATCGCTAATAGACACTCGTCAGTGAACCTCTCATCAACCTCAGAACATAACGATGGATGGGTAAACTCAATCCTAGATAAATGGTCTGCTACGGGGTTCTCTGATCCTTTCCTATCCTTTATCTCGACATTGAACTCTTGCAAAAGGAGTACCCAACAGATCAACAGTGGTTTTGCATCTCGTTTTACCATCAGATAGCGGATTGCAGCATGGTCGGTATACACTATTACCTTTGTGCATAAGAGATAAGATCTAAATTTCTCGAATGCAAAAACGACTGCTAATAGTTCCTTCTCGGTGTTAGTGTAATTGACTTGGGCATCAACGAGGGTTTTACTTGCGTAAGCTATCGTGTGAAATATCTTTCCCCTCACTTGCCCTAAGACAACTCCCACTGCGTAATCACTAGCATCGCACATCAGAATAAAAGGCTCTTCCCAATCGGGCGTCACTACGACGGGTGCCGTGGTTAAACACTTTTTAAGTTCCTCAAAAGCTGTTATACATTCATCACTAAACTGAAACCTCACGTCTTTTTCCAACAAACTACTCAACGGTTTTGCTATTTTCGCAAAGTTTTTGATAAAACTACGGTAGAAACCTGCGTGTCCTAGGAAGCTTCGTAGCATCTTAACATTCTTGGGTGGTGGTAATTGTTCGATCACATCTAACTTTGTCTTGTCCACCCTTAGTCCCTCTCTAGAAACATGGTGATCAAGCACAATTCCCTCTCGCACCATGAAGTGACATTTCTCCCAGTTTAGAACAAGATTTGTCTCCACACAACGGGTAAGTACCTTCTCTAAACACTCTAAGCAATCATCAAACGATTTCCCAAACATGGAAAAATCATCCATGAATATCTCAATACCCTGGTCCATGATATCAGAGAAAATGGCAATCATGCAACGCTGGAACGTGGCAGGTGCATTGCATAGTCCAAAGGGCATTCTCCTAAATGCGAAGGTTCCGTAAGGACATGTGAATGTGGTCTTTTCTTGATCTACGGGGTCTACGGTAATTTGGTTGTAGCCTGAGTACCCATCAAGAAAACAGAAAAAGTCATTCCCTGCCAACCTATCTAAAACTTGGTCAAGGAAAGACAATGAGTAATGATCCTTCCTAGTGGCTTTATTCAACTTCCTATAGTCAATGCAGATTCGCCACCCCGTGACTGTTCTAGTGGAAACCGACTCACCTTTCTCATTTCTTACGACCGTCATTCCTCCTTTCTTGGGTACACATTGCACAGGTGAAACCCATGGACTATCCGAGATGGGGTATATGATTCTCGCGTCTAGCCATTTAATAATTTCTTTTTTTACCACCTCTTTCATAGGTGGACTTAGACGACGTTGATGCTCGATCGACCCCGTAAATGATTCTTCCAAAAAAATCTTGTGCATACATAATGAGGGACTTATTCCTCGGATATCGTTTATGGTCCACCCTATGGCCCTTTTAAATTGCTCGAGTAAGTCTACTAACTTTTGGCGTTGATCAGATGATAAATGTGAGTTGATGATGACCGGCAAGGTGTCATTATCGCCTAAGTACGCGTAAGTGAGATAGTCCAGAAGAGGTTTCAATGTCAATGATGGCGGGTCGAAGATAGACGGTTTTACTGACAAAGATCTTTCAGGCATATCTAATGGTTCCGGCTTATGGAACCAAACTGTCTGCTTCTCAAATGCTTGCAAGCACTCTTGAATGTCTTCTTCTTCCTCAGAAAGTTCACCATCAGTCAAAACACGAGTCAATAGGGAATCCTGTTCATCCAGCGATACATTAGGCTTATAGTCACCTATAGATACATAGTTGACCACCTCCATATTGTCTTCCTCTCGATGGGGGAATTTTAATGCCTTAAGTACATTAAAGGTGACTTGCTCGTCATTCACTCTCATAGTCAATTCTCCTCTTTGAACATCTATCAGTGTCCTACCCGTGGCTCGGAACGGTCTCCCTACAATGATGGAGGACTTCCTTGTCCTCCTCCATATCAAAAACCACAAAGTCAGCCGGAAAAATGAACTTATCTACCTTCACCAACACATCCTCAACTATCCCTTTTGGGAATGCCAGGGTCCTATCGGCCAACTGCAAGGTTATGGAAGTCTTTGTTATTTCTCCCAAACCTAGCTTTCTATAAATAGAGAACGACATTAGGTTTATACTCGCTCCTAAGTCATATAGCGCTTTACCCTCAAATTTATATCCTATAGAGCATGGAATAGTAAAGCTTCCCAGGTCTTTCAACTTAGGTGGGAGTCTTTTTTGAAGAATAGCGCTACACTCTTGAGTGAGTGCTACCGTCTCATTTGTTCCAAATTTTCTCTTTTTGGACAGGATATCTTTCATGAATTTAACGTAACTCGGCATTTGCTCTAAAGCTTCAACGAAAGGGATGTTAATTTGTAATTTCTTAAATATCTCGACGAATTTTTGGAATTGTTGGTCGAGCTTACTCTTCTTCAACCGTTGAGGAAACGGTGGCGGTGGGTAGACTTTCACATTATCCTTCTTAATGTAATCGGTGATCGACTCTCTCTTTCTTTCTCCTAGAACTTCCACTTCCTTCTCAGAAAAGTCATCTAGTCTCACTTCTTCCTCAGGAATACAAGGGGTTCCCTCCACCATCTCTTTTTCTTCATCACTCTTTCTAACCAGTTCATGTGTAGGTGCACTCACTAATTGCTTACCACTTCGTAACTCGACTGTTTTACAATGTTGGTTATCTCCCTTTGGATTTGGAGTGGTATCCGTTGGAAGTGTGCCCGGTGGCCTAAGACTTAAGGCATTGGCAATTTGACCTAACTGGGATTCTATCATGCGTAGTGACCCTTCTAAATTTGAAATGCGTACATCTTTCTTTTGCATCGACTCCATAATCATCTCATCAGTCAATTTCCTAGAAATACTAGGTTGATTAAAAGCATTATTATGTTGTGGATGTGAGTTATTCAGATTAAATCCGGGTGGATGGGTTGCTCCAGCATTATTTTTCCAAGAGAAATTTGGATGATTTCTCCACTCTGGATGGTAGTGAGTTGCAAAACCTGGTGGTACTTGCCTTGGTTGGCCTCCAACATAGTTTACCTCCTCCGTCATTTGATTTATTTGTTCAACCGTTAGGGGTGCATTAGGTGTAGAGGTAGATAACAAATCTAACCTTTTATTAATTAGATTAAACTGGGATGACATTTGTGCAGCTAACGATGTAATCTGATGCACTTGATGGACTCCAGCCGGTTGAGTATTACCTTGTCTCTCATAAGCCTGATAATTATTAGAAATAAGATCTTCTAATATTGCGTAAGCGTCTTCGGGATATTTCTTCATTAAGGAACCGCCCGCGGCTCCATCCACTAAAATCATGGTTGTCGTTTGCAAACCATTGTAGAATGTAGAGACTTGTTGGTGTTGGGCTAATCCGTGGTGTGGACATTTTCGCAATAATTCTTTAAAACGCTACCACGCCTCATAAAGAGTCTCCCCATGATTTTGCATGAAAGTCGTTATGTCCCTAATGAGCTTAGCCGTCTTCGAGGGTGAGAAATACTTATTTAGAAATTTTTCGACTAAGTGATCCCATGTGGTAATAGAGTCATTAGGTAATGAGTCTAACCAGTCCTTCGCTCGTCCTTCTAATGAAAATGGAAATAGCCTCAACAAAATTGCATCTTCAGATGCTCCATTGAATTTGAACATGTCACAGATCGCTAAGAAGGTACGTAAGTGAGAGTTCGCATCTTCATGACTAAGACCCCCAAACTTGTTATATTTCACTTGTTGCATAACTAGTGGCTCCATTTTAAAGTTGTTTGCTGCAATTGCGGGTCGCGCGATACTAAAGTGTAAACCTTCTCTCAAAGGTGTATTATAATCGCGACACGTCATTCGTGGCGCTGCGTCTTGACTATTATGGTCTACTTGTCCTTCATGATTATTCATATTCTCATGATCGTTATTATCCATCTCTTGATGAATAATATTCAGCGTTCTACAAAGTTTTCTGTTCTGCCTACACGTGCGCTCTATTTCTGAATTGAAAAGCAAAAGTTCAGAAGTTCGATGTCTGGACATGCACAAACAGAATTATAGATAGCAGTAACAACACAAACAATACAAGATAAAACAACAAAACAAGAACTTGAGCTCTAAATACTCGGGTTTAACTAATATTGCAAGAAATAAAACACTAAATACGTCGCACCTCCCCGGCAACGGCGTCAAAAACTTGATAAGCCCAAAATCGGTATACGTAATTAACCGCAAGTGTACGTGTCGTGTCAAGTAATAAATAGTAAGTAAAGATCGTTCCCTCGAGGAGATGGTGAATTCAGTGCTTGCAATTACTAGTTGTGCCTTTTCTTTTAATTCAAGGAGAATAAAATAGTGATTTGTTAAATACTATGATTATGAATGGCAACGCCTACGAATTTAAATAGACTACGATGCGCTAAAAGAAAGTACTTGATTATCGAAGAAGTAATCTTGTATTATGATTTCCTAAGTCTCGTGTGACGAATCTTGTGAAGTTGACTTTGTGATAGTAAGTGGTGACACGTCTTGCAACGATTTTAAATTAGAAGATCCGTACCTCTCGATATCGGAAATCCCTAGCCTCTATTTCCCCCTCGGGAGAGACAAGTACCGCATAAAGTTCAAAAACCAAAGTTGCTAATATCAAGGGGAAATCTCTTTCTCCCTTCAAATACTATACCAGATCTATAACGCACTTACGCAACTCCTCTCTCGAATTATGAAGCGTAGTAAAATGGCGAAACCTTGCCCAAAAGTTTCAAAGTAAGATTATAGATTCGGTAAAGACACACACAAAACATTCACAAAGAAAAATTTAAGTTTTCATCAACACAAAAGACTAAGTACTCCCACAATACAAGATTAGAAATATTTAGTTCATGGCGGCGGAGAAATCAAACATAACGGTTGGAGAGATCTTACAAATCATGTTGAAATTATAGAATAAATGACGTAGGATTCCTTCGCCGGAGTTGCTCCCTCGCTCAGCCCGAAAAATACCCTCTATTTCTCTAGCCGCTCCCTTTGAGAATGAGGAAGAAGAAAATTCCTCCACTAGCAATTATGAAAATTTCAGCACTCCTTTGAAAACCTAAATATCCCTCTTTTAAAATCCGAAAATTTTCTCTCTCCTCTCTCCTCTTTAACTCCAGAATATTTCCCCTCCAAAAACGTGCATCTCTTGCTCAAAAGGTGCCTCCTTCCAGATTTGAAAATGGTGTCAAATTTGAATTTTAAAATCTGAATTTCGTCCAGAAAAGGTTGCAACCTGTTTCAGGATTCTGCAACTTTTTCACCACGACAGCATATTTGACCAAATTCTTCTTTCAAGCCGTTCTCCTTCGCTTTTCTTGCACCAACACCTAGGAAAAAGACCACTTTAGACATAAATAAAATAAATGTGAATTTACTTGCATTTAAACTTCAACTAAATGATTTTTCTCCCGGTTCGACGAGCAAAAGGTCCGAAACTTAGGCTAAATAACTTCGTTTCGAGAAGTTATCACCTGGAGAATGAAAATCCGGCTGGAGAGAATATTGCATTAATGGATTTCCCCAACTGTCCTATTAAAAATGGCAAGTAATAATCATGATGAATATCATAATCAATGCTGCCACTAACGGCTATTTCCAGAGAATATAAGCATTGATTATTCAGGAATTACTGCAATAGAATAAGGACAAGAAGAAGGGAAAATTTCAAGTCTAGAACTACACAGCAATCGTTGAGCAGAGAAATCTTGTTCGTCGATGTGGGAATCCTTGTTCGCCGACCTGAGAACTGAGTTCGTCGACCTGAGTCCAGAGTTCGTCGAGCTGAGAATGTAACTTCGTCGACCTGAGTTCAGAGAAATGATTCTGGACTTATGTGTTGAAGTTGATCACCCAGAATTCGTTGACCTGAGCTCGAATATTATCGAGCTCAACTCAGAGAATTTGCTCTGAGTTAGTCGAGCGGAGCACGACTTTCGTCGAGCTGAGTTTGACGAACGTCGAACTCACTTTACTGAACTTGATTTTCTTCTAAGTCTGAATCTTCTTCAGTCTTCTGTTGGTTGGTCCATGTGTGGTTGTTTCTAATGACTTAGCCTAAACTCTAAGACACAGATATGACCATGGCTATACATGTTGGGTCAATTATCCTAGATAGTGAACATAGCTCAAATCAAACTAGGGATCCAACAGAAGTGCTGACCTGTAGGGTGATGGAGTGCTGACCTGCAGGGTGATGGAGTGCCCCGGGGTCCGCTAGGGATGGCCGGGAGGAGATGTGTTGGTTACACATTTGAGGTCGACATTTGCTGACCCACGTTACCACCAATTTTTACAGGGCAAGGATCGCAAGCGGGAGCAAGCTCGCCGGCCAAAAAGGCCTAAGCCTCATGAAGTGACTTTTATGCTTAGTAGATTGTCTTTTTGAAAGTTTGCTCCATTATCTATATTTTTGGCTTGCATGCCGAGCTAGCCTAGGAGTGCTTATGCACGTTGATATTTGATATTGTTGTCACTCAGTTTTTGGACTTATGATGTGTAAGGCCTTAAGGCCATTTTGATACTCTTGGATTAGTGGATAACTTCATGTTTAGTTGTGTGTTTCCGCTATTGTAATCTGAGTTTTGAGTTTGAGTAGTTTATATCATCTTATAATGCTTAAGCTGTGGCGTCTGTATGTTGTGAGGTCTCGGCCGGACCCATATTATACGATCATTACAGGGGATGTGTTACACAAGGCCACTCTCCCTAGGGAGAGACTTTTCAATTTAAAATTCAATTTAAACTTGTCAATCACCTCTCAAATAATCGAACTGGAAAGTCTGCTTCTCAACTTTGTGGACGATAAGTCTGATATTCCCGATAATCTTTTGTGTGTCTGATTCTTAGCAAGCTACCTCTTGAGTGGTTGACCTTCAAGACTGAAATGCACAGGTTGAAAGAAAATATCGTATTGGATAAACTCAAAAGGTTCATTCATATCGAGGATCAAAATATTGCTAGCAAGAGCTTGAAACAAGTTGGTCAGTTCTCACTGGCAGTCAACTTTGTTTCTCGACCCAGCAAGCCTCGTCGGAAGCCACTAATACCCATAGGTGAAGCCTCTGCACAGTTGGCGTCTAAAAAGCCCTCTTTCAAAAATAAGAGAGACAAGTGTCACAACTGTGGCAAGTGGGGACATTGGGCGGCTGATTGTAAGGCTCCTAAGAAGAAGAAGGAAGCCCCACAAAATGCGACGAACATGTTGACAGATGCCTCAGATCTCAAGTCCTTCGTGACTATGATCGGGAGCAGTCACCGCAGTTCGGTCTCTAAGTGGTGGCTCTAAAACCCCGTATCCGGCGAGTGGGCTCCGTAGGAGCCAGACCGGCCGGATCGGACATTCTAAGTTCCGGGCGAGCACCCAAGGGGCCAGAGCTCGGCAGCCCCCAACTTGCCAGGACAGGGTGGAATCGTCAGGGGGCGAGTAGAGCTGGAGGACTCGCACTCGCCCCAGGGGAGCTCGGCAAGCGGCAGGCGAGTAGGGCCAGCCGAGCCAGTACTCGCCAGGGTCCAGGGAGAGGCGGCGAGTGTCAGCTCCATCGAACACTCGCCGCCCCAGACGAGTAGAGGCTTCAAGAGGCCACTCGCCCAGCAATATATGATGTTTTAAATTGCAAGCTTTCCTCGTGTGTGGTGCCTGGCATCAGCATCCGCAACACATGACTTTCTCCCTTTCATATTTGATTTAAATTTTCTCCTCCCTTTGTGTTTTTTTCATTCTAATTTTATTTTCATTTTTTCCCGAATTATATTTAGTCACTCATTTTTATATTTGTGAAAATTATTTTATATTTTGTATTCCAATTTGCCAATTTGGTACATATATAATTTCATCTCAAATTGATTACATGATTATTTTAATGCAGTTAAAAAATTAAAATGTATTGAAAGAATCGGATTAATAGATTGTCGGATTAGCGCAGGTCAAGTGTTTCTCATCGGCAGAGGAGGTTGAACCATACCGACTCAACGTTGGACTTCAATCCGCCGCACATTTTTCCCAAACTAGATGACAATTTTCACTCATTCGTACACCCAATCAAATCCTCTCTCTCTCTCTCTCTATCTCTCTCTACCCTCCCTCTCTCACTCGTCTCTCTCTCTCTCTCTATATCAATATCTCTACAGTTCACGGGAAACCTGCACCCAATAGACATGTGGCCACGCAAGCATAAAATCTTCTCCGGCCAATTAGAAAGCGACGCATCAGCAGATAAACTTGTGCGGGAGGCTGTCGTGTTGGATACCACAAGCTGACATTCGCCTATTAACGATTTAACCGCCAGTATTTTTTTACCCTAAAGAGAGACGTCTTTAACGGCTTCACCAGTTAAATTAAAATAAATTTTTACTATGTATTTAACATAAAAGGGAAGCACGATAATTCCCAATTATTTTACTTATTTAGGCTCTATTTGGGGGACTTATTTTCACTGATCAAGCGGTTACGTTTGCATGAATCAGACCGTAATTAAGGTCCGATTCATGCGGCCATAGTTGCTTGACCGGTAAAAATAAGTCCCCCCAAACAGAGCCTTAGGCTCGGTTTGGCTGGGCGTTTTGGCTCCGGCGAATTTAGAGAGAAACTTTATCTTTGTAGAATACACGTTCGGCATGACAGCTGTTGTGACCCCGAGGAGAAAATAAAATTAATTGAGTATAAAAGTGAATTATGGCCGGACCTCCTTGCAGCAGCGGGCTTGCGACTGCAAGACGCGGCCGTGGCCGACCAAGAGACCGGCGGGAGCCGCCGTCCCAGGTGGGGTCAGCTGTCGGGGAGCGGCGGCGGGCGGGTGTTTTGGCCAGCCGCGGGTGGTTTGTGCTCGTGGGAGGATATATCTCATGCACGGATTGTGTGGGGGATAGGGCACACCAATCGGACTCGTGATGGTAACCCTCATGATCTCCCACTAAATTAGTGGGGATGATGTAGATTTGGCTAACCGCACATATGAGATTTTCTATAAATGATATCTGGCCCTATCAATAGTGATAACAGAGATGAGCAATATAAGACTTTTTATTTATTTTTTACTGGAAAAGTTAAAATTATTATATGTATCCTATATATTAAAGGATCCAAATCAAATTTATTAAAATTGTTAGATTATTTTATTATTATTATTATTATTTCAAATTATTATACAAAATCGTAGTATGTTCCCCCGGAGGCAGATCTAAGGGGGGCTAGCGGGGACCGGGCCCTCAAAAGTTTTGTAAAATAGATGTTGAATTTGAAATCCTTTTGTCGAGATAATGAATTTTAATTACTTATATATCAAAAACGGTGTCTGAATGAGTGAAAAATTGTCCGAAAAGGTATGGACGTTCGCATTTTAATTTGGTTGGAATAGAAGGAAGATGACATGAATGTTAAATGATTTAATTAATTTTTGTAGATATGACGTGCAAATTTAGTTGAGATAATTGTAACTAATTTAAATTGTCCTAAATATATAAATATTCTTTTGATTAAATTTTTTAATTAGGGTTTTCTCGCTCACAAAATAAGTTGTTATGTGACTTGATTTATTTCTGAAAAATCAAGCTCCATCACTGTATTCATGTATTCACCGACTACTTGTTTCTCGATCTTTTCCCTGATGTAACCACATGTGTATTTTTTTATGACAGCTATTTTGCTTAGAAAATTTGTTTGCATTCCGCTAATTATATTTTTAATGACAAAAATATAGTTGTTTATAAAGATTTGATCTTAAAAATAAATATTACAGAAAAATAAATAAAAATACACCCTTTACAATTTACATGCAGCTTCAGAAAATCTAATATATATTTGCTCATTCACAAATCACAAATATTTTTTAACATTTAAATATGCATTATGTATTCTTCATTTCTTTGTAATGCAATAATTAATTAATTATAAATTATTTAGAGAAAACTAGAAATTGTATTATTTTTACAGAATATTCAGACTGGGATCTAAACCAGAATAGACAGGGAGAGGAGAGAGAGAGAGAGAGAGAGAGAGAGCACCCTGCTTTTGCCCTGTTCTATATGAAATCGAACACGGTCTCCTCCCCTGTTCTCTCCCCCCAAATTCTCTCTACTAATTCTCCTGCCTTTTTCTCCTAAGCCGCAGGCAATAGCCGGAAAGTTATCTATTTGCTCGCAACCAGTAGAATCCTTCTCCCTCGATTAAAACCGATCGCACTCGATTCCAGTGGAGCAAAACCTCTTTCGCTTTTTCCTGTTCGTTTTTCAGAGAAAGTGCTCCTCTGTTTTCTGGAGATTTGCAGAATCGGCGTCCCATTGTTCGAGCTTTTTTACTATGAAGAATTGGTTCTTCCTTCCGTTGGATTTTCTACCATTTCCACTTCTCTTTTCCAGATTTAGATTTGTATAGTCTTGGGTTAACTGGAGACCAGTGAGCTTTCATAACTTTCATCATTCTCTTTATTTTCAACTTCGCTGCTTTTTCATCTTTTATCTGGTCTAAGCTGGGGTTTAGGGTTTTAGAGAAATTCATAAGAATTCGCTTCTTTCTCTTCGTCAAGCTAGGATTTTGATGCTTCTATGAGTTTTTTTTTTTGCCTTACCAAAGCTCATATTTTTTATCTCTCAATTTCTAAAAATGAAGTTCATTTTCCACCAATATTTGGAGTTTTAGGAGCCGCTTAATTGCAATCTTCTCCATCTAATTACCCCAGAAATTAAATCCATGCCTTCGTCTCCAACATTCCCAATGTCTTCCTGTTTAACGGGCAGCGGCGTTCGGAGCTACGGGATGGACTTGGACATCGTGGTCAAGTCCTCTTCTCCATCTGTCTGCACCTCCAACTCATCCCCTTCCTCAACTCTATCGGAATCCAGCAATTCTACTCCCCTGTTCATCTCCACCAAGAGAGCTCGAGCTCCCCGTAAACGGCCAAACCAATGCTCCGATGAGGCAGCCGCCCTCCTCTCCTCAATCTACCCTAATCTATTCTCTGCAACCAATCTCCGGCAGCAATCTTTCCATCGTCGACAACCGCAAGAAGACCCTTTTCCGGTCCTTCTCCCTTCCTTCCAAATTTCCAGTGTCGACCCCGGCCTCCTGCTTCACGACCTCCCGTCTCCGGTCAAGCCGCCAATTGAGCTCAACCTGGCGAAGGCGGACGACGCTCGCATTCACAGTCTGCGAAACTTCCAGTTTCAGTGTCCCGATTCTCCGGACTTCGACGCAGAATCCATCCTTGATGAGGAGGTCGAGGAAGGCATCGACAGCATCATGGGAAATCTCTCCGTGAGCAGAGACAGCAATGGGGATTTCCCCAATTCCAATTCAAATTCAATTCTCACTCCTTACCTTGCAAACCTGATGCGTTTCGGTTTTGGCGGCGGCTTCAGGTTTGAGTTTGGCATTTCGTCGAACATGAGTGGCGCGTTGAGGCAGTCCAACGATGGAGAGTGGTGGAGATCACCTACGGTGGCTGTGAAGGAATTTGTTCCAAAATTCGATGAGCCGCCGCCCAAGAAGCTGGCAATGGCTGACAAGAAGAAAAGGAAGAAAAAGAAGAAGGTTGAGAAGGATGAAGCAGCTGTGGAGAGAGAGGACGATACTGCCGTTTCTTCGCCGGAAGAAGGAATTTTGAAGCCGCAGCTGGGGTTGAAGCTTAACTACGAAAGCGTTCTGAATGAGTGGACCGGCCCGCCACCTTGCTCCGACGAGACTGGTTTACCGGAATCCGCCGCCGATGTTGCTGTACGTGCTTAATTAAAAACCTGTGCTTTAGAACTAATATAATAGTCGCCTATTTTTTCTTTGCTGACGGTTCAAAAAGTCAATATTATATTGATGATTGATGAATTGAATTTTACAGTTTTTTAAAGATTTGTTCAGGCAATTGTTAAAAACACCATACTTTTAGCATCACATTGTTAAAAGTACTGTACTTTTTCACATTATTAATAGCACCACAAATTGAGATAAATACATCACATTTAATGTGTGAATTAGAAGAGATTTTTATTGAATTACAACAAAAAATAGAAACCAAATAGATAAAATACTTTATACAAAAAGCACTAAATATGCTGTCCAAGTATCCTTGCAGTCATAAAATCTTCAATTAACTGAAGTAGTTCATGAATCAATAACTATCCCTAAAAACACAATTGCAATCACTCATTACACTAAGAACAAGAACATCATCCCTAGTCAGAGAAATTATAGATTCACAGCAGCAACAAGAGCGCTTACAACTAGAGACAAACACAAATCAAAAGACTGAAAATTCAGGTAAAAAGTAAAAAAAACATGAAGGAAAATGATCAAAGAAGAAGTTATGAATAGCGATCCCCTCATTTCTTCGCCTCGTTGCTGCAAACAGGAGCCAGTTGAGGAGAAGCGCGGCAGCGATGAGAATCGCGTTGCCCCTTCATCAATGACTTTTGGTGCCGGATAAACTCCGTCGGCGAGCAGGTGTGCTCTTCCCCGCAAGCTGGACGAGTCTCGTGCTTCCAGTATATGTCCAACAACAGAAAGAGGGGCCAACAGAATCACCGAAATCATCGGTTTAACGGCGCTGTGTTTATTATTTTAGAATTTTTGGCTGTATTTATTATATACACAATAATGACAAGATATATTTAGCAAAATTTAAAGCTAAAGCTGATGAAGGAGTGTTTCTGGGATACTCCATGATCAGTAATAATAGTCGCAAAATACGAGAAAAATAATGCAGAAAATAAGCAAGCACACAATCACAGACGACACAGAGATATAGGTGGTTCGGAGAGAAATTCCTACATTCATCCACAGAGAGAGTGTTGTAGACGATCCACTATAATCAGGAAGTTTGAAAATACATCGAGAACAAAAGAACCTGGAGCGCCAAGATTTCAGACTAGCCGGCGATTAGGAGCCACCAACCTAACACTTCAAGAAACAACTGGCCTCTTCCTCCAAAATGGATGAAAAAGGAAAAAAAATCTGAGCCGAAACTTTCTTGGCTTTATATTCTCCTGAAGCCCTCGAAGGAAAGCTTCCACCGAGAACAAGAAAATCTGGAGCCGACTCCTCCTCCAACGGACCTGCAGCGACAAACCACTAGGATGGTCGGCCCTCCGACAATGGTGGAATCCGGCGAGCAGGAAGATAGCTCTCCTTCGTGAATCAACCCGCACAACCGCACCCTCTCACGATTTTCGTCGGTTGCCCTATCATGGAGAGAAGTCGGCCCCTTGTCTATTTCTCTGGTTTTACATAATCAATTGTGCCCCTCTAAAAATCATTATATATAGGCATAATGACCGCCTGGTTCATTCTAATCACAAAGGGCGGCACCAACACAACAATCTTCACCTTGACACCCCTTCCAAAACATGCTCCACCTCCAGCTTCGATCTTCTCCCAAAAGAACACTGCCTCTCATTAGGGTCACCACGATCAACAGGCACAAATGTGAGCCAAGTCAAGACAGTGCTTGAACTTGACTCCTGTTGGGGCTTTGTCAACATATCAACAACGTTGTCCTCCGTAGGCATCTTCAATAACTGAATCTTGCCGCCTCCAACGAACTCCCTCAGCTTGTGGTAGCGCACATTAATGTGTTTTTCCTTGAATGATAGTTCGGGTCCTTTGCAAGACAAATTGCACTCTAACTGTCACAGTGCAGCTTCACTGACTCCTGAGAAATCTTGAGTTCCTTGATGAGACCCCTGAGAGAAATAACTTCTTTAGCTGCCTCCACCGCAACAATATACTCTGCCTCTGTCGTGGACATCGCTACTATATCCTGAAGAGTAGCTTTCCAACTGATAGGGTTTCCACCTAGAAGAAATATGTACCCTGAAATAGATCACCTCTTATTGAGGTCGCCTGCGTAGTCAGAATCAATGAAGCCCTCTAAAGCTCCAACAACTTCACTCCTTTTGAAAAGTAAGCCAACGTCAAGAGTTCCATTCAAATACCGCAGAATTCACATGACTGCTTCACAGTGTTGTCGCCATGGATTTGTCATGTATCTGCTAACAACACTCACTGCCTGAGCAATATCTGATCTCGTGCATATCATCACGTACATCAAACATCCTACCGCACTGGCGTGCAACACTCTAAGCATCTTATGTTGTTCCTTCTCGGTGTCTGGACACTGCTGTGATGACAATCTAAATTGTTGTCCCAAAGGAGTCGTAACAGCTTTAGATTCTATCGTATTGAACTTTTCCAATATCTTCCGAATGTAGCCAGTCTGAGAAAGCCACAACATGTCTCGCTTTCTGTCCCACTTGATCTCCAAACTAAGGATCTTCTGAGCATGACCAAGATCTTTCATCTCAAATTCAGCATTCAGTTTTGGCTTCAGTACCTGTATTTCTCGAGCTGACTTGCAGGTAATAAACATGTCATTGACGTAGAACATCAGAATAAGAATATTTCCATCTGCAAGAAAATCTAAAGTAGATGCAGTTGTCATACTGACTTCTGCTATAGTCATGTGATGTCATGAAGGTGTCGAATCTCTTTTGTCATATCCTCGGAGCCTGCTTCAGACCATAAAGAGACCTTTTTAGTTTGCACACATTTTTCTCATCACCGGGTCGAATGAACCCCTCAGGCTGCAGAATATAGATCTCCTCCTCTAGGCTGCCGTGAAGAAAAGCAGTTTTCATGTTCATCTGCTCCAGCTTCATATCCCACATAGCTACCATGGCGAGTTGCACTCGAATGGAACAATGCTTCACCACATGTGAGAAGATTTCATTAAAATCGACTCCCTTCTTCTGTGCAAACTCTTTTGCTACGAATCTGGCCTTGTATCTCCACTTATCCTTCCCTGATGGTGACTCCTTCTTCCTAAACACTCATTTGAAACTGTTTTTCATATCCCCTTTAGGCAGACTAACCAAGTCTCAAGTCTTGTTCTTCTAAAGGGTTTTCATCTCTTCCACCATAGCACCTTTTCACTGAGAACTGTCTCTGCTCTCTATAGCTTCTTGGTAAGAACAGGGGTCTGGGGAGGTCACTTGAAAAGGGTGTGCTACATTATCCTGTAGCATGAGAGGTAGTCTGACCTCTCTCCTCGCCTTTCCTCTGGCAATCGAGTACGGCTAGGTTGCACAACATCTGTCTCCTCCGAGACAGAGGAATCATCATGAGCGTCTACTTTGTCACTTCCATCTAGCTCCACCTCCATTGGTAAGTCTGGAGTCTTTTCTACCTCTTTAGCATAAGACCGAGACTTCTTCAACATAAAAGCCTCATCAAAGACGACGTCACACTTCAGCTCGACCTTCTTAGTTTCAGGATTTCACAACTTGAAACGTTTGGTGCCAGCCTTCTGGCCCAGATAGATGCATCTCTTGGACTTAGCATCTAGCCTTGTCCTTTCTGAAACATGCAGCAAAGTGTAGACATGACATCGAAAAATATGAATATCGGAATAATCAACTAGTTTACCCGACCATACTTCTTGTGGAGACTTCAGATCTAGTGATATTGATGGAGACTGGTTCACTAGATAACAAGCAATATTGATGGATTCAGCCTAAAAAGACTTGGGTAAATCAGTAAACAGTCACATGCACTGATCTCTTTTTAGCAACGTTCTGTTCATCTTCTCTACAACCCCATTCTGTTGTGGTGTACTTAGTATAATGAGATGTCGAGTGTACAACCCCGTATTCGCGAAGATTGGACCCTGAATGAGGCGTGCTTAGTTTTTAAGCCTTTTGAGAATTTTGAACTCTCGGTGGCCAATTTTGGCTCTAGCTTGGAAACATATTAGTAGGGGGAGGGGAAATCGGCCTGCCCCAGCGGCCCCTTA
This sequence comes from Platanthera guangdongensis, assembly GCA_039583875.1. Taxonomy (NCBI): domain Eukaryota; kingdom Viridiplantae; phylum Streptophyta; class Magnoliopsida; order Asparagales; family Orchidaceae; genus Platanthera; species Platanthera guangdongensis. Next base: position 175,692,632 of record CM077160.1, on the reverse strand, counting down.
GTTGGAGTGTGAAAGCGGCAGGTTGGTAGGCACCCGCCCGGGCCATTTGGGTGTGTAGGCGGGATCAGCAGGCCCTCCCCCTCCCCCTTTTCCCCTCAGGCCGGCGAGACTGGCCCCGAGCCCGGCGGGTAGGCCGGGCGAGACCGGCCCTCGGACCGGGTCTCGCCCCGCCCCGCGGGCAGCTAGGCGAGACCGGCCCCCAGGCCGGGTCTCGCCAAGCCCGGCGGGTAGGCTGGGCGAGACCGGCCCTCGGGCCGGGTCTCGCCCGGCCCCGCGGGCAGCCGGGCGAGACCGGCCCCCAGGCCAGTTCTCGCCCAGCCCGGCGGGTAGGCCGGGCGAGACCGGCCCTCGGGCCGGGTCTCGCCCAGCCCCGCGGGCAGCCGGGCGAGACCGGCCACCAGGCCGGTTCTCGCCCAGCCCGGCGGGTAGGCCGGGCGAGACCGGCCCTCGGGCCGGGTCTCGCCCTGCCCCGCGGGCAGCCGGGCGAGACCGGCCCCCAGGCCGGTTCTCGCCCAGCCCGGCGGGTAGGCCGGGCGAGACCGGCCCTCGGGCCGGGTCTCGCCCGGCCCCGCGGGCAGCCGGGCGAGACCGGCCCCCAGGCCAGTTCTCGCCCAGCCCGGCGGGTAGGCCGGGCGAGACCGGCCCCCAGGCCGGGTCTCGCCCCGTCCCGCAGGGTGGATCCCCTATTTGCTCTGGGTGATGCGTTTTTCCTTCTCTACCCCCCGGCGTGGCGGTTTCCTATTGGCTCGAGGCCTTTTGGCCGTAGGGGTAGTTTGGTCATTTACCCCCAGGACTTGGAAAAACTATAAATAGACCCCCTTGGGTGCCTTTGGAGAGGATCATTTTCTTAGCTTCCTCCTCCCTTAGCTTCTTCTTGGTAGAGTAGAGAGAGCTCTCCAAGGCGCCCAGCCTAGCCCTTTGGTAAGGGAGGAGAAGTGCTCAGGTAGCCTTCCGGGTGTGAGGTGGGACCTCCGTGCTAGAGTCGAGGGTCTGTTCATAGTCTCCTAAGTCTCCGGTTCATGACGTTCTCTCGAGTGTAGTAGGTGTGAGGTCACCCCTTTCAGGGACCCCGAACTCCACAGAGGTCAATTTTGGCTTCAACATCGAGTGATGCCTTCCTGACTGCGGTATGCCTAAAACTCTACTGAGGTGTATTCACCACCATTATCAGATCCGAGGTATTTCACCTTCTGCCCGATCTGCTTTTCCATCGTGGTCTTCCAAATCTTGAACTTCTCGAATACTTCAGACTTGTGCTTGAGAAAGTAGATCCAGACCTTTCTTGAGAAATCATCGATGAAGGTCACGAAAAACTTAACACCTCCAAGTGATGGCTCTGGGACTGGCCCCCAAACATTTGAGTGTACATACTCCAGGCTGCTTTCTGTGCATGCTCAATGTCACAAATTTTACTTTGCACTATTTTTCGAGGATGCATGTCTCGCAGAAGTGAAGCTTGCACGTTTTTACTCCTTTCAGCAGTCATTTCTTATGCAGCTCCAACAGCCCTCTCTCATTCATGTGACCAAGCCTAGCATGTCATAGTAGATAGGAATCCTTATTTGTAGATGTAGAAATTACCGTATCTCTAGTTATAGTGGTTCCAATCAGTTTGTAGAGAGTACCAACACACTCTCCTTTCATCACAACTAGAGCATCTTTCTTGATTTTTAAATAAACAACATCACCAATATAGGAATTGTAACATCTCTGTCCGTCACATGAAATATAACAGAAGGTCCGGCCGGGGTACCACGCCATATTCCACAAACAGTCGGGGACATTACTTATGAATATCAAAACCAGTATACGCATCCTAACTCAGAGCATTCTAGCGGAAGCATTAGGAGTTAAGTTTGAACTCAGCTATCATGAATGTCCACTACATATAAATAACCACATTTATATATCTCCAATGAATGTTTATAAAATACACAAACTATTTGGCCTTAAGACCTTACAAGTTTTCTTCATTCATGTGGATTACATACGTCGGCACGTAGGCCGGCCACACATGAAAATCACAAAACACTTTTCTTTCATTGGCCTTTGAGTGCTAATATTGCAGCAACAAGGGCTTTAACCCACTATTTTTCGCTCGGCTCTCCAACACCTGCATATGGACAATCCACCTCAGTGGTGACAAACAAAGCAACGGTCAACATTCAGCTGACCAATTTATAACGACCCTACCCCTTACCCGGGGCAGCGGTATCCCTTCCCTGCATGCATAGCATTTCACAAGCAGATATATCACAAGAATGTGCACTCACGCATAGTTCAACACATCACAAACGAATGCCTCAGCAGTGAAACGTTTCGTGCACTCATGGCACATATTTGGTGTACCAAAGTATCAGGCCCCGCCACTATTTCCAACGGCAAACTTGAGCATTGCGCTCCACGGCCTGCAGCCGGAGACTTTAGTCTTAATGGCACGCAGGCCTAAGACTCTCATTATGTGCTACAACGAATGCCCAATAACCCGGGCAACTCAAGTTGACAACCATAACACGGAGATAGGTCAGCCTTTACTTGTTGCTCAAATCGCCACAAATGACGCGGGTCGGCTTCTCCCTTATCCGTTCGGCACGAAGCCTTTTAAGAGCTCATAGCTCACAATAGCCATAATGTCCACCAAGGACTGACTTCACAATCAAACAGGGAGTTAATGCCATCGTTCATCACAATCGCTTGGCGGGATCCATAGAACTCTTTTTCTGCGCCCAAACTCAACCCGAACCTTGCAGGAACCTGCAGTGCCAGAAAAATGGTCTTTCATAGCATACATCACATGCACTTTGAGGGCATTTTCTTGGAATTCCACTCCAGTACTTCATGCTACTCCATTTCACAGGCACAACCCACCGACTCCACAAAATACTCGTTTATAAGCAGAGTCTTCTCCAGTGCGCAAAATAAAACATCACCAATTCAGACCAACCTAGGACTTAATGATTATTCGTTCGTCGGGTTCCGAACGAATGACAACGATCAAATTGGTGGTGATCATCGAGAAAACAGTGGAGAGACCAGAAAGAGCTCGACTCTCAGTCAAGTCAGGTCCCATTTCAACAAGTCATGGGGCTTCTTTCCTTCTCCGCTTTCCGGCTCAGGCAAGATTTCTCCCTGGTCGATCTCGTGACCCCCGGAGATGTTCATGCACTGGTCCAGATGGGCTTCACACAGTATGTCTATTTCGTACTACACATTTCCGGATCTATATGCAAGACCTCTTGGGGATATCAAGAATCAATCCAACGGAAATCGCTCAATATCCCACCTTTTGGTCGGGAAAATCCATGCATATGCCAAATAAGGACTTCACATATCCAAGGAAGAAAGATCGTTACCCTTGAAGATCTCTTCGGAGCCATGACCGTAATCTATGATCCAGATGGAATTGGTTGCCACAACTTCCTCTCCGTGGATCTAGCGTCGACTCGTGATTCCAATCACAAGCAAACCTTAGATCAATCTTCACACAAGCTCCTGGACGTTCCTCCTCTTCCTTTCCAGCAAAGAAAGGATATGAGAAGATGAGAATAAAATCTCAAGTCCATCATTATACAAAAGATACCGCTGCGCGGTAACTACTACCATCTCGCATAACATTGACGGTAACCGCTTTGACCAATCGGCGCCGCTATCAGAGTTAGCGCCCCGCGATAACACTTTAGCGCTTGGCGGTAAACCATTCGACATTCGTCGAGCGATTAGCGCAGCGCGGTAACTCCTATCGCCTGGCGTTAGCGCGCTCGACGATTGTTCGACAGCGATGAGTGCTCGAAAGTGTTGAGTGGTCAAAAGCGTTGAGTGGTCGAAGCAGTGAGTGGCTACCACTGCGCGCTAGCTTCGCGGTACCCAACCCAAGCGCTGTCTTTTAAATCACTGAGCTACCGCCTGCGATAAGACTATTGTGGCGCATTAGCCCCTACTGACCACTACGCCTTTTTGGGGTGTTACAGGAATAACCGGCTGCCTCCAACGTGCCTAAAGAAATCAGACTCTTCCTTAAATCAGTAACGTATCGGACCTCTGTGAGTGTTCTGACGGTTCCATCAAACATCTTGATTCTGGTACTACCAATCTTCATTGTTCTGCACTCTGAGTTATTTCTCATTAGAACACGTCCACCATCACATTGCCTGAAGCTATGAAACTATTCTATGTTCGGGCACATGTGATATAAGCATCCAGTATCCATGATCCATGCATCTGTTGTATAACCCATAATTTGTCGAGACCAAAGAAGACCGACTAGGGCCAAAGGGTCCTTACTTTCCTATATGCGAGACCAGACCCCCAGAGGTGAGTTCAGCCCCCTGGGGAGAGTGCATCCCCTAGGAGCGAATGTAGACCCCTAGGGGTGAGATCCAGCACCCTGGGGCGAATGCAGCCCCCTAGGGGAGAGATCCAGGCACTTTGGGGCGAGTGCAACCCCCAGGGGCGAGATATAAGCACCCTAGGGTGAGTACATGCCCTAAGGGCGAGATCCAAGCACCCATGGGGCGAGTGCATCCCCTAGGGGTGAGATCAAGACACCCTTGGGCGAGTGCAGTCCCCCAGGGGCAAGATCCAGGCAACCTGGGGCGAGTGCATCCCCTAGGGGCGAGACCTATGCACCCTAGGGCGAGTGGCGAGTCACAGCTTCAACGGACACTAGCAAACTCCAGGATACCTCTTTAGGTCTGCTAATATCTCCTCCAAATAGCGGAGTTTGGTTGTTGGCAGACCACTTTGGGGGTGCATTTAGTAAAACTAAAAAGCGGAATTCTGCTATCAACATACCAGACTCGAAAAACTATAAATAGACCCTTAAGTTATCTTGGAGAAGGGCAGATTCAGGCTTTCTTCTTCCCCCCAAGGTGTCTAGCTCATCATTGGCTAGGGAGGGGAAGCGCTCTAAGATCTTTCGGGTATGTGGTGGGACCTCCGCGCTGCAACCCAGAGTTTATTACTTAATTTGGCAAGACCGACCAAGAGCTCTTGCTTGGGAGAAGTAGGTGTAAGTTGCCCCTACTCGGGTCCCGAACTCCACAGAGACTGATTCCCTCTTCCAACATATGTGGTATCGAGACTGGGTGAGACATGAAGTGTAACACCTCCGTCCGTCACATAAAATATAACAGAGGGTCCGGCCGTGCGCCTAGACTCACGTATATTCCCTAAACCGTTAGCAGGATTACATGTTAATATCAAGAGACCAAACAAATCCTAACTCAGAGCATTCTAGCGGAAACGTCAAGGGTTAAATTGAACTCAAGTATCAACAATGTCCATTATATAAAAACCATAGTAATGTTATTACAAAATACACAAAACAGTGCGTCCTTAAGGCCTTACAAATGTTTTTCCCAAAAGAGTGGTTTACAAACATCGGCGCGCAGGCCGGGCACACATGAAAAACACTAAAAGAGCCTTCGCTTGGCCTTTGTGGACCGATATAGCATCAAAGGGCTACAACCCACTATTTTCTGCTCGGCTCACCAGTACCTGCACAGGGACAATCCACCATAAGGATGACAAACAAGGCAACGGTCAGCTTTTTCAAGCTGACCGTTGCCTTGTTTGTCATCCTAGGTGGATTGTCCCTGTGCAGGTACTTATATGATTTGAGCAGAAAACAGTGGGTTGTAGCATCTTTGATGCTATATCGGTCCACAAAGGCAAGCGAAGGCTCTCTAGTGTTTTTTCATGGGTCCCGGCCTTGCGCCACGATGTTTGTAAACACTCTTGGAAAAACATTGTAGGCCTTACGGACGCACTGTTTGTGTATTTGT